>VXAC01002073.1:864230-1225623 GCA_013399225.1 Rhipidura dahli
CCCGCCGCGGGCCGGGCCGGGCTTTGCCCGCACAGGTACGGACCCGCTCGCTGGGAGCCCCTCTAGCCCCGCTCCGGCCCCGGGGATGCGGCGCGGGCCGGCGGGGCGGGGGGGCTCTGGGGGATGAGGATACCCAGCCGTCGATCTCCGCCGCCGATGGGCTGCCCCGGCGCACCGCTTCTCCATTCCTCGCCCGTCACCTGGGGAGCGCCGCGGAGCCTTTGGGGCTGGAGGGGAAGCAGCAGCCAGCGCCGTCCGGAGCGGGGGCCGGGGCCGGAATGCCGGGGTGAAGGAGGAAGGGAGAAAACCACAAACGGGAAGCGTGGGGCACCGTTTGAGCTTACTGCCACGGGCAGAACTTGTTATGCCTGGGAGAAGTGGACGTGGAGACCCCCTCCTTGCTGTGTGCTGGCTTCGGGGGCATCCGGGATGTGACACAGTTGCCTGGGTCACTGTGAGGGAAGACGCGGAGGGCAGCAGGGTAGAGAGCTCGGGGACATGGCAAAGTCGGGGGCTGTTGCTGGTGGCTGCTCTCAGCTGGAGATTGGCTGGGGAAAGTGGAAGGTGCAGGCTGGGGCAGGCCAGGTACCAGCACAGCCTGGCCTTCAGGTATGCTGCAGTCTCCCTCAGCAGATGACTTTTCTGGAGTCTAGGCAGCAGATGCTGTAAAGGGTCAAGAGTGGGGTGCCCTGTGCTTCGGGAGCAGCACCAGGAGGCAGGTGTGCCAGCCCTTTTGTCTGCCTCTACAGATCCTGCTTGCAGCCTGGGCTTCCCAAGAAGAGAGCAACTGCACTGACTAGTGAGATTTGCTTTGTGCCATGGGGCTGCTGACCCATGGAGAGCAGCTAGGCAGTGTAGGGAGGGCAGTGTTCTCCTGGTGTGGTGGGCTGTGCTGTCTGGTGAGATCACAGCTCAAAGGGCAGCTTGGGGGGGTACTCAGAAGCTGGTGCATCATTTCCCCTTCTGCTGTTGAGGAGTTGCGGTTTGCAAGTGCTGCATAATCCTGGTATTCTCTGCCTCTTTGGCTTGGGCAGAACATGCATGCCCATGCACAGTTATTCTATATATACAGATTTATATTTAGATATAAATAATTGCAGGAGAGGAATGCTGAAGTTCAAGGACTGTGAAGCTGTACAAATACTGTATACTCTGCTCTGTGTCTGTTCCTCTCTTCCTGCTTCCATTCAACAACTGCTGATGACCTGAGCCCAGCTCTTGAAACAGATTCAGACGAGGGTAGCTAAACTGTGAGGTGCTTTTTTAGCATGAGAACTTGCTTGTGCCATACTGCGATGGGGTCTCTTACTGCTCCTGCTCTGGCAGTGCTGGTGCCACTTTCAAGACAGCACAGACTTTTCAGAGGTGCCAGAGCAAGAACCAATTTGGGTGAAAGAAGTGTAGCAGGGACAGTGCTCAGATGAGTTTCCCTCACCTACAGTGCCCCCTGGCTTGTAGGGATTATGAGATTGTCCAGGCTTTGGTTGCTCCGCGGTGGCTGCCCGCTGTGGTGTCAGTGTAATACTCCATGGAAGCAGGCAGAAAGGCTGTAGTCCATAACCTGCTCTGTTCAGGCTAAGGGCATCCTTCCTGTGGCCAGAAGCTGTCACAGACTTGCATGAAGCAGCTGGTGGAAGAGAGGGAAGCTGCAGCCTCTCCTGACAGTGCCATGCTTGCTGGTGTCTCATCTGATGCAATGAGGAGAGACTTTTGTGGCAAGCTTGGATTCATGGACTGACCTGGTGCAATCCTCTTGTTTTCAGAACTATCAGGAAGGGGGAAAGTTCCTCCTCCCCCCTAGTCCCTATGTAACGCCATACAGGCTGTGCATTGTCCTCATTTCCATCAGAACCAGCTGCTGGTGCCAGCACTGCTGAGTGTCCCCGCAGTGTGGCTGAATCTCACATGTCAGGGTCCATTGACCAGGGTGAGTGGGAAGCCAGAAGAGATGTCTGGAGAATGAGAAATGTGCTCTGTCCTGTTTGAAGGTGCCTCATCTTGGTATCTCAGGTTGCTGTGTCTAGGAGCCAGGAAGCCAGGCAGGGCTTCAGGTGCTCCTCAGCTTGTCCCAGCAAGGCAAGTAGCTAGAGCTACTCGCCAGAGCTGACTGAGCCCTTGTTCCCTCTTGGCATCACATGCCTACACCTACACTTAGTGGTGGTGAACTGAATTTCACTCATCAGCTTGAACTTGGAGGGTAGGAAATGCCAAGGGACAAGCTCTTCAGCTTGGGAACAAGCAAAAACATGTCCTTGTCCTGCTGCTTAGGTAGGATCTGATAGAAGGAAGCAGTCCTCCTCCAAGCTGCTGTGTAAAATGGAGACCTTGGTACCACTGCAGGAGCTGACTGCTGGCAGGATTCCCTGGCTTGTAGATGCTCAGCCTTCCTCTGTCCTCTGCAGGTGGTAACATTGCCAGCCTGGGACTGAGCCACTTCTTTCTTCTAGGCAGGTAGTTCCTGAACCGGGGTTGTAGGTTGGGGTGTGTGATGTGGGTGTGTGCTGGGACCATCCTAGCCAGGAGTAGCCAATGTTTGTCCAGAGCCTTGGAAGACTGTGGTAATTCCTATAAATGACTGGACCCTCCCTTATTCTGGGGATTTGAGGTCAAAGGGATCAGGGCTTATTCATTTCTTGTATGATGTAAGTGAATCCTGGGGAAGAGCCATGGAAACTGATGCTCAGGAGTCCCTCTGGAGTCCCCTGCAAGCTGCTGCCACCACCTGGCACTTGGGAGCTACCTGGGCCTTCAGGCTGCTGCTCTGGAGCTTTTTTTGATTGTTTTTTCAGCCCTCTAGAGGGCTGTGTTTAGGACATCTAACCCTCTGAACATCAGGCCATCTCGAGAAGTGAAGGTTTAGTACTTTGGAGGTGAATTGGAGATTTCACACAGGTCTCTGCAGGAAGAGGTGGGTGAGAGGCATGGGAGGTGATGGCATGGAAACACTTTTTAAAAAAGGGGACAGTGGATGGGGCCAGGGCCAGGCTGTTACAGAGAGGAGCTTGAAGAACTTGAAGGGTTTTAGTATTCAAAGTTGTAGGGTCCAGGTTGCAGGGGTGATTACGGGATTTTGACCCATGTGCTTGACCACTGGTGTGCTGGACATGTTTGTCCCCTTGAGGCTGTTATTTTAAGAAGAGGATCCCCCACATCTCAAAGGAGTTTAGCACAAGCAGTGATGGGGTCCCCTCTTCTATGGCCTCTGCCCTGTGCATTGTGCGTGTCTCCTTTTGCTGCTGATTGTGCATCATCCCCTCCATCCCTCCCCATGCATCCCAAGCAGCAACTGCAGGTGTGGACCTCCATCTCCATTCTCCTCAGGGGCAATGTCAGAGGCCAGTGCCAGGCAGGAGGGAGGGGGAGCCCTAACAGCAGCCTACCCCTTGCCTTTCCCGAGATGTGTCACAGGTAGTGCCTGCTAAGGGTTGGGTTCTGTGCAGTAAAGTGAAGCACAGAGAGGGGAGCTGATTGGGATCCCGCAACAGGTTCGGCCAAGCCATGGCCAGCTTTGCCCCCTAGCACTGCAGAGATGTTTCAGTGCACCTGCAGTAGCAGATTTGCCTACCACTCTCCACTGCTGGAGCCTGAGCAGTGAGAGAGGCTCCCGGTGATGGAGGGAAACCCTGTTTGCAGTGAAGTAGGGCAAGTCTTTTGCCTCATTCCATCAGACTGCAGTGATGGCAGATGACGATGGCATTTATATCAGTGCCTGCTCTCCTCCTAATGACACTGTTCTGAGACAGATTTCTCTTTCCCCAGCTTTTTCATCTGCTTGTGTGCTATGCTGGACTTATCCAAGTCTGGTTAAGAGCTCGAGGAGACAACCTTATTCAGCTGCTTCTGCGGGGAATCTGTGGAGCTGGTTGTTTGCTCCTGTGAGCCCTTTGCAGCCTGGGAGAGGAGCAGGGATGCTGCAGTTCCTACTGGGATTAGACTCTGCATCTGGCTCCTCCTCCGTCTCTGCTGTGGTTGTATCCCATCACTGGCACTTGATCAGCTTTTGGAAACCCCACCAGTGTCGCTGAGGTGTATGTGTTTCACCTCAAAAGCCTAGGACAAAACTGGGTTGTAAACAGTTTACAGCAAGGGTTAGTGTGACCCTGTAAAAGCGCCGCAGTATCTAAATACTGCGTAGTCCTAGGAGGAGACTAATGCATGGACTAGAGCCCTGCTAACACAGTTCCTGGAACCCAGCCTGGGCTGCATCGTGCTCCCTGTCCTGGGTGGGTAACCGCAGTGGGGCTTGCTTACATCTCTGCAGGGTGACAGCCAGCATCTCCCTTCTCCTGCGACACAGGCAGTGCGGAATGTGAATGGCTGGGGAGTGACCGTGAGGTGGGATTTGCTTTTCTGAGACAGATGTGTCCAAAGACTTGTCATTCTGGTGCCCCTTCCCCAGATGGCAAATGAATGAGCTGGATGTTTTGCTTTATTCCTTGTGCTCCGTTTGCAGATCTGCCTCCTGAACAAGGTGCTGTTTCTCAGTATTTGCACCCCACAGACACCCTGGGTTTGGCATGTACCACTCCAAGGCCCCTGTTCAGACCCTCCCCACGCTCCTCCTTTGGCTGAGCAGCTCTTTTAGATCCTCCCAGTCAGAGCTGCCGCTGCCAGGGAAAGCCTGCAACGCAGAAGGCAGCAGTGAGAGAGGAAACCTTTAGCTGCCTGCGTAGTGGTACAGTATTCCAGCCTGGGAGAGCTGTGCTGCAGCCAAGCAAAGACAGAGGGATCCGAGCTCACACTTGTAACTGCAGCATTGACCTCAGGAGGGAGAGCACAGCTCAGGTGGCTCTGCCTCCTGAAAGGCCCCCTCTTCTTCTCCTCACTCCTTTTTCTCTGACCTGGGGTTCCCTTCTTGCCCCATGACTGTGGTTAGTTGTGCTGGGAAGACTGGGCTGCACGTGTGTCCATGCCAGCAGAGCCACACTGCACCTCTCTGAGTTGCCTGCAGACCAGCATGACCCCACGTGCCAGCCCTGGGCTCTGTGTGTCTCCAGCTCTTGCTCTCAGCTGGTGGCTTCAAAGAGGGGAGCTCAGCTGATGCTTGGGACTGCCAGTGGGATGTACCACCGTTCCCCTTGCCAACAGTGGTTTCTCTGGATGTGCCAGCTGCTCCTTTCATCATGGGCTGGCTCTTGGGGTGGGCACGCAGGGGAACTCTGTACCTCTCAGAGAGAAACCTCTGTTGGAGATTGGGGCTGGATCCAGCCCTGCTGAGTGCAGCGACAGAAGTCCCACTGGCAGGCTTTGACAAGGGCAGGGAGGAAAGATTGGCCTGTGGGGCTCTAGAGCACCAAGCCAGGAACAAGATGCATTTTCTAAAGGAAAGAAGAGGCTCAGACCTGTCCCTAGACCTGCTGGTGGCCTTGTGATCTCTGGTTCTTGCTTTAATTTTCCTTTTCATGCCATAGTGAAAGTGCCCCTCCTGCTTTCTAACAGTGTGAGCCCATTCAGTTGTTTGGGATTCCTGGATGAGAGACCTCTCCAGCCCAGCGTGCTCAGGAGAGGAAAGTAATGGAACCGAGCTTGGACTGCAGTGCCGTGAGTGGTGTCAGTGCAGCTGGCATTGGCTCCTGCCACGGCAGAGGTGAGCTCAGGAGCTGCTGCTGCCTGCAGGTGCAGAGGGAGAGCAAAGCTCAAAGCCTCTGAGTTTTGTGGTATTTGCACAGGGCTGGGGTTCTTGACCCCTCTCTCAGGTTGCACCTTTGGAGATTGCTGGATGAAATCTTTTGTATAAGAAAGCAGATTGTTTCTTTGCCACTTCTTTCTTTGGGTGGGATAATGTCAGATCTCACAGACAAAGGTGGATCAATACTTGAGAATTCAGAGCGTTGCAGAGAGACAGAGGTTTCCTTAACCAAGCTTTTTCATGGGTTTGTGTGAAACTCCACATTGCTCCTATGGTAAAGGCACCAGTGCAATCCCTTTAAAAAGTCCTGTTGCTGAAGTTCTGCCTTTTCCTCACCATGAAAGACCTGTAAGCAGTTTTTTTCAGAAGTGTGGGCTGTCACAGCTGAATCCCAGTGCAAGCAGGGACATTTGCCAGCAGCTGTGAGTGGCCTCTTGCCCTCCTTGCTGCTGCGAATTGGTACAATGCTCCTCTCTTCCAGCCTGAAGACTTCTTAGGGTCTTACTCCATATTTGCTTTCTCTCCTACCAGAGGTGGCTGCATTTCAATTGTGGAAAAGTACTTTCTCATTGGTGTGGTTTATAAAGCACTTGAGAAGCACTTCAGAGCTCCTTAGGCTGCCAAGTGTTGTAGTGGGAATTGTCATTACCAAACACAGACCTCCAGCTGCAGAAGGTCTGTTTCTCCATCTTACAGACACCCCAGGCAGCTTGTGCCACCCTGATGGGAGAAATTGGAATGTTGCTGTTGGTCATTACTGGGAAGCCGGGGAGAGACTCATGTGCAGTGGGATGAGCTGTGGTGAGGGGTTCAGGTGGGATGATATCAGTTAGAGCTGCCTATGCTGGTGGGGTGGGTTCAAAAGCTGAGGAATGTGGAGATCACCCAGACTCTTATCTTGTGCTCCAGTACCTCTCCCTGGGAAGTGGTGATGGTAGGGGTTACTCCCTGTTGAAGAAGGGGATGCCCAGGATGTGGCTGACAAGAGCTGTCCTCTGTCACTCTCCCCCATGTCCAGCTGGGCTCTGTCTCCCTCCCAGGTAGGGGCAGAACACCACAAAGGGAAGTAGGGATGACAGTTGCCTGCACTGCATGGCTGTCATCCTGTGAGAGATCCCAGCTTCTGCCCTGCCTGCCGAGGCCAGGAGCCCCATGGTGTCTGCTGTTTATTTCTGTTCACAGAGCCACAGCACCCTGCTGCCTGCTCCCCTTCCCCTGCCACTGCAGCCTACTGACTCCTCTCTCGTTTTCTCTCTCCTTCTCCCCGGTCCCCTGGAGCAGCAGCGGCCAGTGAAGCAGTCTCTCAGCAAGTCCCTGTGCCGAGAGTCCCACTGGAAATGCCTGCTGCTGTCCCTCCTCATGTATGGCTGCATGGGAGCCATGACCTGGTGCCACGTCACCAAGGTGACCCGGCTGACCTTTGACAGCGCCTACAAGGGCAAGTCCATGATGTACCACGACAGCCCCTGTTCCAACGGCTACGTCTACATCCCCTTGGCTTTCCTGGTGATGCTCTACGTGGTGTACCTGGTGGAGTGCTGGCACTGCTACACACGCAACGAGCTGCAGTACAAGGTAGATGTGGAGAGCGTGCACGAGCGTGTGCAGCGGATGCAGCAGGCGACCCCCTGCATCTGGTGGAAGGCCATCAGCTACCACTACGTGCGCAGGACCCGGCAGGTGACCCGCTACCGCAACGGGGACGCCTACACCACCACCCAAGTGTACCATGAGCGGGTCAACACCCACGTGGCAGAGGCCGAGTTTGATTATTCCAACTGTGGAGTTAAGGACATCTCCAAGGACCTCATTGACCTGGAGAGCTACCCGGCCACACGGCTCCGCTTCACCAAGTGTTTCAGCTTTGCCAATGTGGAGTCAGAGAACTCCTATCTGACCCAGCGGGCCCGCTTCTTCACCGAGAACGAGGGCCTGGACGACTACATGGAGGCCAGGGAGGGGATGCACCTCAAAAATGTGGACTTCAAGGAATACATGGTGGCCTTTTCCGACCCAGACAACCTGCCTTGGTATGTATCTCACTATGTCTTCTGGGTGGCAGCTCTGCTGACCCTATCCTGGCCCCTGCGGGTGCTAAACGAGTACCGCACTTCCTACGTCCATTACCACGTGGAAAAACTCTTTGGGTTTGACTACGTGGCGGTGACACCGGCCGAGGAGCGCTCCTTCTGCCGGAGGATGCCCCGCGTCAACACGGTGGACAGCACCGAGCTGGAGTGGCACATACGGTCCAACCAGCAGCTGGTGCCCAGCTACTCAGAAGCAGTCCTGATGGACTTGGTGGGGCTCTCCGGCTGCACCAGCTACTCCGCCTGCCGCTACGGGGGCTACCGGCAGAACTGCGAGCGGTGCCACAGGACTATAAGCAGCTCCTCCATCTTCTCCCGCAGTGCTCTGAGCATCTGCAACGGCAGTCCCAGGATTCCCTTCAGCAGCAGCCGCTTCTCCCTGGGCCGCCTGTACGGCTCACGCCGCAGCTGCCTCTGGCAGAGCCGGAGTGGCAGCCTGAACGAGCAGAGCTGCCCCACCGAGCAGACACGCCTCTCCAGCCAGGTGACTGTGGAGGAGGAAGACCCCCCTCCTTATCAGGATGCCCTCTACTTCCCCGTCCTCATCGTACACCGCAACGAAGGCTGCCTGAACCACGACCACCGTCACCTCCATCGCAATGGGTCCTGTGTGGAGACCTCACTGTGAAAGCAGAAGGCGGTGAGATCTCATTGTCCATTGCCTGGCCTGAGCCAGCGCAGGATTGGGGGAGCAGAGCACAAGGGGGATAACCTAGGAGGACATCAGGATGGAGTGGACATGTCATCCTGCTCCGGCAGCCAGCAAAAGCTTCCCCCACTGTAGCTCTGACCTCCCAGAGGGGTGGATGCTGATGCTCCCCCTGACACGGCACAGAACTCTAGACCGATCACCACATGCAAAAAAAAAATCAACCAAACCAACTGCAGAACCGTAATTCATGGTATCAAGACCCAAAGTGGGGAATAAAATGACAGGCCTGATGCAGGGAGGGGGTGGCTTTGGCTCCCAGCCCTGGCTCCAGGCTGGCTCGTGCTCCAAGGAACCAGCAGCCACCAAAAAGTGCCCTGCTGCACCTCTTCCCACCCTGCTTCCCACACTGGAGCAAGACCCCTCACAGGGGGGAGGAGAAGGGGCCCCTGGGAGCAGGGCATCGCTGCCTGTGACAGAAGGTCAGGGGTACCCAGGCACATGGAGCTGAGCAGCAGGTTAGAGCAAAGGCTGAAAGCCACGAACCCAGCTCTTCCCCTTCCCCCCTGACCATTCCCCACCCTCCCCAATTTTTTTTTAGGCCATGCTCCGACTGTTACTTTGTTCTCACTGCTGGGAATGGCATTGCCTCCAGAGGATCCCAGGCTCAGCTCCGTAGGAAACTTCTGCGTGCCAGCTGTGAGTCAGCATCCCCCTTGGTTAAGGGTTTTCTGTTTGGGCATACAGCACCGGGGAAGGGATGAATGTGCAATCCAGATGGAGCAGAGATCTGCAGTGCCACTGGTGTGTTTGCTGGAGGAGGGCTCAGCTGGAAAGAGAAAACGGGAGGCCCCTGGTGAGCTGGGGAAGGGGAAGAGGATGGCACTGGGACAGACATCGTGGTATCAGGTGGCACATCAAGTGGCTGGGGACCCTTCCTGGCTTTGAAGTGAGTCCTAATTCGTTCAGCCAAGCATCAAGGAAGTCTCTGGTAGGTTCAGCTGCAGTTCACCTATTGATAATGGAGCAGCAGGTTGGTGCATGTCTGCACAAGTGAATTTTGCATGAGATTCAGCTGGACTCTGGCTGAGGGCTGCAGGCTCCTGGAAACCTCATTTTGGCAGAGAGCTCTGAGGGGATAGGAGGGACAAATGCAAAAGCATGCTGGAGCATTGGGAACCTGGGCTGGGGAGAGGAGGAGCACAAGGATTCCCTTTCTGTGGGACCCCACTATTGGTGCAGGACCTGTGCAGGTGGCCTCTGCCAGGATGGATGCTCTGCAGAACAGAGGCCAGGCATACATTAGAGGAGAACCTGATTAAAACTCAGCGTTTTGCACAACTGAGATTTTTGCAGGGAGGTGTCAGGCTGTGAGAAGTGAGGTGACTGCTGTGTAGCTCATTAGCTACTGGGTTCTTCTGCCTTGCTCTTGTCAGGGCAAGTTGCTCTGAGCTTTGTGCTGCGCCTTCCACCCTGCTGGAAAGGATGTCAGTGACATTGGGCAAAGAGCCTTCGTGTTGCTGAAGCTGCATCAGTGTCTGCAGCATGCAGACACCCACCTTTTCCTTCTTCAGCAACACATCCCCAGATCTTGTGTCCTTGTTCTCAGAAAAGCTGTCTCCTTTTCAGTCAGCTCTTTGGGGGAGTGCATGCCAAATCAGGCAGCGATTTCTCCAGACAGCACTACTCCTCAGCCTCACCCTGCTTCCCTTGTCAGCTGGGGCCAACAACAGCTAAGAGCAGCAGGTCTTGGGTGACAAGGGCAAGTCCACTGGCACGTGGGCATTTGAGCTTCGTGTCTGCCTCCCCATCGGTTGCAGAAGGGCAAACAGTGAGGTATTATATTTAGTCCAGCTGTCTTCCTTCTGCCAGCTATTAATGAGGGGTCTGTCTCTCTCATCGTGTTGCTGTACTGCTTTGCCTCCTAGCTCTTGAGCAGGCTGCAAATGCACCTATGTACCATGTTGGTCCTCTTCTGAAAGTCATCTCTTGCTGACAAGCCTGGAGTGGTCATCACCTGTGGGCATTGTAGGGCTCCACTTGTCTTTTCCCCCAGAGGAGTCTTGTTCTGTTCTTCATGCCCTGTGTATGCTGGTTGGTGTCTCTTGCCCTTCAAATCAGCTTGTCCTCCTGGATCTCAGGTGCTAAGCTACAAATAACAGTGGTTTGAACAGGAAGTCCCTTAGAATCTCACTGTGTTTATGATTGTCTTAGCATCTGCCCTTACTTTCAATACCAGACCTAGATGTTGGGTTAAAGAAGAGGGTCCTTTGGCGGACAGAGAAGCAGAAGGTCTCTGCTATAGGCACATCCCTCTCTGCATTTTGTTCTCATTATTTTTGGCACAGATTCAGACTGGGTGAAAGCAGCCCTGGGATTTCCTTGCTTAGTAATGACATTTGGCTTGCTGTGTGCTCGTGCTTCTCTCTCCAAGGGCCTGATGTAAGCCAAGGCCAGTGTTCAGTGTCCTCGTGACTCCGGGGAGGTAATGGTGTGTGTTTGTATGTCCCAGTGAATTGAGACAGTGGAGCTGCAATGGGTCATTAGTGAGGAATGAGATTCCCACTTGTCCTTCCTGACATGCTCTCTTTGAAGTCTCCTGCACATTGCTTAAATTAGGCTGTAATGGCTCATCTTTCTATCCCCAGCCTCCAAGGTGCCATGGACAGATGGATTTATCTGAGTTTTGGCAGGCCTTTTAGCTCCCTGGGGCAAAGGCAGTCTTCACAATAGGGACAGATTAGAAGGGTCTCTGTGCCCCCCGGCTTTTAGCACCTGCAGCAGAGTTTCAGGCACATGTCCTTGGCTCTTTCTGGGGCTTTCCACGGGAATACCTCGCCTTGTTCTTCTGGCCCCTTTTTCACCTATGAAATCTTATTCTGGAGGTGGTCTATCCAGGTGGATCTTTGAAGCACAGCTGCTCTTCTGACCAGCAGGATCCATACAGTCTTCCTGTTGCTGAACACCTCCCCCACATACATGGTGCCAGCTGCAGCCAGGTCCCAGCTGTGGTCCCAGCTGAAGTCCCAGTGCTACTGTCTGTGGCTGTTCCAGACCCACAGTACCCTGAGAAGTGGGACCTCTATAGCCAGTGTTCCCCACTGCATGCCAGGATTTCTCGGAGATCCCCTCCCTCGTATTCTTGGCCCTGCTACCCCAATGCATCTGGTAGAGCTGCCCCCCTGGTCCATCCTATTCCATTCTCGCAAGGGGGGAGACATTTGTGCCCTGCCTCAGGCTCAGGAAAGGGGGATGGTGCACTTGGACATGATAGGGGAGCAGGACTGGGCAGCAGGGACAGGAGCTGCCTGGTGGCTTGACAGAGAAGTGGTAGAGCTGAAGAGGAAAGACTGGAACTAGAGTTCCTCCTGGCATGTCTAGTCAGGCAGGAAAGTTCAGAGCAGAAAACTGGGCTCTCCCTTCTGTCTCCTGGCATGGGACACTGCTGGCAAAGAGAGTTTCCTCCCAAGGGTTGGTGAGAGAGCATAGTGCCCTGGGCCAAGGGCAGCTGCTGTAATTCTCCTTATGGCTCAGGCTATGAGCACAGATACCCAGAGATGGCCTGTCCCTGTTCTGGCACACAGCCTTTCCATGGTGGAGTGGTCCTGTCTCCTGGCACATACACATCTGCCACCACAGCTCTGGGCTGTGCAGCAGTCAGGTGTCTGCTCTTCCTGAGACTTGTGTCTGCTCTCTGCTGTATCCATGTTGGTGATGACGATTCCTTTGGCTGGTCGTTGGATGGCCCAGTCTGCTCCTCTCAGGATAGCCTTTTCCCTTGTATCTAACCTGAGTTCTCCCTGCTGTATCTTAATCCCATCACTTCTCCTCCTTTGACTGGTGAGTGATTTGATCTGTTCCTTTTTCTCATGGTCTTCCTGGCACAAGCAGGCCTATTATCTGTAGCCTTCTCTTCACCAGTCCCAGAATCTTGATCTCACTTGTCAGACCCTGGCTGAAGTGGTGATGCAGAAGTTTTCGCTGTGTAATGAGCATGTCACTCCTGCTCTAAGCCTGGTCCAGGCAAGGGGAGAGGGCCAAAGGTACAAGCAGTACCTTGGTCTGTCAGGGTGGCTGTGTCCTCATTTCTGGTGCAGAAGATCTCTTCAAAGTGAGTGGAGTACACAGAGCTGCTGGCCCCTTCACAAGGAAAGCAGGGCAGCACACATCACCCTCTGGGAAGGTCAAAGCTGGATGCTTGTCAATATGATGGGGGCAATAACTGGGAGGATCTCTGCAGTCTCTGCTGGCTTTGGTTTTTCCATACATCATTCAAACATTGCAGCTTTCCATGGGATGAGAGTCAGGCTCAGCACTGCACTCAGCAGCAGGCTTTCCTCACATACCAGAAGGAGGGAGGCAGGAATGGTACCAGCTCCTCTTCATAGCCCTTCATGGTGCTAATGCAACTCAGAAGTTGCTGCAAGGCTGGACAATTAGTTTGGGCTATTTGGTGTTTCCAGTTGCTGTCTATATTTGCCAGATACTTAAAAGCTCTCCAGCTTTTCTGAACTAGAGAAGGAGAGAGAGAGAGAGGAGTGTGTGAGAAACTCTGGATTAGATGATCATCAAGACACATCACCACCCATTTATCTATCTTTCAGCACCATGGAAGCTTCCCAGATAGTGCCTAGCACTTAGCTTGTGCAGAACCTGTCGATGACACCAACCAGCCCAGTGGTACTTCTTTGAGCCCACTTTGTGTCATGTCTCACGCCACACCAAGGAGGGAGGTTTCAGAGAAGCCTGTCAGGGTGAGCAGCTGTAGGGGCATTTGTTAGCGTGGGGAGAGGGAATCTGAGCCTTTGGCCAAGGCAAATAAGCAGTGTTAGGGCTAGGGAAGTTGCTTTTCATCTGTTGTCAGACAAGTCCACCCCCCTTCCTTTCTACTCCTCCTAAAATGCACATTAGAGATCCAGCTGGTCCCTGCCCTCTTTGTTGTCGGTTCATTCAAGAGGCTGCGGGTTTAATAACTGATGGATGCCCATGGGGAGAGAACTGCAGGAAAAGGTTTATTAAGTGGAAGTTTAAGAAAGTTATGTAGCATCTGATGCCAGTAAAACAGCACCTGCTGATTAGCAGGTGGGACAAATAATGCCTTTTAAGCTCTCCTTCCACCCTTTCCAACCACAGCGTCAGTACTGCTGTCTAATGTGACCAGGGTGCTGCTGCCTTTAGCAGGGTACAGATTGCTGCAATGTGCTCCTTCTTTGCTGCAGTCGCTGTAGGGACTGGGTCTGAAATGCTACACCACCTCCAAGATGTTGTGTTACCAAAGAGCTGAAAGTCTCAAGCTGGGATATGTCCTTCTGATCATGTTTCATTCATAGTCAGTGGTTAGAATAAAGTCTGTAGGAATGCGATCTGGATCCAGGTAATGTCAGAAATGAGGCACAGTTTAGGTGATAGCTCTGTCTGGTGCTGCTGCCTCCTGTGATGCACCTGAGCCTACACTCTCCACTGAGCCAGGTATGCATGGGGGACCAAAGGCTGCTTCATAGGTCCTGGGACCCAGTGGGGACTTGGGGCTGTTTTCCCTGTGGGCATTCTGGAAAAGGTGGAAAGGGGGCATAGCCACACTTCAGGTGGAAAATAATGGGCTATGTTCATTCCTAGTGTAATTTTACTGAAGCCAGCGGTACTATACTAATGTGAGGTTGGCTTAGCAGCTCCTCTGAGGGGTCTGTCCTTGAGTCCAGAAAAATTAATCTGTCACAGTGTTGCTTTGATGCATAGAGTTTGTGTTGGGACTTAGCCAACACAAATGAATGTTGAATATCTGTAGTTTCTACAAGCAGTGGGTTGAATTGTTCTGCTCTACTGCCTCCATCACAGCTGCTCCACCAAGGGGAACCTTATGCCCGTGGATGTGATCTCATCAACTCTCTCAAAAGCAAGCTAACAAGCAAATTGACCTCCACAGAACCGCCACAGCACTGGGAGAGGAGCCTTCTCCCTCAGGACCATAGCCTTTCGCCTCTGAGGGAAAAGAGGTCCCAAGGACAGAAGTGAACCTGCAAGACCCATGGCCTCGTGGCCTGCCCTTCCTCCTTCCCTCCTTACCTCATGTCTGTCTTGGGGGAGGGACAGTTTCCCTGTGGAGTTCCACAAACTCCTCTTCCTGCGGCTCGTAAACAGGCTCTACTAACAGGTATATCATCCACCTATGCAACTTTTCCAGAAGCTGCCAAATTTTCAGGAGCCCATTACAATGTGCAGCATGGCCATCCAGCACTGAGAATAAGCACAGTGGCTGCTGGAAAGCTAAGTGGGTTTTATTCCTCTCCCATTCCCCAGGAAGACTCTTTTTGTTGGGCCATTTTGTTCGTTCGTTTGTTTGGTTTTTGTAAACTTCATCTGGGGGAAACGAAGTTTGTGAGAAATTGGTGCCCATCCTGAACCCTCCCCAGTCCTTCGAACTCTGTGAATGGATGGATCACCTACTGTGATTATAATTTAGTGGATTTTGTAGAACAAAATAACTTCACATACAGACACATGAGGTTCTTTCACTGTCCATCAGCACAAGCTGCTTCTGCGATCTTAGCTACTCACATTAGTGAAAGAAAAAGCCTAGCTAGAATGTGGTGAGATGATGTAGTACTTTGTATCAGTCCCATGGTCTCAACGTCCATTAGCAGCACCGTCAGCTGCCGTGACATGAATTCAGACTTTGGATGGCAGCCCATGAACCAGTCAGGGTGAAAGTTTGAAAAATCCCAAGCCTGAGTCTATGCACATTTCCAGAAGCAGATGCAGAGGGAAGATCAGCTGATAGCAGGCATCACCTCCTGCTCAGCTCTGGCAGAAGCTGGTGGGCTCTGTTTGTGCTGCACCTGGCCCCAGGAAGAGCCTGTCCCCAGGGTCTGAGCACAGGGGAGTGAGAGCAGCACTGCTCAGCTGACTGGGCAAACAGCAGTGACAACTAGACCCCAAAATAACAGGATTTCACTTTGGAAATGCCAACGGCTTTTTCAAACTGAAATGCAACTAGAAGGCCTTAGCAGCTGTGAGAAGTGTTTCACATTGCTGTTCCTTGATTGGAAAACAAAATGATTTTTTGATGATAATACGGGTTTAAACTCTCCACTTCTTCCACCTCTGTTAGTAATGTGCTGTGCTGGTGGAGAAGGAATGCTCAAGGCAGGTCAGGATGGTGGCCCTGTGGCTTTGCAGTGGGGTAGGTTGGTCAGAAACAGAGGACAGAGTTTGAAATCTTTCTCTGCCCCTGGAGGTGTGACATGGCTATCCACCCACACGTGGCAGGGTGGGGTTCTGCGTGCTTCTGCACAGCTGGGATCTGTGGCCCTGCAGAGGGGTGATATGTTTTGTGGCTTTTCCCTCCAGCCTTGGAGCAAGGGCTTTTCAGGGTGACAGAGCATTGCTTGTTCCTCGTGAGAGGAAACTCCTGACCTGGTTTCTGTGAGGCGATTGTGTGAAGTGTCACATTTGCTGCAGCGAGTGGCAGGGAGCAGGGATAAAAGAAAGGAGCAAGCTGTGTTTGAGAACAAGCTGATCCATTGCTGGCTGCCTGAAACTGGAGAGGTGCCGGATCTGCTCCCTGGACAACACTTTCCAGCTCTTCTCACTCTCCTCAAAGCCAGTGTGCAAACTGTCATTCCTCTGAGCTAGCCAAAGCACTCCCCTCACCTGAACTCCTCCGAGGCCCTGCATTCACATCATTTTGGTCCCCTCCCTGCTGGGCACCATGGGCCAGCCGTGAAATGCCAGCAGATGCATGATGACCACAGGCATGCTGGTGGCCAGACCTCACCATACCCTCCCTGCATGTGCACAGCCTTCCAGCAGTGCTCCCTGCCCTGGCATGCTCACTGCTTGCTTGGTGCAGAGTAACCGTAGCACATCCTGGCATCACTTTGGCATCACTTCGTGCTTTCCCAGAGAATTTCACAGCACTTGTCTGAAGTTAGAAAACAGAAGGTCTTGATGTTTTGGTGGCCCTGGTCTCCAGATCAGGGAAGAGAGGAGAGGCAGGTCAGCTATTGTGGCAGTGCAGGACCAGAGGACAGCATCATGATGAAAGCAGCATGTCTGCTGGAGAAGTCTCCAGACATGGGCTCTGTGCTTCTCTGCTGGGGCTGAGGGCAGCTGACAGAGGGCAGAATAGCATGTGAGTGCTCAGCAAGACATGGGAAGAAGAGGGCTGGTTTAGAACAGCTGTAAAAGGCTTTGCAAAGGCAGTGGTTTTTACAGGAGACAGAAGGCAAAATGGGGCAGGAGGATGCGGTGCTGGAACAACAATGCTGCAAGGCAGGGAGGGTGGGGGGAAAAGGAGCAGAGTGGGCTTTAGAAGCAATCTGTGCATGCTCTGCCTGAGGAGACAGGCAGGAGGTATTGCTAAGCCAAAGCACCCAGGCCATGTCCCACTACGCTGTTGGAGCAGCAATGTTGCCTCCAAGCCCAGCACTGACAGCTCAAGCACGTGTCACCAACCACGATGGTAATGCAGCCACAAGGTGTAAATGTCACTAATGAATAAATTGCCTTGTGCCTTGGAGAGGGTAATCCATCACAGCCAGAGACAGGGATCTGACAAGCCTGGCTATTTCAGGCATACCCTATAGGGAGGAGGAATACTTCATTGCTGAGCTGTCCCCTCCACCTAGGGAAGCCGATGCAGGGCTTGGCTCTGTGCCACTTCCCATCTTCCCAGCCACATGAGCTCAGGCTTCATCCCTCTTCACTGCAACTGAAGAAGCTTGGAAGGATCTAGGTTAGCCAAAAGTGCCCTGTCAGCAGGGTGGTACATGGGGCTAGCTGCGGATTGAGTTTGGAGGGAAGCTGCTGCAGACAGGGCATGGGTGCTGTAGGACTGATGAATACAGCGCTGGGGTCCCCAGTGATCGGGAGAGCTTGTGTGAATTATCTGGGTGTGTTTCAGGCCAGGAGTGGTTGGCACTGTGTTTTAGAAGCATGCTGTTTCCTCCTCACCCCACTATGCTGTCCCAAGAGGCAGTGCAACAGGACCCCCATTTTCCCTTGTGCTGTGGAACCCCAGCACCTTGGCTGACTGTGCAGAGGGCCAGAGGTACCAAACAGGCAGGGACAGCTCAGCCTGGACAAATCCAGCTCCATGGAACAAAGGGAGGCTGAGCACAGCAGCCATTTCTGTGCACAGCCTCTGCTCATCGTTGTGGCAGCCTGTACCTCCTCCCCCAGTCAGTGCTCAAAATCAACCTGCCATCCTGCTTGTGACATACGCCAGTGTGACACCTTGTGAATCGATGCCTGGGTCTCTGTGAGCAGAAACCGCCAGGCTTGGGAAGCTGGCCACTGCTTCCCGCTGCCGCGTGCGCTCTGCTCAGAGCAGCAGAAGCCGGGCTCACCATCTGCTGCGGGAGGGAGCCAGCTGGGTGCCCCTGATCCAGCCCAATGGGACAGCCGCCGGCACAGCCCAAGTGCAAGCCCTCGTGTCATTTCCCCTTCTTTACCTTCCGGCCACCCCTGTCTCTCACTGTCTCTCTGGCACAGACCCATGGGTGAGGGGATGCTCCCAGCTTGACTGGGTGCCTCTGCTGAGTGCTGCTCGTGCTGTGTTGGTGGGTGGTGGCAGTGCCCAAACTCATTACCTCGTCTAGACAGAGGCCCACAAATGACCCCCCCTCCTCAAAGCCTCCCAATACTCCTTGGAGATAGATCTCATGGGAGAGCTAAGGGATCTGTTCTGGCCCTGCACTCAGCACAGAGTGACCAGCTAGTTGCCCACCCTGGGGTAACTGGACCTGGAGCTGACAAGTGATGCACCAACAGCAGGAATGTTCACACTCCAACAATCTGCTGGTGCTGGCTGGCTGGAGTGCGTGGCCTTTGAGATGGTTTCAACCCTTGCAGACTGGCAGATAGTTGATGCTCTTGGGTGTGAGCAAGTGGTGCAGGCTGCTTGGTTTGGACTTTGCTTTTTCGCCAAGAGATTAATGAGAGAGAGGGCAAAGAGTTCTCCAGGCAACAGCTACCTGTCCAGGCAATCCTGCATGTGGCAGCCCAGGAGTGGGTTTGAAGGGTGCTTAAGTGGTGTTAATAGTCTCAGCTGTTTGCAGGAAAATGAGCAGTGAATATCCTGGAAAGCAAGTCAGCAGTTTGTCTGGTGATGACATGTTTTCCCAAGCTGTTTTCTTTCCTTCCCTTGTCCTCACTGGCTTTGGTGGCCAGTTCCTCCTCATGGGTCTGCTAGCATGGCTTCAGGATCTCATCGCTGCCCTCCAAGCATGAGCTTTCATTGCACAGCTGGCTGACCAGCTGCAGCCGTGTCCTTGGAGCTACAGGCAGGCTTGCCTAGGACCAGGCCACCCCCATTAAACCCCCACCCTCGCTGCTGGAGCTGTTGCTTCATCAGCCTGATGCTGATCTGGGTCTTTACTGCTGTTTCTGAACACGAGTTCTCATCTCATTGAGGTGTGTCATCCAGTGAAAATATTTTGTAAATGCAAATAAAAATAAATAAGTATATTCAATACCTCGGTCTCGAGGATGGGAAACAAGTAGTGGGAGATGCCCAGGTAGGGAGGCTTCACAACTGCTACTGCTGGTTAGAAATTCTTCTGGATGTAGCCCCTGGAGCATCCATCAGTAGTTGGGAAGGGAGCTACGCAAACCTGTGAGGGCTTGGGGCTGAGCCCTGTCAGCACCCCTTGTGTGGTCCTTGCTGTCAGGGCAGCCTCACACTCCATCCTTTCTGTTCTATATGGGCCTGACACGGTGCAGGTGAAGGTCCTGTTGGCCAGGGGCCGGTGGTGCCGTCGGTGTCTGTATCCATCAGGCAGGGCAAGGCAGAAGCGGGTACGTGGTGAATAAATTCTTTTGTGAACACTGGGAAACAGTTTTTACTTTTCAACTCTGTCAATATGATCTAGCTCTGTCTGTCTCTCTATATATGTACAAACAGTATATCACAATGTTGCCTTTTTTGTTGGAAATATCAAAGTACAAAGATTGTAAACCAAATCGGTGTAATAAAAGTTTCAGATGATTCACTGAGGTGGTTGCCAGCAGTGGGTCTGTGACCACTGGTGTTGGGCAGGGCTGGGAGGCATGGGAAGTTCCTGCATTGCTCAGAGGGTTGGAGGGGATGGAAATCAACCCACTTGCTTAATTCCCTGATATCTCCTGAGCAGGGTCAAAGAGTCAAAGGACCGACTCAGTCAAGTATGTGCCTTGTCCTATCTTCAGGTGATCACAGCCTGTGGAGCAAAAGGAAGCTGTTCTGTTTGCTCCAAGCCCAAGGAAGCTGTTTTCAACTGTTTTTGTGAGCTATGTGGGCCAGCAGTCCTGAAAGGACCTCTCTAGCTTGAAGTTATGCAAAACACAGATTGTTTTGGACAGGTGTGCACAGAAGAGCACTACTAGGTAAGGTAAGTATCTGGTTGTAAAGAATTCACCTGTTGCAAAGCAGGCTAGCACTGATCAAAAGCAGAGCAACCCAAAGCAGGAAATCATGGTGGTGAGACCTCTTGATTTACTGAATTTATTTCTATTTACTTTTCACCACCCGTGTCAGACTCCAGACAGACTTTACTATAAATACAAATAGAGTATCGAGCAAAGCAACAGCCAGAAAAAGCTGCTGAGGAGCTAGGGACAACATTCCCTCAATCCTCTATGCCTCTCACATCCTGCTCAGCATAACCTTAAAGTTAGGTCTGGACTAGACCATTTAGGTGGCAGAGACTTCACCTTAGGTGCTTTACAGGTGGAACAATATTCAGTTTCCTGAAGTAAGCTTGCTGCTGGAGCCTATAAAAGCATCACAGGAGGTGAGATTTAGGGCGCAGTGAGAGAGAGGGCTTAAGAGACAGATTGCTCTGTGGTGCCACTACAGTGTCTTGAGATTTAATGTCTGTCTCCAGTTAAGTCACAGGTTGGATGATGGGGGTCTGGGGAAGGCTGCAGTGGCAGCCACAAGTTTCTCAGAAAAACAAATAAAACCGAGACCCTGAAGTAAAGTATTTCCAAGACTGCACACCCAAAAGTTAATTGCTCCCTGGAGAATTTTATTCAGAGGGGTTCAGTGGTGGGGTGCTGCTGAGATCCCAGCCTCACTGCTTCCCGATTGGCCCACACAATTTGGTGAATGAGGAAATCAGTCTCCTGTTCTACCTGTGTGTGGCGGAGATCGAGCTTGGTCAAAGTCTTGTTGTTTGCCAGCCCTTCAAGCAGCTGCTTCCCACCATCCTGCAAAAGGATGAGAGGAATGTTAAAGGAGGACATCCAAAAAAGAAGTGTGTTGCTCCTTTTCCCTCCTCCCCAGGGCAACTTCTGCTGCTGTCAGTTGGAAGTCCATGAGATGATGCCAAAAGGGATAAAGGCCTTCACCCACGTCCGAAATGTTGCTCACAGGAGAAGTGCAGAGGAGGAGTGTAACCTTATGCAGCTCTCTGTGATATGACACATGCTAATGACTCCCTCTGGGTACTATGTCAGGAGTTCTCAGGCTCAGGCTGGTTAATAGCACATCTGGCAATGAGAACCTGAGAGGAGTCTGCTCGCCCCTGTCCCCCAGTTCCCAGCTTACTGCTGGCTGGGGACAAATGGATTAGAGTGCTGCTCCTCATCTTGGCAGTGGTGAGAGGCACAGTAGTGGCAATTTTCTGCCTGGATGCCATTTCCCAGGCTGGGTTGGCTTTCCTGAGGGGAATATCTCATGTAACTGAAGACCAGCCTGCATGGGACAGAAAATGGGATGCAGCCTTAGGGAGACAACTCACTCTGAGGCATTTCCCCCCTTCCATGAAGCACTGTATTTAAGGATGTGACAATTTCAACTTTTTCCCGCTGTTGCTATTCTCTTTTGGGTACCAAATACACTTCCTGCCCCGTTTCCTCCATCCAGATGGTCCCCTCATCCCAACACCCTGCCTCTTAGCCCTTTTGCCAAAAAGGGCAGAGCAAAAAGGACTGGTCTCTTTATAATGAAGTACAGAGGTCAGAATTGAATGCATCTCTAGCAAAATCCCCATTTTTCCTGAAGATAATGCTACCAGCCAGCTTTTGGGCTGCCATGTAACTTCACAAATGGGTAACAGGAGAGCTCATCAGAAGGAAGATGCTAAGCAGAGAGATTTTTATTTACTAAACAAAAGTCCTTCAATCCTTTCCAACCTTTACCCCCTTGTATCATTAAACTCAAATGGTTTTCCACATCCAGGACCATAAAACTCAGAACTCACAAAAGGTTTTCTGCTATCAAATCCTTTTAAAACCCTTGTCAAACACATTGATGCCAATATTCCTGCCAGCAGGGACAGCTGGTCTTGCTGTCTCTTTATTTGACAGTGAGAATAATTGAGGCAGCGCAGAAAGTTTAAAAGCCAGCATGATTGCTTTTGGCTGTCTAGTTTCAGATTTCTAAAGCTCTTTTTAATCAGCAGAAGAGAAGCGGTCTGGTTTGTGGGCATGTTGCATACTGCAGTTCTTAGGGATGTAGTAAGATCTGTGGGTACTCTTCTGTCTAGAAAATGTAAGCCTATGTTTTAGGAGCCCCTTACAAGCACACAGACACGACACCCCTGACCCACCGCACTGCTCCAGGGCCGCAGGGTGAGTTAGAGAAGCTCAACAACCGAGCCAATTTTCTAACAGTCTCCTTGGAGCGTGTGATGGACAGGAGAAATTCTGGGAAGGGTGACACTATCTGTGTGCTGCTGAGTGACAGATGGCACAGCAGATCCAAAGCACGGAGGATATGCATGAGACCCTTATCTGATGCTGCCTATCATTAGCTATGCTCACGTGTACGAAGCGTCTGTGATTTTTCCCAGGCGTGCTTCCTGGTTTTCAGTTGCCTGGGGGAAAACCCCTCTCTGCCCGAAAGCCCAAAGCCTCAGAGACACATTTAGCCCTACGAACAGAGCTAGGTGTAGCAAGTGAGGTAAATGCATGTTCATGCACAGAGTCTCTTCCCTGCTCACAACTGATTGTTATCCTAGCCAGAATGCAAAGTGAGGGATGTATTTGCCTCAGTGGCTTTGAGACAGGCTCAGCATCTGCTTTGCAAGGCCACTATGCAGGCTCACAGAGAGAGGGAGAAGAGGCTTTTCTTACCAGCCCCAGGTGGTTGCATGAGAAGTTGATGCTTGTCAGAGTGGTGTTCTGAGCCAGGACCTGGGAGAACACTGCAGCTGTTGGCTCTGACAGGTTATTGCTTCCCAGATGGAGGGACTTCAGGCTGGCGTTGGTCAGCAGGGCACGGCCGATTGCCTCCCCACCTTTGTCACCCACGAAGTTGAGGCGCAGATTCAGGGAGATCAGGGTGGAGCTCTCAGCCAGGCCTTGAGCAAGAGCCTGAGCCCCCAGGTGACGGATCTGGTTGTTACACAGATTGAGGGTTTCTAATCTGCTGTGGTTGATCAGCTTGCCAAGAGCTTGTGCCCCATGGTCCCTGATGAGGTTGTGGGACAAGTCCAGCTCCAACAGGCAAGGGTGATCCAGCAAGTTACGGGCCAGGACCTTGATCTTGTCATCATCCACTTTGCTTCGTGTCAGCTTGAAAACCTGTGGGCATAAAACCCAGGGTCACTAAAACAACCACTGCTTTGGACTGAGCTTTGTACAAGATCATCAGGGAGTTAAACCTATGGTCCACCAGACAGGATTCACCTCCCTTCACTTCAGACACCTTTAGCTAGCAGGCTAAAGTAGTTGCTTTCCTAGTGGGCAGATACTTCAGCAAGCAGGGCATGCCACTGATGTCCCATGCCTATTCTAGGGAAAAAAGATTTGGCTCCTGGAAATGCCTGTTCCCCTCCTCTGACTGCACAAGATCTCTAACTGGGGTCTAAATTAAAGCAAAATAAAGCTGTCCAAATGGCTGCAGCAACTAGCTGCAGAACCCACTCTAGCTCACAGTCAAACCTGTCTGAATGAACATGTGCACCAGTGGTAACCACAGTGCAATGTCCTGTGTGGCCAGGGCATCTTAATAGCCACAAGAGAGGTAATTTCTCTTCTGGAAGCCATGAAGACATATTTCCCAAAGCATGCCAATCTGTGGGGAGTTCATGCAGCTCACTCTGGCTCCACTCTGGATAGCAATGCCCATTGCTGTTTTGGAGGGGCTGAGTATCTGCACTGCAGCTCCCACAGAGCTGAAGATACTGTTAGTGCTTAGGAGGAAGATCCTTCACTCCTCTAAGGCAAATATGAGTGTTTCCCCATGCTCTTCTTGGGGGTCTTCGCTCCTCTGGGAGAGGCTGACATGTATTTACTGAGCAAAACTACCAAAAACTCCTTATGAAAAGCTCCCTCTGGGCTTTTCCTCTTTTCCCTCCCAGAACTACATGAGGAGTTAGTGCAGTGGAGTGCTACTGTCCCTTACACTGCAAGTAACAAGTTTTGTGGGAGCAAGTATTTTTCTCACTGATCCTCTGACAACCTGTTCTAACAAGGACATGGCAGAACAAGATACTGAGCACCAGGCCAGCAGGTTAACATCTCTGTGCTCTGACAGACTCTGTAACTTGCAAAAGGAAGGGTGCTACTAGCAAGCAGAACTGGTCCCTGTATCTCTATGCACAGGCAATTTGAAGATCGAGCTGAGGGAGTTAGGTTCAGTTTGGGGTATATTACTTTCAAGTTGTGACACATCTTCAAGGCAGCAGCCAAGTTGAAGCAGTCCTGCTCTGTGAAGTTAAAGAGGCTCCACTCAAAGTTCATGCCACAGCTCTTCACACCATAGGTAAGATGAAGCTCTTCAAGGTGAGGGAGAGCAGTAATGAGGACTTTCAGGTCGTAGTGATGCATGTAGGCCTCACTAAAGTTAGCATCCTCCTCTGTGTCATCAAGGTCATCGCTCTCCTTCTTTTCATCCACCCGCAAAGGTGGCAGGAACTGATCAATCTCCAGTTTCCTCACATAGCCTTTGCAGAGTGGGATGAGCTCTAGGACCTCTATGGGGTCTGTGGTGCTAGGGGTGAAAAACTTGAGAATGTTCTCCAGGTGACGTTCAAAGAACATGCGTTTCCAGCTGTCTCCATAGTTGGAGACGTCGCACACCTGCCAGCGCTCGATACAGCACCTCTTCCAGTAGTCCTCATGGTTTACTATGTTGGCAGTCACAGTGAGTGGAAGGCTGGTGGAGAGCCTGTCCACCACCTTCTTTTGGTGCTCAGGCAGAAGATAGTTCAAAATAGGGTTCTCTGGAACGAATGAAAAGAATGAGAGGTTGGTCTGGGCATAGGAACAATTGCTGGCACTGTGGTTCTGCCCGGGCCCCCAGCTGTGTGCCCATGCCCCACTCTCTGCTGATACTGGCTCTCTTCTTGGTTGCCAGAGGCTGGAGCACTGAGCTAAGCTGGCAGAAGACATGTAGGATTCATTTGTACATCTCCATATACAATTTCTAACTTTTACAATGAAACATCAGTGTAATGGGGTTTACTCTCATAATATTTGGGAACTGCGCCAGAAACTGAGCTCCCTATTTAAACTTAGTTTGGATGCAGTTTCTATTCAGAGCAGGGATTCTGCTCCCAAGAGAACTAATTCAGCCTTACAGAGATGGGAGAGCTTGGCCTGCCATTTGCTGAACTTTCTCCCTTTTGGTTTCTTAGCATATTGAAGAACAGTATTTGAGAACAACTGTGTGCTTTGCATGCAGGTCCTTCTGCCTATTTATCTTAATTAAAGCATCGGTCTTACCTCAAATTGATTCCTCTTCCTTTTTGCTGAGGCACGCTCCTAGCTTTTAGGTCCACCTTAGTTAAATAAAAGTTCTATTTCCCCAGGTACTCTTTCCCCTGAGTCTCTTTCCCAGTGCTTGCCCTGAGTCTCAGATGTCTTCTCTGGCGGAAGTCCTTTGTGACAAGAAATGCCAGAGAAAAGCCACGTGTACTCACACCATGAATATTTGGTTACGTGCACACAGTTGTGTTGAGTAACAGAAATCATCAGTGTAGAGATCTGTCTGTGCATGGGAAACCAGATTATGAAACACAAAGTGGGGTTAGTTTTCTATTTCCTCTGGTTTTGTGGCATTCCCTTCCTAAGGACACTGACAGTTTTACCACAGCCTCTTCCTGGAGTCTATTTTCCAGTGTCCTACAGCTGACACTGCAGTGACCTTCTCTGCAAAGTCCCAGGACACAAGCAGAGGTGGGACGCAAATAGGCAGGGCAGGGCTAGCTTCACTTAGGCTCACTCAGGCCACACTGTGGGCAAGGTGCAGCCTTGCAGCTCAGGTAACAGCACGAGGGCCCCATGACAATGAGCACACTGCTTTTATGTGTGCACAATGCAAGTCCAATGCATTTGGCATCAAACTGAATGATTAGGTTGATAGGGCTGCAAGAGTGTCCCAGCTCAGACCCTCAAGTACCATCAGCTCCTGGCATAAAACAGCACTGAGCTCCTCTGTACTGTCTTACAGTCCCAGTGGGGACATAGCCTTAAAACTATCTTTGGTCTTTGCTGCCACTTCACTGAGTCAGCCAAAAAGACAGGTAGGCCCTTCTTTTCCCCTTCCCAGTCTGTTCTCAGATGAGACATGCTTCTTCTGTTTTGCTGTGTTTCATCAGTCCACCTGCTTCAAAAGCACATTCCCTGCCTGAGGATATAACTTGTCACATCACCACCAAAAGCCATGGAGGAGGGCTGAGCCTGTGAGTGCAACACTGAGATGATAGCTCCTCTGGGCAGGGAGCAATTCTCCATCTCTTTGTACAGCACTCAGTACAGGGCTCCATCCTTGAGCGCTGCCCTAACCTTTATAAGAATCAAGAGCAGGAAACAGCAACTCCACAGCCCAGGTCATGGTTGAGGTGAGTCCAGAAGAGCATGGATGGAAGAAGATGTGATAGAACAAGGTCAGGACAGAGTCCCATCCTGGACAGCAGCCCAGAGGACTACAGCCATCCCTGGAGTGTACAAGTATATACTTAACAACTAAACAGTTTGGTTAACTGACTGCCCAAGGGGATATTTCTCCCCATCTGTTCCTTTGGCAGGGCTGGGTGCCACACTCTGCCTTTCAGATACATCTGCCTGCCTTGCTGACTCTCTGCTCTTTGGGATTGTCCCTCTCTCTCCATGTGTCCTAGAGTAAATGAGCTCCCACTTACTTTCAAAATTGTGAATGATGTGCTGGATGCAGAGCTCAGTGAGGTGGGGGACAGTGACCAGGGACCAGCTGGGATCCTCAGTGATGCAGCGGCGTGTGTAGAACGAGCCCTCAGCAAGGCTGGCTTGAGGTGGACTTGATGGGGGAACGTCTGTGCTCTCGTCATCAGCTGCTGGCTGCTGCATTCTGCTCAGGACCTATCTCTCCTTCAGGAGTGGTGAGGGGAAAATTCCTTGAGAGAGTCACCACCACGTGTCTGCCTGCAAAAGAACAAGGCAGCTTTAGAAAGAAGCCAGCAATAAGAACGGTCAGCTCACACTGTTCTCCTGTAACGCACTTGCCCTTTGCCTGCCTCCTCTGCTTTGGGCCTCATCTTTCTACCCTGCCTTGTGCAAAGAGGTCTCTAGGCACCACATGCAATAAGGAGATAATAACGTGGTGTTAATTCAGAGTGCTGTTGAATAGGATGGACGGGAATTGGTTGTTTACTGTCTTTTCCAATAAAAGTAATAGGGGAAGGTGGCAGGAGCTGGGTGTAAAGCAAAGGGTTTTTCGTACGGGCTGCAGATGAACTGCGGAATTCCTTGCCACAGGATGTTGTGGATGCTAGGAGTCTGTGCAGACTCTAGGAAAAGTCCATGGAAGAGAAACCCTTTGGGAAGGATGAAATGCACAGAAGTCATGTGGCTCAGAGTGAGCAGCTGAACACAGCTGGAGGTGGGGAGAGTGCTGGAGGAAAGGACACAGACTTGCATTGCTTTTCTACTCTTCTCTAGGTGTCTGTTTCTAGCTGCTGTCAGAGATGGGTTTTTGGGCCAGCTACTGCCTGGTTTGATCCAGTATGCCTGTTCTCATGACTCTCTAAAGACAGATGCTTTACAGATGAATACATTATAAGTGTATTATTTTCCTGCTTTCTCCATTATTCTCCAGCTGAACTCCTTCCAAATATCCATTAACTGATGAGATGGGTCAGACCTGTTAACACCACACTGAACCTACGCAGATATGAGCTAAAAGCCTGGAGCAGAAGGAAGGATGCCTGGTCCTATTAACTTTGCAGAGCTTTCCCAGACCAAAGTTTTCCATTTGCTGTTTCCTATTGCAACCTCAAGGCCAGAACTCTCAGACATCAGAATCCCACATGTGTTTTTATTGCCTGGAAGTCCTAATGGTTCTCTAACCAGCTGGTCTGAAAGAGGCAGAAAAGACATCAGGAAGGAATCATCCATGTGAATTCTGGGTTCCACAAGAGCATTTAGGTCTGCTGAGCATCCCTCAGAACATAGAGACTCATGCTGATCCTTACTGGGGCTGACTGGACTTAACAGGGCTGCAGCACAGGACTGGGCAGTTACAGGCTGCAGGACACCTAAAAGAAGCATGAGGCAGAGGCGGATGGCAATGTCAGATGTGACAACACCTTCCTGCAAGACCAAGAGGATTCCTCAGGGCAGTGGTGACCTTGCACCACCATAGGGTCAAAGGATCCTGTGGAAGGATGACTGCCATGTAGTATCTTTGACCACCAAATCCTGAAGGGTGGTTTGATCCCAACCAGCTCCTCCTTTGTGAGAGATGGGACCCACACAGTGGCCCCTAGATGAACCATCTTAGTCTTTCCTTCCTCTGCACAAGGTTGCTCCCTTCACCTCTGCCTTCCCAGCTGGTGCTGCTTCTGTCAGCACTGCCCTCTCTCTCCCTGGAAGCTTTGGAGCTGGCTTTGCTAGTGTTACTCCCTCTGCCTCTTCCCCCTCCAAAAGGCATATCCAAGGAAGGGCCTGCAAAAGAGGCAAGAGAGGAGATCTGTGAAATGCTGAGGTCTAGAGGAGAGGAGCAAATGATTAATGCTGGAAATATGTCAGCAAAGGCTTCTTCAAATGCACTTGTGGCAGGCCTGAGATTGACAGTCAGGAAAGGGTGGAGATGGCAGTGGCAGAGCATTCTCTGACCCAGAGCAGGAGAATGAAAGGTGCAAGGGCAGGGAAGCTGTATTTCCTGTGAGGCAGTGGTGTACACATGACAAAGGTAAAGGCTGTAGAAAAAAGGAGCCTGATCTGAAGAAGGGTGGATGTGGAAGGAGAAAGAATGAGTGATAGGCAGCTGTGAGGATGGCCTGGGAGTCCTTTCCCTGTGAAGCTCCTCATGCCCTAAGGAAGGTGCTATGATGATGGGCTACCTTTCAGGATGGAAGAGAAGAGGCCTGATTCTCCACAGCACACTAACACAGCTGAAACCCAGCTCCTGGTGCTTGATGGACTTCAGTGGAAGGGCAAAGCACAGCTAGAAGGCAGTGAGGTGGCATTAATAGAAGTGACTGGGAAAATTGTTTTCTCCTTGCTCAGTCCTTTGTCCTATTCAGAAAGCATCTGTATCATTTTGTCCCCCAGGCCAATCACAGCTAATTGGAGCTTCTGATAGCTTTCCTGACCTTTTGGAAACAATCATTAAAGGCCAGCTGTTGGGGAGAGCCAGTGCAGCATCGGTGGCCTAGGACTATTTCCTGTCTGTTCCAGCAGATTATTCAGTTGCCTGTTTACCAAAGGCAGATTGATTTTCAGAGGGTAGGTAACCCATGGCACATGCAGGGCTGCTGAATGGGCTCCAAGGGTCGAGGCAGGAGATACAGCTGCCCTGAGGCAGAGCTGTCCAGGCTGCTGAGAAGCTTTCCCTTGATCTGAGCCCCAGAACAAGCCAGCTCAGCTGACTCCACCATCCTTACTTGTCATTCACTACGAAGCCAGCGGGAGCAAGGCTGCAAAGCATCCAGATCAACCCCGTGCCTGCAGTGCCAGGTCTGACACCGAGCCACTGCTCCCAGAACATCCATTCCCACCACGCAAGCATAGTGAACACACCTGCCAGGTGCCCTCACCACCAGGAGAAGGGCTTCCTTCACTGCTCACCCTCTCTGCCTTGGCTGCAGGAGCCTCACCCAGCCAGAGCTGACACACCAAGCCAGTTTCCAGTTTGCTAAGTATGTATTTAAACCCCGGGAAGTGCTGTAATTCACTATCAACAAACCAAGCCAACAGCGTTAATGCACTCCATCAGTCACCTATCCTAAAAAGGCTTCATTAGATGATATGCAGGGAATGGAACCATGTAGTAAATTCCCATTTAACACCTAGATCAGACTGAAAAGTAAATAATGCTAGAACTTCTTAAAAAAATAAAGGAAATCACACTTCCCCAGGAGGAACTGACAGAAATCTACTGACACAATCAAATTATGCTGCTACTAACATGCCTAACAAACCTTTTTCAGCTGAACTTGTTTTGATCTGGAAATAAAAGATTTCTGCTCTTTTCATTCACACCAAATCCCAGAGAGACCAAAAAAGAAGAGCTGCATGGAAACTGGTGACCTTTGGCTGGTGCTCCTACCAGCATTACAGAGATCCAAGAAATGGAACAACTGTAAACACTGTGTTTACTGGAGAGTTTGTAAGAGCAGGATAAATTATTTCTGAGGGTGGTTATGTCTCAGCCAAGATTGCATTTGCACTGAAGCTCCATCTGCCCATTAATTGAGGAAGCTCTTATGCCACTGCAGCAGCACCCTGAAAATGCCAGTTGTTCTGCAGGTGTGCTGACCTTCGTGCTGTTACCTGTAGTCCAGGCAAGTGATCCTGACTCTGGCTAACACCACTGATCCCACCAACACCTGTGGGAACTTGCCATGCTCTGTGGCGCTTCCAAAGGCTAATGCTAAGTGTGCAGTATGACATGTTGCAGGCTAATCCAGGGGTTGAGACACTGCAATGACCTTTAAGTGAGTTAAAAAAAAAAAAAAAAAGTACCAAATGAGGAATCTATTTTGCTTCAGATACAATGAAATTTGTCTGTAATGGGAGATTGGGCAGAGTGAGGCCAGCTGGTCATTTGGGAATTTGGTTAATGTCACCGCTGTAATCCAGGCAGTGTGAAGGGCCAAAACTAGTCCTGGATTTATCTCTGTCAGCATGACCTGGGAAGGGCTACTGCCCCAGTGGGATGTCAGGAAAACGAAAGCCCTTTCGGGCCTGAGCGCTGCCCACGGTCCCGGCCGCTGCGCGCAGCTGGCTCTGCCGTGCCAGCCCCCGGAGGCTCGGGGAGGGGTCCCTTCCCAGGGCTGCACGGAGAACGCTCGGATGCTGCTGAAAGCCGCGGCCCCCGCCAGCCCTACCGGCCCAGCTCCGTTGGATGCCGGCCCTGCGCCCCCCTGCCAGCCGAGCTCCGCTCCAGAGACCCCGAGAGGGAAGATAACCCCTTAGCGCGGCCGCTTCGTTACGAATCAGACCTGCCAACTGCCGGGGGAAGAGCCCGGCCACCGGCACGGCGTGCCCCCAGCCCCGGCAACGCCGCGGGTGCACCGGGACGCGAAACGCGCGGGTCCCTCCCGACCCCTGGGCCCGGGGCACTGGGCTGCCGGCTCTGTCCTGCTGCTGCTGCGGGGCAGGGAACGGGACCAGGGCCAGCCCGGGCCCCGTGCTCGCCTCCGCCGNCCGGGCCTGGGGGGAGCCGGGCCCGCGTCGCGCTGCGGGTTCGCGGCCGGCTCGGGGCCGGGCCCTCGCAGGGAGCGGTGCTTCGCGGCCGCTGTCACACGGCCTGCCCGCCTCCAGGGCTTGCGGGGCGGCAAGAAGCAGCAGGAAGGCAGAGGGACGGGATTTGGGATGGCGCAGCCCGTCACCACGCCCCGCTGCAGCTGCTGGGAGTTGGTGCCGTGGTGAGTAGGGGCCCCCATGTTCCAGCACAGAGGAGATGTGTGAGCTCACCACCATGCTCCAAGAGTGCTGGGCGGGGTGGCGGGGCATTTGCCGAAGTCCCCGACACTCCTGCAGCAGCAGCAGCTGTTGCTGTGGCACCATGGAAGGAATGGGGCAAGGTGTGCTCTGTGAAAGGTTCGGTACTAGTCAGTGTTCAAAGGGCAAATACATTGTTGTCCTCAGAATACCTGCTTCTTTGCATGTTTGTATTGCTAAAGGTACGCTGTACCTGAAATGGGCTTGCTTCAAGGCCTCATATTTTGGGGCAGAACGACACCATAGGCAGGTCTGAGGGGAAGGAAAGCAAATCTGAGAACTCCACTGATAGCAAAAAGATCTTGGTCCATCTGCTGCCTCACTGTCTCTTCTCCTTGACCTGTTCTTTTTTTCATTCTGCCACTGAGCATCCTCTACAGAGGTGGGGAAAGACCAGAATCCTCATCAAGGCACATATCATGCTGTGGAATATAAAGAGTAAACAAAGGGATGAAAACATGCATATCTTCTTTCCCATTTCCCAAATCTAAGCATTGCAGTATTTGCCAGCCATAAACGTGTCTTTCTTTTACTCCTTTGGAATGCTGATGCACTCAGTAGCGGGCACAAGAGGAGTGCAGCTAGCCTGTGCCCTGTGGGAGCATACATAACACTGGTGCCAGCTCTCATGATAGTCCTGCAAGTCCCATAATAGCTGGCAGTTTTAGGAAGCTGTGCTGACTTTTGTATAAAATGTACCTTCTGGTCATGAAGAAGATGTTAAAAGCATGATCCCAGATCACCCAAAAGGCTCAGCAACAAAACAATAAATGCAAAGAGGCATAGATTAAAAAAAAAGGATCAAGACTCCGAGGCTTCCTTTGTGAGTTTCAAAGATGGGAAGTTAGACCTTGGCAGCAAATGTACTTCTTTTTCTAGGTGTGGCCTGATTCTGTCACTCAGCTCCCCAGAAGACAGTGACACCACCTGTGAGTCAAGCTGGTGTTGAACACAGTGCGGGTGTCAGAAGCCTTGCAAAGCCTTTCACAAATGCTGGCCTCACACTGGCTGTGTTACTTCTGGGAACACATCTCCAGGGCTTTTGAGACCTTGAAAGGCAGAAATGAGAGCAACATAAAACCAGAGATATTTTCTCTTGCACTGATTTCTATGCACACATTTGGTAAGACTCCTGAATTGCAAAGGAGATAGCCAAACCAGATCCACAGAAATAGCCCCGCTGAGTTACCTGCATAACAGTGATCAATTTCTGAGCTGAGCCTTCAGCAAGCCGTCAGCACTGAGGTATTTAGCCCACCTCATGGCTAATAGAATGCAAATGTCATGTTTTGGAGACTTCACGGTCCCATGGAGTCTGCCCAGTCATTGATTCCCAGAGACAACAGTGCCCAGTATTATAGTCCATTGTCAAAATGAGTGTAGACATCAGTGTTGTTCCCAATGGGGTGTGCAGTGGCATTTGCTCCTTTAATGCTGTGCAGTAGGGATGCAGGGTAAAACACTGCATCCATTCCCATCCCCATCCCCACTCTTGACATCTGAGAGTGGGGATGAGGGAAGGTGCTGCTTCCTGGCCCTAGTGACTAAAGCAATGTCCTACCACTAGACCCCAGGTGCCCTCTGTATCCCTCCAGCTGCCAGGACTCAGATTTCCCGCAGAGAGCACCTGTGATGGTGTTGTGCATTATCAGCTCTGCCAGCTTTGCCTGGAGTCAGAAGACAGTTTAACAACAGTCAAACCTCATATCACAACAAATAAATTGGACAGAAGCCAGGTCCTGCAGTGCCTTGTGTGGGAGAAACATATCCCACAGGGCATCTTCTGCTGCTAATGTGAAGATTCAGGTGCTGTTCTGGAAACAGAGCTATGGCTGTAGGGTGACAACCTTTCTCAGTGTCCCAGCATGATGGACTAGAAACGTTATTCTCCCTGGCTTTGCCCAGTCACCAACACACCCTGCAGCCAAGCATTTCCCCTCTCCCTCTCCCTCTCCCTCTCCCTCTCCCTCTCCCTCTCCCTCTCCTTCTCTGTCTCCCTCTCTTTCCATTGGCACCAGCACGAGCTGTCTCCTCAGGGACTGCAGGAGCATGTCTGGTGAGCTTTCTGCCCACAGCAAGTAGCAGGCTGTTTGTTTGCAGTGGCAGCTGGAGGTAGAAGGAGTGGAAAAAAACCCTCTCTGTTCATGTGTCCTCCTGGTCAGCTCTGCCAGTGCACCTTCTGCTGCCCCGTGTCTTCACATCACACCATGATGGCCAGAAGTCACCACACCAGTCCAGGATATAATTTCATTTGAGTCCTGTACTCCATGTGGGGCAGCCTCTCTAGCTGATGCCCGTAGTGAGGCAGCCTCCGTCTGTCAGTTGTGGTTCATCTCCGTGGGGAAGAGCCATGAGCACAGCTGAAGGTCAGGTTTGAGAGGAACCCATTGGTGTTTGATGTCTGCCTGACACCAAAGGGATTCTTTGGGGTAGGAGCCAGCAAGGTTTGTCCTTGGTACTGGTGGAGTCCTCTTTCGTGAATGGCTTCTATCCTTTCAATGAGGAGCATAGAAAATTGCCAAAACTGGGCGGGACTCAGAAAATTGAGCATGCAGAGGAGCAGGGACCAGCTCCAAAGCTCTATTTCCAGGCCCTCCTCTGGCTGGCTCCCTGCACCTCTTGCTGAAAAACACTGCTTACAAGCAGCCAGCAGTTCCTGGAGTCCTGGGGGAAGCAGCAAAACAAATGACATCCTGGGAAGGAGGAAAACTGTCCCTGTACAGCCAGTGCTGAAGGATGGGTGAGCAGGATGCTTGCTGTGCTGCTCTTCTCCCAAAGCTTTCTGCTCTCCCTGGGTCCCAGCAGGAACCATGCAGCTGCTGACAGCTATTAATAGATGGGGAGAACGTGGGCTCTTTTTCCTACTGATTCCTGGGATGAATGGTAATTACTCTTAATGAGACTGGATTTGGTTCTACCTCCTACCTTCCTGCCCCCTTGCCTGTGCTGGCAGGGAGAGACCAGCCCATCTGCTGCCTGCACTGGCTCTGTGGGGAGCAGAGATTGACAGCGGGAGTGGAGGATCATCTCCCTGGGACATCCCACTGGCCCTGCTCCTGGATGCTGGGCACACAGGAGGAGGCAGAGCCCACCAGCTGACAGGCTGCAGCAGCTCCCCTCAGCCTGGCCTTTCCAGTGGCACACAGAAGCCCCGTGGGGGGTGAGATAAAGGATCTCACGCCAGGCTGAGGGTGCGGGTGGCTTCGATGCTCTCTCTTTGAGATTAATTCAAGAAACAAAACAAGGGAACACATAATCAGGGGATCTGACCTGTTGCTATGGTTGGCATCCCCATCATCCTGCATCACCCCAAGGTTTGTGAAAAGGGGTATCTTTCCTCCCTTGCTGGTGCAAAATCATAATATTCCTGGACTTGGCCCCCATCTCCCACAGGGCACAGTCTAGCTACCAGAGGGTTTATTGGGTTATGACCTGCGCAAGGGGGATGGTTTTGTTCTTCTCACACCACTGCACCTCTGGCCTGAACTCTAAGGTACTCCAGGTAACTCTGGAGGGTTTCCTCCATTCAGGTTACTTCAAAAACGCTGCATAAATAGTGCAGGAGGTTTTCTCCATGTACTGGGAGGCTGTGCCTCCTAGGAATCACCTCCAAGTAGATGGAAGCAATGTAGATGGCTGTTAAATCTTTCTCGCACATCCCAGACTCTGGCTCTGGGGCAGGACATCCTTTGCATTAGTGTTTGCCCAAGGTGCTTGCTAAGGCTGCACTTCACTAACCCCACCTCTGTGCTGTCCTGCCCACCTGAACAGCCACAGTGCCTCAGTGTATCCATACTGCTCCCTGAAAACTTAGATTTTTCCTTGCTTGGTTCTGCTTAGCAGCTGGTAACCCTTTCTACCATGGGAAATCCTTCCCTTCACCAACCATTGCAGCAGGGTAAGAGGAAAAAGGCTGTGCCATCTTGCCAAGCTGAAAATTCCCAGGCAAGACAGTTTATTTGCCTCTTAATTTTTAATTAGGTTTTTTTCCAGATCATATGTTTCCTTGACTGAATCAAAAAAACCTTCCTGCAGGCAGGATCCGTGCCCACAGTCCTACTGGTTCCCATTTGCAAACCCCTGCCCCTTGCTTCTGGAGCCCTCTCTTTTTCCCTCTCTCTGAGATCCCTCCAATGTCAGACCAGAAGTTCCAAGTCCCTCTGCTGACTCCCACTCCACCCCTTGTGTTGCATCCAAGTGCCAGATGGCACTCTAGGCTTGAGAAGGAGCTGTGCCAGGCTCCCCTCCCTTTCTCTCCACCCTTCAATCTATGGAAAAGAGACAGAACCAGCACTGCTAGATTTCAGACCGCTGTGTTTGTGACAGCTTCTGTGGTCTTCAGCCCCAGTTGTGGTGGGATTGACATGAGACATACTGGCACAACCCCAGAGCAAGGGGTGCCAGGGAAGAGAGGACCTACTCTGAAGCTCCTCTCTGTGCCCAGCTCATTCAATGCCAAGCACACAGCCACAGCCACTGCTTCCTCCATGCTCCCCCAGCCCTGCTTCCATCCTTTCTTGTTGGAAAATTTCTTGTTTGTCCAGGGTTGGTCACCAGCACTGGGTTACTGACTGCAAAGGTACCTACAGGTCTGCAGGTCTGAAAGTTTAGCAAGCTCCTCTTGGGCAGGACAAGTGCCCAGGCCCCCTATACTGAAATGAGGAGGAGGAGGAGAAAAGCAGACCAACTGTCCAACCAGAAGGTGGGTCACAGAGGCTGCGGACAGCAGAAACATCCTGTTTGTGAGCCCTGCTGGGAGCATGGGGCTGTGTTTGGATAGCAAAAGGAACTTGGGGAGGATGTGCTCAGATATTCCCAGCCTTTATGCTTCAGATAGCTGTGTTAGCACAGTGTCTGCTACTTTTGGCTCAGAACTGGCTGGCCCCTTGAGTAATCCCTCCTTTCCTGGAGGGACTCTGGCACTTTTTGCTGGCTCTTCTTGATACTCAGTGATGGGCATCTCCATTAGCACTGCCTGAGCTCTAGGGTCTCTGCTGTCACTGCTGTGTCACAGCAATCCCCAGAGGTCCTGTGCCTGTGTCTCCTCACTGCCAGGTTGCTGTCACTCAGCTCCTCAGAGGGGATAAGGAAGACACGTCCCATAGTAGAGTCCAGGAGGAGACGCACAGAAGAGATAAGATGCATCACGCTGCAAGAGGGCAGGTCATGAGGGAGGTAGTTAATATAGAAATGCTGATCACTGAGATTTTGCTAGCCCTCCTCGTCAATTCCTGGTGAATGGGGTGCTGTTGTGTCCTTGCCAAGGCTGTGGCCAGCTTCCCTCAGTCGTGCTGGTCACGTTCTGCCCTGCCCTGTCCACCTGGCTGCTGGCTGCAGGGCTCTGTGACATGGACACATCACCACTCGACAAACCTGGCAGCGAGCACATGAGCCAGGCTGGGGTGCCATGCGGGAGAGGAGAGCTGGCTGCATATTTGCTTGGAGGAGGGAAAGCTTCTAGTTAGTGACTTCTATTCCTGTCTGGGCTTGTTTCAGACTTCACGACATTCAGAGCAGGTGTGAAGCTTTTCCCTTACCAGGCTGGGGATGAGAGTTAGTGGGAGGCTGTTTTCCAGCACTCTCATGGAGATGATCCATTGGTTATGCATGGTCTCTTTTTTTCCACGGAATGGTCCATGATTTACATTTTAACTTGTGACTCTGTATCATTCCCTTCCCTGCCCCAATTTCCACCTCTCCTTGTTTTGCTGTGTTTAGATAAATCCAAGTGCTTGCAACCCTGTAGGTGCTCTAGAGGGATGTGAAGCAGGATTGGGTCCTACAGCACAGGCAGTGCACAGTGAGATTTTGAAAACCCCAGGGCAGGCAGTGTAGCATCCTTCCCTTGTGTGGCCACCAGAAAGCAGCTCAGAGATCCATGGTCCTTGTTGTCTTTGAAAGGAGGGCATCATCTCTGCTTGCCTTAGTTACCTCCAAGGCCAGCTTGGCTGTGATATCCCTTGCAGAGGGACAACCAACATGCCTTACAGGGAGAGACCCCTTCCCCTGGAGCTGGGGATCCCTGGATCCTGACCCACAGAAGAAGGAGAGGAGTGGGAAGGGGGTCAGCTAGGCTGCGTGGGCTGGAGAGGTAGGGGCATCTGGGGAAGGAGGCACATTTTCCATCTCTCAGACCCTTGGTGTGCCCCGAGAGCAGCTCCATATATCTCGTATCAGGAGCTGCAGGGCCTGGTGTAGGGCAACTCGCAGGAGCAGGAGGGGGCCCCGTTCACCCCATCACAGCAGAACAATGTCGGGGCGGTCGCTGTGGTGGGAGCTGGACGCTGATGGGACAGGACAGCCTGGGAGCTTGCGCGCCAGGGGCTGCTGAGTTGACACTGTCCTTTGGTGCCCTCTTCCCAACCCAGCGGAGCCCAGCACGGGTGGAGCTGTGGAGCTGCCAGCTGCCATCACTGTCCCTCCAGAGCCATGCTCTGTGACAGATCTGCTTCCTGCTGCTGTGCCCAGCTCCCGGGCACTCCCTGGCCTCACTGTGGGGGCTGAGGGCTATGGCAGAGCCACAGTCCCCTTGGTGTTCCCTTTCAGGGCTCGGCTGGTGGAGCAGGGCCCCAGAGCATCTTGCTGTGTGCTGGGGGGAGCTGGGTGCCCGCTGCCAGATGCCCCCTGCTCCAACTCTCTGCCACTGCCTGCCTGAAAGTCTCTGCCATGTCCAGCCACACTGCAGGCCAGCTCAGGGAGAAGCATTGCACTTACCTTTTGTGCCCCATCGCTGCATCCGGATTACACTGGCAAAGGCAGCTGGGCTGGCATGCTGCAGGCTTTGCCTGCAGCTGCTGAGCCAGGCTGTCTGGAAACCCTACACTTGAGGATTTATTCAGGGGTCAGAGATTGCCTGATGCCTGCAGGGTGCTTTTGAACCCATAAGGAGCAACCTGGAGTGTTCCCAAGGACTTCTGCAGTGCCAGCAATGTGCCAAGGCCAGCTGCTGCCTCTGTGCCTGGCCTGTCTCTGGGTTATGCCCTGTGGTGCTTCCTCTGGACCAGTGTAAAGCTTTCCATCCCTGATTCTAGTCCAGCTGTCTCCCTCTACTGTAAGGCCTGTGGCTCTGCCTGCTAGGGCCAACTCATCCTGCTCAGCTACGGTTTTTGGCTGCACTGCTTGCTGGGTCTCTCCTTCTTCCATGTTGCTGGCTGGGTGCCCAGGGTGATGCTGCTGCCCCAGGGCAGGAACCCCATCTGCAGAGCCCTCACTTGCTGTCTTTTCCACAAAGAAATGCCAGTGTGCGAGCTCCAAGGCCCTCAGATGTGGACAGGGCGGGTCTCTTCTCCCAGACCCTCCCTCTGGCAGGGAGTGGTGGTTCCCATGGTGGGGACACCCCAGACATCCCAGCTCACCCTGCTGCTGCAGTGCTGTGAAAACCAGCAACTCTTGGATCACTCTTGGGGCAACCAGCTCCAGCAGGAAGCTCTCCTGGCTCTCTGGCTGTCCCATCCATTCCAGGTGGGTGATTCCTGTGCTTCTAATAAGGCAAGGGAAGAAAATTAAAAGCCCAAGTGAGCAAAGCAGCCAGGCTGAGCCAGGAGACGTCAGAAATGCCTCTGTCAACACTGCAGCTGAGGCAAGCAGGCAGGCAGGCAGCTTCTTAATTATTGATGGTGCTTATAAATAAATGCTGGGGCAGGGAGGAGAAGGTTAGAGCAAGAGGAGCCACTTCTGGGTGGGGGAGGGAACCTGAGAACTTGCTTGTTTTAAAGGTCATTTAGTTTTGCCTGTTTCCCCTTTTTTTCTGTAAAACTCAGTGATATTTGAGTCAGTGGATTATCTTCCTTGTGCATCTTCTTCTTGGACCTCCCTAACCTGGCCAGCCAGGAGGAGGAGAGAGGAAAGACAGCAGTGAGAGAAAGAAGGGGGAGGGTGAGTGGGAGGGAGGGAGGAAACACTGTGTGGAATGTGGGACAAACAGGCAAACGAGGAGACAACAAAATTAGTAGAGCAGCAAATCCCAACCCGAGTGTAAATAATTTCTCACCATGTGAAAAGAAGGTCCACGTAGGCTCAGATTTATCTTCCTGTTCCTGGAGCTCAAGCCCAGGCAACCTCTGATGCAAAGCAAGAGGAAAGTGCGTGACACGAGGCTGGGCAAGGACTAGAAGGAGATGCAGGGATCTTGGTTGGGGACTGGAATAGTAACCCAGTGTCTGCATAGCCTCAGGGACTTTTGCAGCAGGCTCAGGGTGGAGTGTCCCAGAAAAAACAGACTATCTGATGGCAATAGTTCTGGGATAGGGATCTCAAAGCCAGCAGAAAACACAGGAGGGGTTTTGGGTTAGGATTTTGGACTGGAATTACAGCAGTACTTTGAGACTGACAGCCCCCATGGGAGTTTTAAGTGACTGTGTATGGTAGGGCTTCACAACTTGGTCTGAAACCCCCCAGCTTACAAAAGTGAGCACACAGGCACTGGCTGCAGTAAGGACTCAGGCACAATGAAGCTCCTTCTAGTCTACACCACAGCAGCACCTACAGGGTCACCTTTCATCCCCCACCCAGTCTCAAGGGAGCCATTACATGTGGTGGGCAGCAGCACCCCAATGCCTGGGGTGGGTCTTGGGTATAACTTAGCTCATCTTTCCACCGGGGCCTGCCATGGCTGCACACCTGAAGGATGAGCAGCTGTGCAGTGCACAGGGGATGCAGAAGCATGTGGCTCTCTGGATGCAGGCTGGCTAACACCGTAGCAGCCTCACTGCATTCCCTCTGTGCTGACACCCCGGGACCCTGCAGCCACCCTCCAGTGACGCAGAACGACATCAATAAATCAAAATTCAGGCCTCGATGGAAATGGGCTGCTCTCTGTCAGGAGGGTGGGCTCAGTAGCAGGGTGCTCCCAACAACAGTTGGGATGGTGATGGGGAGGAGATGTAGGGGGAAGCAGAAGCATTCTCCCAGCCTGTGGGTTTACCTGGTGCTTTCTGGAGGAGAGAGGAAGTTTGGGTTGCAGCTGAGCAAGTCACGCCTCCCTGCAAATGGCATGGAAATGCCAGCTGCAATCCAGGCTGAGGAGCTGAACGCAAAGTGCCAGTGCTCTCATGCAGGGAACCAGCTGGCCGTGAAGGGCGTGCTGCAAAGGCGGGCTGCTGGGATTCCCCAGGAAATGCCTCTCCTGCCTCCTTGGGTACTCAGCATGCGGCTCTGGACAGCATTCTCCTGCAGTGGAAACTTCTCCTCCCCAAAAATGCTCCCCAGAAGCTGGGGACCCAGGGTTGGAGGGGTGATTCAGCCATGGGGTTGTTCCTGCCCAGCCCATGGTGCCTGTCCCACAGCTAACTCGTCTAGCACAGAGCCATTCCCACTTTTCCCAAGCATCTGGGATGTGGAAGGTGAGCAGCAGCACCAGCTCTATGTAGCCCTGAGCTGCTCTCAAGGGAAGTCTTGCCTCGTTGCAGGTGCTGAGTCCATGGTTCCCCTCCATAGCCTGGTATGTGCTGTGCAAGAGCTGCCCATGGGTGCTGGCTGCTGCAGCAGGAGAGAGCCCGCAGTGCAGGGCAGTGTGAGGGTGAGAGCCTGCAAACGTAGCCCAGAATCCCACAGATGTGTAGATTCCTGGATTACACGTGTACCTGCGGGATGTGACCAGCTCAGTGCACACTACCACTATGCAGGCGGAATCAGAATCATAGAACAGTTTGGGTTGGGAAGGACCTTTAAAGGTAACCTCTGGCTCCCTGCCCCTGCGATGCTGTCTCTCCTTATGGGGCTCAACGCTACGTTACGTTCGGTGTCTCTGGGAGATGGCTCAGCTCCAGCTGTGAGGGACCAAGCCCCGCAGCTCTTGAGCCTGTGGCTCTGCATGCTGTTAACATGGCTCAGCCCTGCTACTACTACTACTTGAATCCCAGCACCTTCCTGAAGTGAGTCCTATGGCAGCATGTCAAGGCCCTTGGGACTAGCAGCTTGTCCCAGGGCTCAGGGGTGCCTAGGGACAGCTGGGCTTCTCCCAGACACTGTGTGCCAGCCTCCCACTCTGCAGCCCAGGCTACTGAGAGTGAAGCTCCTGGACCAAGTGTATGAGAAGAGACGTGCAAGTACTTTCTGCTCCCCTTTTGCCAGTGTCAGGTAGTTGCTTGGGGTTGAGGCTGGCAAGCCCTTGCATTGCAGGTGCCCTTAAAGGACCTCGGGGTCCATCTGGCCTTAGGAAGGTGTTGCCAACCTGACAGCACCTGCTCACAGCAAAAACCCCATCGTCTTTTAATTAGTTTCCCACTTCCTGCTGTCCCTTCTTTGGAAAGGTGTCTTTGGAGGTGCAAATGTATGCCCAGGATGCTGCTTGTACCTTAGCTCTTTGATGTTTGTAAGGGAATGCAGGCTGCAAGTTTGGCCAGAGAACTCTATTTCAAACGTGTTTAATTTCCTGAAGCATTCCCAGCTGAGCTTTGCTTGCCCTGCTGCTGACATGAAGGACATGCCAGGAACAAATGTGGCAGCTCCTGCAGCTGCAGCACAGGATGTGAATGTCTTATCCTGCAGCAGGGAAGGAGGAGGATGGAAGTCTGCACACTAGGACTTCACCAGGAGAACGACAGGGAATGCCTGCTCCTAGGATCAGCAGCAGCCTGGCATGGCTGCAGCACAAATGCCAGCATTTCTACTGCAGCAACCTACTTTACCAGCCTGAGATGATATGGGCACCATGGATGCCTCCACAGAATCCCTCTTTGTTAGGATAAGATCCCTTTTCTCCTTCAATTCCAGAGCAGTTTTAGTGCTAGTGCACTTACAAAATCAGGATTTGGTTATGCTGTGATGTCATTGATTCTTGCAAGTTCAGAAAGGATACAGGAAATACTGAATTTCATCTCTATAAAAGCCAAGAACAGCAAAAGAGGAGGAAGAAAATTGGGTTTCCAAGACTGCCCCAGCTGAGGCAGAAGAGCACCACTGCAACAGCTGCAGCCCTGCTTACAGACCAGGTGGTTTTTAAGGTTTCTAGGAAGGTGGTGCAGAATTAATTCCATAAGGCTGCTGCTGGCAAGTTCAGGCTCTGCTTTTGGAGCATCATGCAGGAGCAACTCAAGCCAGCATTCCTCTCCTCCTCCTCCTCACACCTACTCTCCAACAGGGAGAGGAGACATCATCTCCTGTAGCAGCTATTAATACAGTAACACAACAGCACGTGGGGAAAGCACTCTCCCAGTACCACAGAGCGCCCCTTCCCATCCCCTCCTGCTGCTGCTGCGGCCCGAGTGAAACGCAGGAGCTGTGCAACACCGGGCACTGATGCTGCCTTCAGCTGACAGCATGAGCCATCCTCTGTGGCTCCACACACCCTCTCCTGCACCCTGCTAGCCTTGTCACAAGGGCCCCAGAGCTCTGGGCTAGGTGTTCCAGCTCTGCCCAGTGCTCACATACAGGGACAATAAGAGCACCAGTAGCACCACTGTATCCAGAAATGGAAAGAAATTTGAGAAGACACCAAGCTGCTCTGCCACAGTGGAATGCAGGCAGACTCTGGGATGAGCAGCAACCTGCCCCACTTGCAGTGATGAAACAAAGGGGCCTATGCACCACTCTGATGCCTGAACTCTTGGCAGCAGGGGCAGATGCCCTAAGACCTTGACTCACAGATCCCTTTGCAGTAAGCTGTCAGTGCTTTGGGGGAGAAGGGGAAGACAGCTGGGAGCACCACCAGTCCCTAAAGGCTCCCCATTCCTTCTGCCTCTGGGCCCTCATATTTATATCTGGCAATTTCTAATGCAAAGCCAGCTGCTGGCACTTGGCAAAGACAAGTAGGAGCCTCATTAAGCCATAGGGACCACAAATGAGATTTTGGACTGGACAGCCACTGAAGATATGGAAGAAAACCCCTTATCTGCTAATGATGCCCCCCAAAGTCCACGTCCGTTTTTCCCCTGAGATAAGCTGTTCACTGAAGAGCAGGGAAATGAGGCTCTGCTTGCAGCAGCTGTTCACCCTCCCTCAGGCAGACAGTTAAGTGGGAAGCCTCTAATTCAGACATGGCCATTCCCCACTGCATCCTCTTCACTAATCTCTATCTGTATGACAGCCATTTCCTGCTACCCATCCATCAGCATCACTGTGCTTCTAGTCTTCCTCCCTCTCTCCCCAAAAGCAGGCAGGTCCTCCACGTCCCTTCACAGTGACAGCCAACCCTACCTGCTGGTGGAAATCATCTGTGTCAGGCTGCTCTTGCTGCTCACAGGGTGAAAACCTGCTTGTATTACTATCCTGATGCACTTTTGCCTCAGCTACCATTTGTGATCTCTATTTAGGTCAATACTGTATCTAAAATAATGATGCTTTGGCCAGGAGCTCTCACCATCACTCTAACACTGAAATCTGAAATGTCTTTATGAATTGAATTTGCTGGGTCCACCACTGCTTGTGAAAAATAACCAGTTTATGAGACCTGCTCACCTCAAGACAAAGCATCCTGCTGCGGGCACTTCCATGCTGTGTTGCAACACAGCAACAGTTCCCATTCTCACAACTCATAAGATCAGTGTTGGTTTTTAGGTAGGAGCTGGTGAGAAGCCAGAAGGAAGGACTTAAAAGGGAGTGGCAGGAAGAAAGAGAGGTAAGAACATACATCCAAAGCAAAGAGGTGGAGAGGGCGACAATTTTGTTCCCTCAGTACTGAGGACTGGCTTCAGCACTACCCATGGCACAGCCTAACAAGCCTGAGCCCATAAGCAAGGTGATATTTCTCTTCCCATTTCTGCATCAGAGTAGCATTTTTAATCAGAGGGGTGTCCTGAGTTCTGCAGTAGGATAGAACTGCTTAGACAACAGTATGTGCTGACTTCTAGAGCTGCAGGGGCAGAACGAACCCCTCTGCCAGAGCAGAAAAAAAAAAGATGTAGCTAACAAGAAGCATCAGGTGAATGGATACTCTCTACCCTTTAATGGCTTTAGGATAACACTGTGCCAAGTCCCCATGTTGTCACAAAATCTCTGTGCTGATCCTGTGGCAAGACTTGCACTCTTCCATGAGAAGCAGGATATGCTGTTGCAACTATTGCTTTCCAAGGCTCCATCCCCATGTACTCATGTGAGAACAGGCAGTATCATTCTGTCAGTGGGGTCTCTGCTGATGCTGGATGGTTGGAAGTCAAGTGCTCCAAGGCAGTGGTTGCAGCAGTGTTCAGCTGCTAATCCTTTCAGAGGGGCACAGTATATACTTGGTATCAAGTGTCCAGTTGGGTGCATACAGCTGTCCTGGCACTAAAGCATCACAGTTTGCTCTGAGCGAACTCCAGTGCAGTAGTCAGGGCTCCCTGCATGCCTTTGGCATTTCCACTGCCCTTAGCAACAATGGGAGAGCCTCCTGCCTTCCCTTCCATCTGTGTACAGACAGCCACAGCCCAGTCAGCAGCAGAGAACGTGGGGAGGCAGTTCTGGGGAAGAGACACAGACAAGTTACTTGTACTGTGGGGCACCTTGCAGCCCATGAATAAAGAAAAGTAACAGCATCCTCTCCTCACCTAGCCTGAGGCAGTCATGACTGTGAGGACCACAAAAGCTGAGCTTCCATGTTAATGCTGTGTCTTGCCCCTGGGCAAACACAGCCTGGAGGATCCAGGGATATCTGTGCCCAGCAGAGACTGAAAGCACATCTGGTCCTGGTACAGTCATCTCAGGTCCTGCCCCTGTGTCACGAACCACCAACACCGAGCAAAACCCCAGGAAAAGCCTCAAGCAGGACCTGCTGAGCAGTGGGTCCAGTCCCTCTTGGCAGGCAGGTTCCCCTTGTCTCTACCAGGGTTCTGCTTACCTTGGACACCTGACAGGCACAGAGCACCTCACCCGAAGCCTGAGGGCTGAGCAGCAGCACCGATGTGCCAGGAGACTTGTCACACATCTGGTTCACTACTTTCATTAGGATCTAGGAGAGGCAGGGAGAAGAGAGGTCAGGCAACAGCAAAGGAGACTAGCAGCCAGCAGGAAATGTGCCCAGCAATTCCCTCTTGCTGTTTGTGGCACCTGTGGTACTGCTAGGCCAACAAAGAACGTGGATCACTCACAGAGAGGGAATCAGCTGGGACAGTATCAATGATGACAGGCTGGTTGCAGTATTTTGCTAGCAAGATTTGTGCCTTCTTCTCAGCCTGGAGGGAAAAAAAACCACAGCACTTTGAAGGGCTACAGGTGGCACAGGGTGGGCTGGATGGGGATACATGCATGTAATAAATACACAAAAGGAATGCAAGCGCTGCTCGGTGGGACAGACGGGAGATGTTTGATAGCAGAAGTCAAAGTAAGACTGGCAGACTGAAATCTCCATGTGGATACCTGTACAGCCTCCTTCCCCAAATGCAAGCAGAGATGAATCCTTTTCAAAAGTGCAATAGAGACTGACTCAATCAGTCCCCAGCCTCTCTTCTGGACCTATACAATGCCACATGTCTCAGGAAGGTTTCTGTGGCAAGATGCTCCAACTTTAAGGAAGGGATAGTTCTTCCCAAGATCTCTAAGTTACCAATAAGCATTTCTAATCTCTTTTAATGTAAACTGCTAGAACACAAACACACATGGGAAGCACAGCAATATCCACGTAGCTGAAGGAAAGACTCTGTCCTGTCACTGTCTGACTGTATAACTTTGTTAAGCCCACCCACTGTGAGGAGCATCTCATCCTCTCCAAGCATAAACAAGGAGGCAATGCCCATCTGCCTATTGGTGTTGGCCAAAAGTACTGGCATGGGGGGGGGTCTCTGTTCTCACAGGCAGGAAGACATGGAAATTCTGCAGGTGCTAAAAGCCCAGCCAGTCAGTCTCAGTATTTTAAACAATGGCCCCTGATAATGCCAGTGAAATCAACCCAACACAGGGCTTGTGTTGCACTGTGTGTGATTGTATGGGCTTTCTTCTGCCTTCTAATGAGACCCTAGTGGCTGAGTGGCTGTGAAGTGTGACAGAGACACCAGGTGCACTGGTGTGTGCTATCAGCTGGCTGCAAGTCTGCGTGCTGCTGCCTCAGTACCTGCTGCAGCTCCAGTTTCTTGATAGCTGTGTTGGCTGTTCGCTGTAGTGCTTTCAGGATGGTCTGTAGTTCTTTTCTTTGCCACTGGGGCATTGCAGTGCTGTCCACCATCTGCAAAACAAATTGCTCTGTAAGAACATTAAACTGTACCTAGACATAAAGTGTTAGTTCTCTGGGAGGTCAGGCTGGAGCATAGCCCCTCTTCCTAGACCCTGCTTTAACCCTGTGATCAGGGTAGCCAGTCACCATGGTGAGCAGCTTTCTCTTTTCAGCTGGCCATCTGCAACACAACCACCTGGACACTGGCAAAAATCCATATGTCCAAACAGGCAACAGCATGGAGCAACTTGCCCTTGCTATTGACTATAGTAAGATGTGAACCTGGTAGGGAAAAAGTGTCTCAAGTGGATAAAGCCTATGCTGGGCTCTTTCTGTATAGGACTTAATCCTTACTTGGGTCAACTGGCCCACTTCTTTGGAGAGGTTCTGCATCTCAGGAATAGAGGTGATCCTCTTTTTCATTCGTAGGGAGACAGAGTCCACTTCCATAGCCAAGCACTGGCCTACTTCCCGGGCCTGCAGAGATGGAAGGAATGCGTGCTTCAAATGCAGCAACAGAAACAATCCACAGGGATGGAGAAAGGCGGGGAGACAGCAGGGTCATGAGCACTCAAGTGCTGCTCAAAATCCAGTAAGAAGACACCTACAGATGGTTTAGGAATGCCTGTTCCCACAAGACTCTGAAATACAATATTACTCTCCAGATTTGCAACCAACACTACATGGTCACTCTCAGGCAGACCAAGCTGTCGAGCTTTATGTGGTATTTATGGTCAAAATTCACATTTTCTTAAAAACTTGCACCAAAATCATCAGGATTTCATTGAGGAAAAACTGGAGAGCTCTGTGGAGCATATTAGAGCTCTTTTTTCATTAGCAAATGCAGTCTTGAAACTGACTGACTGAAGAAACAAGAGAAACACTAAAACTAAAAGAAATCTCATCAGCTGCTCAAGCATATTTCCTGAGTTCAGCTATTCTGGTATATTTCTTACTGTTTTCACTAACAATGCTACTATTAATATTTTTTAAAAAAGCTATTACAAGCTTTTTTCACCAGTGCCAATCCTTATGGTTTGGAGCATCTCCCTGCCAGATCTCTGTGCCCAGGATGGTCCCGTGAGACTTTAGAGCAGGACAGCAGAGGACTGCTCTGCCTAGCTAGGCTACACAACCCTTGTTTCAAGTAATTCTCTCATGCCTGCAGCCTCCCTTGTCTCATTAACACTTGCACAGAGCTCCTCTCGGGGGCCCTCCAGGTCAGCACTTCCAACAAAGCATGCAGATGTACCCTGCAGCTTTTTGTTCTTTTGCATGAAGAAAAGCCTCTCTGGGACTCAGATGCACAGGGGACGACCAGCTAAAAAGTAACAGATTTGCAGGGGTGGTCTTTGCCTTCAGTGTTTCCAATTCCACTGACTATGAGTCACTCTCCTCTGACAACAGCCTTAAAGGAAGAGGGAAGGCTTACGGGGCACCTGACACTTCCAAATACTCAAAGGACAGAGTGATCTCACCAACTCAGTAGTAGGTTGCTTACTTTTTATACAGACCCAGCCAGCCCAGAATCACAGTTTAGCAGGAGAAAGACTAAAGAAAGGAAGCAAAAGGGCTGTAAGAATGAGGCCAAAGCCCTGTAATCATCAAGTGCAAATCCAGCTGTGATAGGCAGGAGGCAAAATCAATGCACAAAGAATTACACCTTTAAATACCTACTGGAGGATTGGAATTTATAGACCAGAGGCTTCCTGATATTTTGTGCCAAGTTTTTATCTTGGAAAAGAGGGTCTGAAGGGAGAAATGAAAGTCAAGGAGACAGACAACTAGGATGGGAGGAAAAGGAGGTGAATAGTGAGGTACAGTAGCAGAGCTGAGTCTAAGGGTGAAGCAGGAAGCCAGATGAGGCACAGCAGGGAGGCTCCAACCAAAGGAGTGGGGAGCTAATTGTCCATGAGGAATCTACAAAGTTTGGTCCTTCTGGCACTGCCCTGACATAGCAGAAATCTCAGTTCCCTCTTTCTTACCTCTTTGGCTCGTGCCCCTGTCACTGCAATGACACGGCTAATCCCTTTGACAAGCTGGCGCTCGCTGATGATGGCCAGATCTTCCACAGATCCTGTTTGGAGAAGGTGCCTAAAAAGTCAGCAGAGAATAGGAAAGAAAGCACATTGCTCTTCACAAACAGAAGTCAGGAAGTTTGCTTTCTTTTTAGAAAACTCTGAAGTCCAGCAGCTCTTTCCTAATCTCAACACCTTGACTCCTTTCCCATTCCCAAAAATCCTCATGGTACCCTGTGAGGCAGGAGACAGCAGGGTTGAAGCTACTCCAGAGGAACCTCTGTGCTACCAGGCCAGCAGGCTCCAGTCAAATGGTGCAGCCAAGTTCTGTCCTCCTTTTCTCTCCTTCAGCAGTGAGATGAACTGGCATTTTTCTTTTCTACTCAGCTGCTACTCCATCACTCTTTTGTCTGGCCAGCTCACAGCCTGGCCAGTACACTCCAGATAAAGGATAGTTGTGCAGTCTCAGGACATTGGCAACCTCCCTTCTCCTTCTTGTTTATTTAGCACTGGATATGAAACCTACAGTATCTTGGGTTCTGTTACCACAAGTAATCATTCCAGACAGCTTCACAAGAATTAATCATCTCTTCTCCTATGCAGTTTCTTGTCCCACTACTCCCAAAAAGGTCTCATGGCTAGAAAATTGCCCGTTTTCAGCTCTGTCTGCTGCTAAGGTCAGTTTGTTCCTTCTTTTTCTTTTTTTTGGTGTCAGTACTGTCCTAAGACTGATTAACTTTTCTTCTACTCTCATTACTGCTAAAAGCAGAAGAGGTTGAAGATAATTAATTAAAATAATCAGACCAGTCTCAAGTTCTCACAGCTGAATGGGAATCTCCAGCCAGGTCCCCAGCACTCCTGCAACCCCAAAGGCAAAGCACCACAACCCTGGTGTGACAGGTCACACACACATCTTTCCCACACTCTGCTGGTGCTCTGTGGCTTCCAGGTTGCCTTCAGACTATGAAGTAAGGAAAAATGCTGTGCATTTCATTAAAGTTTGCTCACCCTGGAACTTCCAAAGCTTCGTGACTAGCCCATCCTGTCCTCACAATATTTTTCCAGAGAGGAAACAGTTTCACAGGGACAGGGAGTTGAGCTTGTAGTGATGTTTCTAGCTCAGCTACCAGTGCCCACAAACATGCCTTCTGGCTGCAAGTAAAAGTCACTTACGTCCCACAGCAGAGCTCCACAGAGGTCTGCATTGCAGCCTCGGAGTCACAGGTCAGCACACTCTCCACAGGGACCCCCAGGGACACTATCCTCACTGGATCTGGATAGCCCTAACAGAGGAGACAGGGATCAGCAGCGAACAACATGGTTGTTCAGGGCACTTACAGACTGACTACATGGCTTCAGTGTCTGCCTCATTTTTTCCCTATTCTAGAGCAGCCCCTGAGTCGGGGTGGCACTACTTCTCCCCCACAACCAGCCACCAATAGGGAGAAGAAACAAGTGGTGACATAACAGGCTTTTGGTCCACAGGCATAAACAGAAAGCCTCTGCATCACCAGTCTCCATGTTTTCCAACACAGTGTCCTGAGATCTCATGTCTGCACTGTTTTCCCTTCTGAGTTTTGGGAGACAATTCCCTTGCAGAAACATGTTGTGTCAACATCTCGTGTCCCAGATGATTCCTGCTGAAGGAGAAGGCTCACAAAGATGTGTGCTGCCATCCTGTCATACCTCATCCACTGCACGGAGTCCCCGAACTCTTCTTGCCAGTGTGAGGGGAACTTCTGCCATATGCACCACCTCATTTTTTTTGATCAGATCCTGGACCACTTGCTCCACTTGCTGCAGCTGCTCCACAGTCACATGGCCCTGAGGAAGCAAATCAGTCACATTCAGGAGAAGGCTCCTGAGAGGTAGAGAACGAAGGAGGGAGAACTGGGGCAGAGCCACCATATGACTCAGCTTGGGCACACCACTCTTCCCCTGCCATCTCATCTTCAGTGCTTGTAAAAGGGAACTGTGAACATCACAGCCCTCCCACCCTCTCCTCCCATGAGAGATAAGGATTTTTGATGCAAGAGCATCAGCCAAAGTCCTCAAGAGAGATACTGGAATGCGTGACAGGTCACCAGGGCCAGCATTCAGCCTGACCCAAAGCTTCACAAATGCTCTCGCCTGAATGTCTGACATCAGATGTGTGCCACAACCAAGCACCATCTCTGAAAGACCCCTTTACACTATTTCATGTCAGTCCCACAACCACTGGCCTTGCTAAATCCTTTCCCTTTTGACCCCCCTTCATCCCCTCAGCAAGCCTGCTCAGGGTCAGGATGATGCAAAGCAGAGGCAGTCACATCCAGAGGACCAAGCTTCATTACTCAGATAAAATGTGACTTGTCTCTGAAGGAGTGATTATGGCAAGAGGGGAAAAATCCCTGGAGAGAAGAGCAGTACAGGAATGGTGGTACTGCTGAGAACTAGAAAACTGGATTTCAGAGTCACCTTGGTATCAAAGTCGAAGCGCAGCCGCTCTGCTGTCACATGGGAGCCCCGCTGCTCGGTGCTGTCACCCAGGACGCGTCGGAGCGCGAAGTTCAGCAGGTGGGTGGCCGTGTGGTTCGTCATGCAGGCCAGGCGCTGCGCCTGAAAGCACACACCAGTCAGCACGGAGAGCTGGCTCTCCACAGCTCAGGGCAACAGGGCGTGGCACAAAGAGATAAGGTAAAGGCTGCATGTGAGGGGATAGGAGAAGATGGAGGAAAAACAATGGTTAGCACAGCTGTCAGATCAGTTACGTGACAGGGCAGATCATCTTTGAAAAACAGTAAAGGGTAGGCCGGATAGTTTCGGACAGACCACTGGCTCACAAAGATTACAGAGTCAGTTGTGATGTCTCCTTCCCACTGCACACTACGATGAGGAATAGTCTCAAGAATAGAAGGGAAAAAGATCTGCTGTGCCCGGGTTACTCAGGACATCACAAGGAAAAGGTTAAGAGCAGTAAGTTATCACCTCATCCACAAAGAGCTGCACTTGGTCACCAGCACGCAGGGTTTCCACAGCAGTGACCTCATGGATCACATAGCCACCACAGAGATGAACTGACTCTACAGGGAAGAGTACATCCTAAGCAAAGAGACAGAAAGATGAGTTAGAACATAGGGAAGATCCAGTGTACTATGTACCTGTACAATTCTCATCAATCCCTAAAAGACAGGGATGGGATGGAAAAAGCAGAGAGAAGCTTACTGCAAACACAACCAAAGTGTCTCAGACCTTCCCTGTACCCAGGCAGTCACTACACAATATGTTGAGGCTGCCAGCTTGCAGTGGAGGGGCAGTAATGCCACCCATGCTGATGAATTTTCTTAACAACTATGCTCATCCATGAGAAAATGGACAGCATCTCCCAAGGCACCAATCTCCAGCATCCAAGGTACCAATTCTGCCTCACTGGGATGGCAACAAAAACTGGACCACCACTTCAGCTTGGGGAGAAGTGTTGAGCAAGGCACTGTCACATTCTGCAAGACTAAAAAGGCCCAGGGGTGATTATCAAGAGCTGGAATGGGGAAAGGAGGAAAAGCTGCACCCCATGTAACTTCCCAGGACAGGGTCAAAGCTCTCCCTCTGACAAGGCTGAAGGAATGTGCTCAAGAAGTGGAGGTCCTCCCCGATGCTCTTGGGAGGAAGAGTTTTTGCACTGGCTCTCAGGTTGGGCACTGCTTGCAGCTGTCCAGGACTGACCACAGATAAGTTACTTAATTCACAGACTCTCTGATCAATGACTGCCTTCTCTCAGCATTACAATCCCACCTGGCAAGAATGCAGCAGACTGAAGGAATACCTGAGAAGACTTTAGCCTTCCTCAGCAAGATAAAATTACAAAGAGCTGTGAGACAACCAGAGCAGCAAGTACACCTCTGTGAAGTTACTGCTGATTCTGCCTTACCCCACCAACTCTGATGCTAAGCCAAGGAAACTGTCAAGAGTCAGCAGCTTGCGAATGAACACAGTAAACCCATCACTTGGGGAATTGTGCCTGGCCTCAGAAGCCATGGCAGCCTTGGGTTAGGCAGCAAAGGGCCTTACCTGCTGTCCTAAACGTATCATGTAGCCTTGGTCAGAGTCTTGCCCACCCTGCTCTGCATAGAAGTTAGTCCTGTCCAAGATGACACCACAGCGCTGCCCTGCCCCAACCTCCTTCTGGAGAGACTGATCTCTGTACAGCATCAGGACAGTGGCCTGGCATGGACTGAACTCTGTCAGGGGGAAGAAGACAGGAGCAGTTAGTGCACACACCCCATCAGATTGCAACAGGAAAGGAGGGACCACTTCCCCATGCCAACCCTGCCAACATCTGGGCCATATTGAAAGCTGGCACTTTGCCTTGGTAGGAGAGGAACAGCTACTGGGAGAAAGGACAAAGGACTGGAACTAAGGCACCCCTCACCTAATGACAGAACTGCTGAGTAGAAGCTAAGCAGGCAGGGACACCCAATCTGGCTCCACATGAGCCTGGTAGAAGAAAATGTGGCACAGACACATCTGCATCTTGCTACACTGCAAGCTTGGCAAACCTGACTGACTTTTATGAAGAGATGTCAGACACTGTGGACAGGGGACAGCAGGGACATCACCTTCCTGGATGCAGCAAGCTTCTAACATGCTCTCCCACAGGATCCTTGAACCCAAACTTGGGCACTATGGACAAGAGGACCATAAGGTGAGTGTGTAAGTGGTTGGGCAGGGGGCCCCAGAGAGAATTGCTCAGTAGTTCAGTGTTCACTGATACTCAGGTACTAGTAGAGCTACTTGGTGGCTGTAAGGGACAACACCACTTGACATCTTCATTAATGACTATCCATGACAAAATGGGATGCACCGTATCCCACTTAATTGGCAGGGACTGGCTGATACACTGAAGAACTGGACTGCTTTTCGGAGGCATCTGAGCAGTCTACAGAAATGGACTGACAGAAATCTCAGGCTCTCAGGAGCAAGCTGAACACAAGCCAGCAGGGTGCCCTTGCAGCAAGGAAGGCTGCCTGCCTGCTGGGCTGTATGAACACAAACATAGCCAACAGGTCAAAGAGAGAGGTTATTCATCCCTATTTAGCATTTGGAAAACTGCATCTAGAGTACAGGAAATTCTGGCTGTATGTAAAGGAAAAAAACTTTACACACTAAGAGTGATAAAGAACAGGGAACAGAGAGGCTGTGAGATATCTGTCCCTGAAGATACTGAAAACTTAAATGGACAAGGCTCTGAGCAAGGTGATCCAACTGTGAAACTGATGTTACTTTTATCAAGAAATTTGACATCCAGAGATCCCCTTCAACTTGAATTATTCCATGATTCAGAAGGTGGGACAGTTCTAGCTTGAAGATTTCAGCCAGTGTCACTGCTAGGCTTTTTTCCTCTGTTGTACTTTTGCTGGACTATATATAGCTTGAATTGCCTCACTTTCTGCTTAGTGTGGGCTGCCACTGGCACACTGGGTAAAAGGGAGTCGGCTGAACATAGCCATCTCTAATTGTCTGTGACAGCCACACCACCTCTTGCTCCCTGTGGCTTAACTTCATGCCTTCCCTAGAGCATCAGCAAGCTCAGTTACCCTAGATGACAAAAAGCCTGCGCTGGCACCTAGTGGTCTGCCACGGAAACAGGAAGGGCACAGTTTCACACAGCTACCTAATCCCTTTGCGTAATTACCCTTCTTTCTCCTGAGTGCACACACCCAGAAGCCTAATTGTTGGAGACAGGCTTTTCTCCGGAAGAAATCAACAGTGCCTATTTCGCCACTGCACTACGACAGTGCCAACCCAGAGCTCAGCCTTGTTACCAGCCCGGAGCCCTCCTAGGGACACACCAACAGCACTAAGAAAAGCACCCAGTCTGAGATGAGCTACAGGGGTAGGGAAAAGGTGCGGCAGCAAGGTGGAGAGGTTTGGAGCACGAAATACACGTTGTGCATGCATGAGGCTAGGCAGCAAAAGCAGTCAGGTGAGGGACTGCAGTAGGGCTTGCCTTGCAGGCAGGCCAGGCACTCACCGTAGTGGCCGTGCTGCCCCAGCGTGTAGGCGTACTTCGGGGAGTCGTCGGTGGCAGGCACGCTGCTGCTCCGCAGCTCAGCCAGCGAGTGCACATCCAGCTGGCTGCTGGCGCTCCCCGGCTGCCCCGCCTGTGGGCCGCCAGCCTTCCGCTGCAGCAGAGCAAAGGCACCGTCAGATGGGAGGCACCCAGGGGTAAGCAAACAGGTAACTGGAGCTATAAGGCTAGGAATCATTTCTTCCATCTTCATGGAAAAAGCTTGTTCAGATCCAGGCTGATGTAGGCTACTGCTAACCAAGCCCATCCCTCCAGACCTCACTAATGCTCAATACCATTCTGTGCTAGCCTTGAGCCAGGCCATAGGCAGCTGTTGACATCCCTCCTGGCACAGCTGGCTGTGTAGCTGTGAAGCTTCCAGGCCATTAAAGCTCAGGACAGCAAGGCCTCAAACCAATTACTGCACTGGGGGGCGGTGGTGTTGTGGGGGCAGTGCAAGTATTTCAGCACTACAGAGACCAAGGAGATTTTGTAAACTCTATATAAATAATTTACTGCTCGGGCTGTCTAAGCTGGTTTTGCTTTGTGTGAGAAGTTAGATTACACGACTGACAGACGACTTTCCTAACCTATGTAAGTATTTTATAACCTTCATTCCAGCAACAGTCAGCATCATAAAATACCTGAAAAAAAATCACCAGCCAATACTTCAGTCCCACATTCAGAAACAAGGGGATTGTGATGACACTGCTATTTCAGACTCACTTCCCCTCCAGGGAGAAGGCATGTAGCCATGTGGTCCTCCAAAGAGCCTCAGCAGTGAAAGGCATCCTGCTTCCATGTTCACACGAGACAGGTAAGGCTTTGAATTATTCTGACAAGGCATGTCTCCCTCTTACCTTTGCATCTTCCAGAACAAGTTCGTTAAAAGCAGCTGAATCCAAACTGATTCCCTTCTCTTCAAGCATTAAGTCAATCAGATCCAGAGGGAATCCTAAACTCCCATAGAGAGACCAGGCTACTTCAGCTGTAAGACAAAAAGGATAAGAACTCTGTGTGAACACAGAAGGCAAAGGCATCTCAAGATTTGTCTGGATGGGACCAATCCAGTGTGTGCTTTGGTAAGTGGATCCACCTGTATTGTGTGCAACAGTTAAAGAGGAAGAGAAGCCATGCAGTTCTTCTTGCATGGGACTGAGTGTTAATTATGCTCCACAGGCCCATTCCTGCTAAAATTCAGTGCACATCTGGACAGGCAGCCACACTGGCTGGGTCTTGTGCTACTCCTCTCAGCTGTGTCTTGTAAGGACCTAGTTGATCAGTCAATAAAACAGCAGGGGAATGATTCTAACTTGCCTGCTGCCTAGTTTGTTGTGAGGACAAAGTACTAGAAAACAACTGCAATCTGGAGAAAGGAACATCCGCTCCTCTGTCTGGGGCTAGATGGTCACAGAAAATGCAAAGGAGACAGACATCCACCAGTTTTGACTGCAGTGCTTGTGAGGACCTGGAGCAAACTGTCTCTAAGTGCAGCTTGTCAGAGGAGGGACACTCACCTGGGAAAGTTGTGGAGGGCTCCATCTGCTGCACTGTCCGCTCGATGATGCGCCTCCCACGCTCCAGGGAGGACAGAAACGCAGCCTCATTCTCATCGATGACATCCTTGATCTGCCCGAGGATCAGAAGAAGGATTAGCCACAACATTTCAGGGAGTTCCCCAGCTCAGCTCAGCCCTGCTCACTCAGCTCAAAGCATATCAACCAGCCTTTTTGTTCTGCAAGCATCCATCACAACATGGCTCTGATGCATTACTGAACAGTGCCAAAGTCATTGTGTCTCCCGTCACCAGTCCTGTCAAGGAAATATTGACCAGACCATCCACGTAGCAAAGGTTTTAAGCTGACAAATGTTCCCTACTAGGCATTCATATCTGTGACCCAATTACAACTGTATGTCTGGAACAGCCAGAGAAGTTGCTGTCAGTGGAAGCAAACTGGGACTAGCCTTAAATCATCACTCCACTTTAGACAAAGGGTACACGGGTGAGGACAGGCTGTTCTTGCACTCAACAAAAAAAGCTACTGGAGCTTTTTTAGAGCAACAGCTGCCTTACACAGGACATGCAGTCCCTGGTAAGGATCTAGTGGAGCTCCCACATGGAAATCTGCCACAGATACTTCTTGTGCCCAGCACATCTCAGCCCACCCACGAGAACATGGTTACAGAGGAGGTGATGCAAACTCCTCTGGCTAAGTCCCAAGGGTGAGCTGATTTCTGGTCCTGAGAGCAGTGCCTCACAAAGATAATGAGAGGGGGGAATCCACATTGCTCACCCGGTTAGCATTCCTCGTCAGTTCTGGATAAGCATCTCCCTGTGGAAGTGAGCCTCAGTTAGTGATAACATCCTCAGCATCTCTCTCAGGGGAGCTCACAGCATGTCACCAACATTACAGAGGTTACTTGCATACACTTACACATGTTTGTGCTGACTGTACTTTTGATGGCACTAGGCCCCCTCCCTCCCATCACAAGTGATATGGGAACAAGAGGTTTTTAATGCTGGAATGCATAGCATCAGGACCTTCCTGGAGCTCCTTCACATCCAAGATTGACTCCTGACAGTGTGCAGAAAAGGGACATGGGGCTGAAGAGGGCATGTGTGACACCCTTTTTCCCCAAGGCAGCAATTTTACTCACCAGAACTTCCACTACAGTAGGCACCAGGGAGGCCAGGAGCCCAGGTGGAGCCTGTAGAACTTCAGAGCAAAAGCGTACAGCCCTGCGCAGGATCCGACGCAGCACCAGTCTGAAAACAGGGCAGGATTACTTAGGCAGCCTTGTGAGCATCCCTGCCCAGCTCCCACATCCAGCATCTCCCAGCTCCTCTGGTCTGATTCATCAACACAGGCCAGCTGCTCCCAACACTCTACACCCATCCAAGGGGAAGTCAGCAGATTGGAACCCCTTCCCAGCTCTCACCTTCCTCCTTCCCCAAAAGCTCAGGCACTCCCTATCTTGGGCCCGCATCAGAACCTCCTCCCTGGTTCATATTCCTTTCTAGACCTAACTCCCTCCACCCCATGCCATTTCCTTCTGTCCTTACTCTGCTCCAGAGAAGCCTGGGTAGATGCCATCACTGATGCACACGCACAGGGTGCGCACGTGATCTGCCACCACGCGGTAGGCCACGTTCACATGCCCAACATCAGCATCCCCGACCAAACCTTGGTATCTGGGTGCCCTGCAGCCCTAAAAGAGAAAGTAGGGAGACAGATCAGCAGAAATTAATGGCTGTACAAGAAGTTTCAATGCAAGAGGCAACCAGCCACGCCTGACATAGTGTTTTTCAACTACCGCTGAACCTAAAATGTACTCATTAAATCTTTCCACAGCACTATAGACCAAGACTTCTGTACCTAACACAGGTCTGCCAATGCCCTGGCACTCAGAAATTTAAGACACTTTGAAGGAAAAAAAAAAAATCATCACGGCTGATACTCCAGGGGACTTCCAACCTTGAATTCTCCCTTTTTCCTAGCACACTGCATTGGACCTGGAAGGACATAGCCTCCTGTCTCAAAACACTGCTCAGTAACACGCTGAGAAGGCTGTACTGTGGTACCCAGCAAGCAGTCTGTGTGCAAAGGAGCTTTTGCTGGGCTGTGACTCTGAGGGAAGCACCATCACCTTGTGAATGGCCTCCAAGATGGGAGTGAAGAGATCTGTGTCATAGTTGGAGCGTTTGTTCTGCAGAACTGTCACCAGCCTTTCCAGACCCATTCCGGTATCCACATGGTGCTGTGGCAAGGGAAGGAGATTCCCCTCCACCTCTCTGTCAGCCAGGCAGGAAAAAAAAAAAGGCAAAAGAGAAGCAAGGGTCAGTTCATGGGCAAAAATAAGGAACAGGTGAATCAAAGAGAATGGGAAAGTGACAGGGGATGGAAGCACTGGGTGACCCAGCACAAGGAAGCTCAGGGACAAGACTGACAGCAGCCTGCCTTGGCCTTGTCAGGCAGCCAGGATCTGACTGTCCCATAGTCAGGACAGGCTGCAATGTTAAGGAAAAAGGCCTTCCCTAACAGAGCCAAAGGCCTTTTCCTCCTCCTCCAGGCTGCTGAAGACCTCAAGAGATCTCTGGGATGCAGCATTAAGGGAGAATAAGGAGTGAAGGTTGAAGAAGACAGGGAAATAAAGCAGAGAGGACCAAGAACCATGCTGGACAAATCTCCATAGCTTCTCTCTTGCTCCCGGTATTGCCACCTTCTGGAAAACAGTGGTAAGTCTGAGAATATACACATGATTTTGGAATCAGGCTAGGGGGAAAGGCTCTGGAGTTCAGATGAGATGCCTGGTACCTGCTGTACTGCATGAAGACCAAGTTCCAGATCTCCACTACATCGGGGCTGCCCTGGTTCACCAGTGCTGCAGCATTTCTGCCACCACCCACGTGGTCATAGTGGATCTCTGTGCAGGGACCGCAGGGACCTGTGTCCCCCATCTCCCAGAAGTTGTCCTTCAGTGAGAAAGGAAGCACATGACTGGCAGGCACCCTGGAAAGGCAAACAACAGAGGTGGCAGTGCTGAGGCATACACACAAATCAGACAGTAGCTTAGATCACACAGAAAGCAGGAAGAAAGGAATCCTTTCTTTCTACTACAGACTCAATAAGCAAACACAGTAGAATTCTTCTGCTTCTGTTCACACAGAATTACTCACCTTAGCAAGATTAAGTGGGCCAAAGCAGACAGTCTCAGCCCAGAATGACTGGCAAATACAGCCTGGCTCCTGCTGACCGAGACAGGCTCTCCACTGGGTCTGTGGAGTACCTTGCTCCTTGGAGCAGAAGCAAGCCCTGAACACCATCAGTGGCACAGAGCTGGCTGCCTTGGGTTCAAAGCCTCCATGCAGCCTGGAACAAGCTCCCAAAGCACAGCAGTGCTCTCTGCAATGGCTGCACCCTCTCACTGAAGCAGCCATTGCTAGCTTTTGGAGGAGAATGTACTCTCATGATGCAGAGGAAGCAAAGGATTGGAGATCCTGTACACACTTCATCCAGGTCAGCCAGTTTTAGGCACATACCCACCCCCACTGATACTATCTGAGAATGAACCAAAAGTTAAAGAGACCCTGCCAGCTCAGAGCCCAGCTGCCTTTTAACAGCCCAAAGAATCCAGAAACAAAATTGGTTTAAAACATAATCTCTGGCCCCTTTAGCTGATGAACTAAAGAGGAAATGTAAAATAGTGGAAAGTGAAATGTCAGCCCCCACTGCTCAGAACCCCTTCTCTAACATGCTTACCCCAGGCGGAGCCACACGTCCCTGCACTCCTCATCTGCGCTCAGCCCCAGTGAGGGGTCTCCACCAAAATAGGTGACGTAGAGACGATCTCTGGGGATGTCATAGACCTCCGTCAAAAGCTCCCAGGCCATGCTACATGCCTCCTCCTGGGCAGGTAGGGAACATAAATAAAGCACAGTAATTCAGGAGGGGTCTTTAGAATGGGAGTCAAACAACAAAGAAGTTAATTTCAGCTGCTTCTCTCCTTTTCTAATTTTCAGGTGTATTGCAAAGAGCAGGATGAGAGTCAGGAGAGTGAGACAGCTCATTGCTGCCAGTGGAAAACTGACAATCCTAAAATGTTGTGAGACCTTCAGCATGCTGTGCCTCTGTGTGCTTACCAGCAGAGTTAATGGATTATTTTTTTTTCCAAAGAAAAAATGTGTTCATTTGCCAGCTAAAAAACCTAGCATCCTTTATTCTTCTTCCTTTTTCAAACTTACTAATAATAAGCATCAAATGAACCAGTAACACGTTTTCACCATATTAAGTGGTCAACACTGGCATTCTCACAGAAAACTCTGATTTTTATGTGCTGGTCACAGCTTTAACAGGCTGAGTGCTTTGGGAGTCTGCAGGGCACATTTAGCGACAGAACCCACCAGCTGACCACCTCTGCTCCAGGCCACAGAGCTCCCAGGAAGTAATTTGGACCTTACCAAAACACCTTCTGCACACATTCCTACGGCACTACAGCACAGCTCCAAAAGAAAGGCTGTGTTTTCCTCTACAAAGGGTTCACTCCTATCACCTCACCTTAAAGTAATCCCCAAAGGACCAGTTCCCCAGCATCTCGAAGAACGTGTGATGGTAAGTATCTCGGCCCACATCCTCCAGATCGTTGTGCTTCCCTCCAGCACGCACACACTTCTGGCTGTTCACCACCCGCCGGTGCTGGGCCAGCTCGCTCCGGGGGTGCACCGTGCCCAGGAAAATGGGCTTGAACTGGAAATGAGAGACACCCGCTATTGACAGAGGCCACTGAGCGAGGGGGGCTGCGCCTGGCGCTCCTGAAACACAGAATGGGTCACGTTGGAAGGGACCACAGTGGGTCATCTGGTCCAACCTCCATGCTTAAGCAAGTTCGCTGTAGAACACATGGCACAGGATTGTGTTCAGACAGTTCTTAACTATGGCCAGTGAGGGAGACTCCCACAGCACTACGAGAGGTGTCCGGGAGGACGGCAGCGCGGGCAGTCCAAAGCACCTCCTTGGCAGGGGACACCCCAAGCCCGGCCGAGCTCCTCTGGAGACACGGAAACACCGGGGAGCCGGAGGAGGGGAGGTGCGGGAGGGGGGAGAGCACCTGGTTCATGCCCGCGTTGACGAAGAGGAGGTGCGGGTCGCCGCGAGGACGCACGGGGGCCGAGGGCAGGCGGCGGTGGCCGTGGCGCTCCTCGAAGAAGCGCAGGAAGGCGGCGCGGATCTGCCCCGCCGACGGGCAGGCGGCACCGCCGCGGCGGGAGCTGCAGCGCCAGCTCCACGGCACCGCCAGCAGCAGCCGCTGCCGCAGGCGGGCGGCCGCAGCCATGATGCCCCAGGGCGGATGGCAGCGCCAGGGCGCCCGGAAGGGGCGGTGCGAGGGGAAGGAGGGACACGCAGGAGGGCGGCGGGACTGCGGGAAGGCACCGCGGTACAGTGGGAAAGCGCCGCGCCATCGGCCCAGCGGGCTTCTGCGGCGCACGCGCGGGCTCCGGTCGTGGCCCGGGCTCAGTCTGAGGCGACCGACCCGTCCTGTCCCGTCCCGTGCGAGCGCCGTCCCCGCCAACGCAGCAGCGATCGCTGCCGCCGGTCGCGGCGGGCGGATGCCATGGCGGTGCGCGGGGTGCCGAGCCTGGCCTGGTGCCTCCGCCGCGTCGGGGCCAGCTGCGACTGGCTCCTGCTGGAGGCCGGCACGCAGGTGAGCCGCGCCGGGCTCCGGCCCCTCGGAGCGGGCGGGTGGGCACGGCTCTCGGGACGCAGTTTCGGGGGTCTCGTTGTTTCTTACCGCGCTTCCCAGGGAGGAAAAAGCACCGCCTCGTCCCGCTTACGGAGCAGCCGCCGTTCGTGGCCGTTCGGAGGGGCTGCCCGGCCTCCCCGCCGGGAGGGGAGCCGGGGAACCGGTCAGCCCCGGTAACGCCCGACGGTGGGCCCAGATGCTGGAGTCGCCTTGACCAAGCCTTCGCTTGTTTATATCTTTAAGCTCTGTGTCGCATTTAGATAGAGTTCGTGTGACGGTACCGTAAGTGAGAACGAAGGGAGTCCGTAGCCTAAGTAACAAAGCGATGCTTTGGCGAGGTTAAAGTACATAAGACGTAAGGTATTCAGGTGTAAACGAGGTCTCGTTTAAATTGTTAGGTTATGTTTTGGTGCGGTACAGGAATAGCCGGTTTTTTAGCCATTGTGTTTTTTAATTGAAAAATGGGCCCTGTTACTTTTCCCTAAAACCCAGCAGGCAAAGACATGTGGTGAGGTTGGGGCAGTGTGAAAGGGTTGCTGTTCTGGTGGTCAAAACTACCAGACAGGTATTTAGGTGGTGTGGGTGATTGTGGGTGATGCTGTGGCCAATGCCTTTGTGCTCACACACTGCAAAAGGCACCCATCCTTAAGCAAACGTATACTTTTGTTACTCTCCCATTATGGATGTGAAGCCCTGAGGTGTGCAGATGTGCTCGGTGAGGGACTGGAGGTAACACATCTGGAGAACTTGCAGCCAGGGTGCTGATAATTGTGCAGAGAATCCAGTTTGGGATGTTACTGCTCTGATTGTCTGCAGAATGGTTGTCATAGGCAGCAAGGAGGCTGACGGCATTCTGGTGCTGTAGGTGTGCCAGGCCACAGAGCACAAACTGCTTTTGCTGGGGATTTAAATCATAATCATAGAATATCCTGAGTTGGTAGAGACCCACGAGGATCACCATGTCCAGCTCCTGCCTCTGCACAGGACAGCCTTCAGAATTACACCACATGCCTAAAAGTGTTGTCCAAACACTTCTTGAACCCTGTCATACTTGGTGCTGTGACCACTTTGGTGCCAAAGGACAGGGCTGAGGTGTGGGGATGTGCTGTGACTTGCCAGTACTGGTGTGAGGAGCACTGAACTCCAGCAGGCAAGTGGTAATGGTAACATCTTGGACCCTTGTTTGCTAAATGAACTTGATCAAGGGAGAGTTTTGTGACTGGCCCTGCTTGCTCTCACTCATATTGGTTTGTGAGGCCCTGCAGGTGTGTGTGACTGGGCCCTGAGGATGCCACTACAGAAACAAGTGCAAAGCTGACTTTATGTTTGAATCCCCATGAAGAGGGGAGTCTATCCACTCGACTCTCTGTACCTCTTACATATGCAATCCACGTTGACAGAACACTAATCTATATGAAACATTGAAGAGGTGGGCACCAACGTGGTTAAGATTGCTTTTGTCATCTTAGTTTGCTTCCTTCCCCTTTGGTTATGACATGGGAGTCTGAGTTCTTGCTCTAAACTCAAGGTGAGAGCTGCTCAGGTAATGCAGTGCACAGATGAATTAAGTGACGTGTGCAGAGGAGGCAGCAGAGAGAGGGAGAGCAGGGATGTGCTTTAAATGGCAGTCTGAAATTAGATGAAATTTAATAAGATACTGTGCAATGGTACAATTAAATCATGTGCCTTCTTCCAGAAGATACTATTAGAGTCTAATCCAGTTATTTTGATCACTTTCACTGCTAGTTATGGGCTGTGTGTAGCTTAGATTCTGAGCCATAAGACCGATGGTGGGATTTACAAAAGTATCGTGTATTTAAAGCAAATCTGAGTGTGCACTTTTTTGATGGTAGTTTTCTGGGCTATTTTTTCCTGTATCTTTCCTGATCAAAAAAAGGTTAAACAGATGCAACCAGCAAGAGAAGAGGGTAAGAAGTAATCTTGAGACCCACACACAGTAGTGCTGGTTTGAAGAAATGGGGTTTGGTTAGGTAATGACTGAGGTGGTACACAGATGGTTTGTGAGTGGCTTTGAGAAACTTTGCTGCTGAGGAAGATTTCCATGAAACCAAGGCTGTAATGTGCCTCGGAGAAATCAAATTTTCCTCAGTGGGAGAGAAAGATAATACTTCAAACTTTGTAAGCTTCCATTTTCTATCTGCTCTTAAATTGAAATGAAAGAAAATCATATTATGCCAGAATCTTTGGAAATAACCATAAGATGTTGATCTAGAGTTTTGCTGTACTTAAATTGAAATGACATAAACTGAATTTATCATGTCATTGCTGATTGCAGTTACTAAACTACTTTATTTTTAGGTAACCATAGGCCGAGGATTAGATATCACGTACCAGCTGGTGTCAAAAACCTGTCCCTTGATGATCTCTCGTAAACACTGTGTCTTCCAGCAGAATGCAGAAGGACAGTGGACTGTCAAGGATAACAAGGTACATAGACCAATTGAAGACCTTGTATTGTGAGATTCATTGAATGGAATCCATTGTTTGGGGATCTAGCAATGTATGGGCTATGATATAGTGTGATGTAAGTGTGATAGAAGTCCAAGGGAATGTGTCTTGCCTGTTGTGCACTCCCAGCAAGAAACTTCAGTCTGCTGCAGTTGGGATGCAAATTGTATTACTTTCTGTATGTAGACCCATCTCTTGGTTTAGCATTTTTCAGACCATTTTGGCCCTGCCAAGGGCACTTTGCAGTCTGTGAACCTGTTTTGTGGTGCTTTCTTAAAAAATACCTTATGAATTTTGACATAATATTTTATCTTTTTAAAAGGATAATGTTCTTGTAGTGCTAATGGAAGGATAAAGCGCAACTCCTTATTGTAGTGACACAATTGCTTTAATTATAATAAACTTCAACAAGAATCTAATGTTAGAAAAACCATGTTGTGTTCAAACAAGTTTCTCCTGAAAGCTCTTCTCAACTTATTAGAATAAAATGTTGATGTCAAAGTCCTCACCTGGGTCTCACTTTGATTTCAGTGATCTGGTTTTTTATGTTATGATCTTCCCACTTTCTCATTCAGTCTGAAAACTGTAAAATGAATAATTTCCTTTAAAACAGCACTGGTAGAAAAAAATGTTCAACATGTCATACAGATTTGAAAGTTGATTGGGTCAACAGCAGATTAGTCAGAAAGGAATGGAGTGGCTGCTACTAAAATTACACTGCTCTTAAATAAAACCCTCTTGTTGTACTTGTATAAACTTGAAAACTTTATAATGGTACTGCATGATAGGAAATGTCTACCATAGATTAACTATAAACTATTAACTGATGATACTGTTCCTCTGTATCATCACTGCTGACCAGTCACTGTTGACCAGTCGGTCAGCTTGTTTCATTGAATCTCATTGAGATATGTCAGTTCCTAGTGTTTCTGCTGTTCATCATGAGCAAAGACCAGTTTTATTGGTTTTGAAAACTATTTCTTGCTAATTTTAAAACCTTTTTTGTGCTTTGAACATTATCTGTAGAAGAACATTTTCCTTCTTTATATTCTCTTTGTATTTATGGAAAACTTTGTTTTCTTCAAGGAGTATAACCAATGCTTCTTTTTCTTCACTATTTTTTTCTCTGGAATTTCAGGTAACATTAATTGTCAAGAATAATTACTGCAGTGTTCTGTGGTCCTGACAATGGTCTACTGTGGAGTCTTTTTATTAGTTAGTTTTTATTTCGGAAGTTTTCATGCGGGTTTTTCCCCTCAGAGTTCATTGTTTTCCTTCTGCACAAGCATGTGTGTCAAAATGTTGTTCTTGGTGCTTGTACACAAAATCTGTAATGCAAGAATCCTGTGCAGTAAATAATACAATGCAGTAACTGTAATAAATGGAACACTGAGCCAATAAATTGGATATTGCAAGGTTTATTTAAAGAGATGGCATGTTCTGATTGAAGCACTGAAGAGGTTGGCTGTGTTTATTTACAGTTGCCAGAAATAACTTGCAGAGGACTCTGTAACTACATATTAAATTTTGGTGATTCTGTGTTTATTGGCAGAGTCTAAATGGAGTCTGGCTTAACAAACAGCGCCTGGATCCATCAAAAGTCTATCCTATTGCTGAAGGAGACCGTATCCAGTTGGGAGTGCCTTTGGAAAACAGAGAGACTGCTGAATATGAGTATGAAGTAATTCAAGATGAATGGGAGAAAATTAGACCCTTTTTAGCCCAAAGAAGTGACCTGGGGAAAGCTAAGAGTTCAAGAACTAAACGTAAATTTAGTTTGGAGGAATTGGAGACATCTGCATCAGAAGGCCCTTCAAACTCCAGATGCAAGAGAGACAGAATGTCCTGTGACAATGAACCTTTGGATAAATCATGTGGACACGTAGAAGAGGCCAAACGGCTAACAGAAAAGATGGATGTCAAGCTGCTTTCTCCTGGACCCAGTGAGGGGGATACTGGTCCAGAGCCTGGTAGCCCTGTTCATTCCAAGAAAGCTGTGACTGTCCCCCAGAAGGACCAGAAAGGCTCCAGTCTTGCAGAGTCATGGACTAGCTTGAAAATGCTGAGGAAATCTCTAGTAGATACAATGAAATTAAAGGTCAAAGTGCAGGAGAAGCAGACTGCAGTTCTAAATGTGAAGCAGAAGCACAGGAAGTGTGATCAGAAGGAGATCCTGGTAATGGAACAGGAGCTGCAGGAGTTGCAGAACCAACTCTGCATGGAACAAGAGCATCAGCAGCAGCAGGTGGAAGAGCTGGAGAGGACATTCTGTAAAGAGCAGCAGAAGCTAGAGGTATAGTGGTGGTAATAATTTTGGCCTGTGTCTTCACTTTTAGGGAATGCCTCATATAAGGCATTGATCCAAAATAGCTCTTGAACTGTACAGTAACATAAATAGTGTTTGTGTGAATTACCCCTGCTAAAATTATCGTGGAGGTACTTTAACTTAGTATGTAACACAGTGTACGTACCAAAAGAAAGCCCAGAGGCAGGAGAGATTTGGTTGCATGGGGAATTTGGAAAAAGCTGCAAAATAAAGCATTTCAGTTGGTAAAGAAGCATATTTTTAAGTAAAAAATGAAAGTCTCTGCCTGCTGTCTCGTGGTTATGAGGAGGACAAGTTGAAAAGTAATAACTTTAAGTGTGAATTTCTCTAAGTATATGACTGAAATAATGACCAGTTTGTATGGCAAATGCACTGTCTTTACAATCAATGAAATAATGCATGCCTTAATCCCTGGAGGGAGGGAGATTGTTTTCCTACTTCCAAAAAACCCTTTTTTGTAACCTGTAAGTACCTTTAAGCAGTAAGTGTATATGACAAGTTGCTTTTTTGGTAACTGACCAAAATCTGTTTGAACTTGACACTGCTCAAAATCTGGTTTAAAGAAAGTAAGGATTCGTCTTGGAGTGAGTTTAATAATTTATCAGTTACCTCCTTAAAGTCTGCTGCTAAAGTCTGCTGCTGAAGCCATGCTTCAGCTGGAAGGTGAAATGGTTTCTGTGTCACTTTTTGTTCAGTGGTGGAAACATTTTGATTGAAATTAAGATAACCATGTGTCTATTTAAAATTACTTTAAGAAATATACCTGCTGAAAGAAGAATAATGTTGCAAGTGGCACTTCAGAAGTTGTCATGGCTTTCCAAGAGAAAAGAGTCTTTCTAAGAGTCTTAGTGGGCCTGGCACCAGGACAGCTTGCAGTCTTAAACAGATGAGGCTTTTGATGAGGCTGTAATACTTTCTGTATCAGAAGTACAGAAAGTTTGGAGTTGTGTCCTTAGAAACAATGGGAAGTTTACCTGGAGCTTTAGGTATCTCTGACCTCTTTGAATGTGCTCAAAGATAGAGTTGCAGCTTTTGAACTGTTGATGATCTCTTTGTTTCTATGAATATGCTGGTGCCTTTTGAGCTAGAATAATGTGGGGGTATTCCAAATATGGAACTATAAATGATATATCCATTTTAACTCTTCACAGTAAACGATAGCTCTAATTTCTGGTCTACACATGTAACACTAGAGTGGAACATCTCACCATTTGTTGAAAATCACTGTTTGTTTAAGCATATCCTCTAAAGAGGGTGTGCAGAGTAGTAATTTTCTGTCTGTTATGTTCTTCAAGTCTTTTTTTTTTTTGTCCCACTTCTTACCCCACCCAGGGAGAAAACTGGCAACAAGGGGAAGAGAATCTGAAGGAGCAGCTGGCCCAGGTCCTGCAAGAGGCAAGTGATTATGAGTCTAGGTTTGGTCCAACTATGTAACTCAGATATTTAAATCTTTCCAAGTGCTGTGGCCTCTTGCTAGAAGACAAGGACTTTGCCTTAGGTGACTGTAAAACCTAACTGAAATGAAAGAGTAACCTGGAGGAGGGAATGCAGAGTGTGATGGCACTGGGAAGGTCCTAAATAACTGGCAGTACATTCCAATTTTAAGTAATGGATAAATTGCCTTAACTCATGTGTTGCTCTTCTAGGAGGAGATTAGGAGAAATGAGTATGCTGAACCTTGTGGCTATGGCCATGTATCTTTAATAGGATAGCTTATAATGGCATTCTTATAACTTCTGGAATGGTATTGTTACAGCATCGTGCTTTGATGGAAGAACTGAATCGTAATAAAAAAGATTTTGAGGAGATAATTCGAGCCAAGAATAAAGAACTGGAAGAAACCAAGGTAAGGAATAACTGCATTCTTAGTTTTATTCATAAGTGAAACATAGTATGCTGCAGTAGAGGAAATGGTTTATTTAACATTTGTCTTGGCTCTGCCTGGATTCCTGTAGTGCAAAATTTCTTTGTTTTGAGGTGGCAGCTGACTCTGGTTTCCAGCACTGGGGGAGGAGGAGGCACCTTGCCCTTTTTATAAATCAGTGTTGAACAGTTGTTCCTAGATCTTTCTTGATCGTGAAGAAAGCCCAAAGCACCTGAACTGTGCATTGTGGAAGAGAAACAGGCCCATTGCACCTTTTCTTTAAAAAACAAACAAACAAAAAACCAAACAAAAACAACAGGAAAAAAAACCCACTGACAAACCAAAAGTGTTTGAAAAGTGAGGCTCTTCATTTTCAGTTAAAGTGCATTCAAGTAAAACTGCAGTGTGACAGCAGTTCTATAAGGGAATGTAGGACTGAAGCAACATGGGATATGAATGATGAATGAGAGAAGCCACAGTTCTTCCTGCCCTTGACACAAAGTGATGAGTGGAAAATAATTGAGGCGATCCTTTCCTGTGTCTTACTTTTGGAAATTATCACATTATCCACCACTGTCAGTTTGCTATGTTTTTTTAATGTCATCTTTGGAAATCTGTTGCTGTTTCAATTATAGTTTCAATTAGAAGAATTTTTCTGTTACTTTTAGAAGATAGAGCAGGTACCTAGCCTAATCAGCCTAATTTAACTCTTAAAAAGTAAACAAAAAGACTACTGGGTTGTAAAATGCAAGTGAATGTTTTAAACTTTAATGCTTTCTTTTTTAAACATTTGAGGTATTTTGTCTGTTGAGTGTTTTGCTTTTTATATCAGGCATCAAAAAAAAGTTGATGAAAGCCAAACTCTTGCCAGGAACAGTTTGAAAAAGTTTCTTAAAAGATTAATCAGGTAGTAGTTCCTTTAGGCTGAAGGGAATTTTGGTAATGGCTGCTGTTCTTCCTTCCGAGTTCTCTGCAGTGGGTGGGAATATTCTCAATACTGCTGAGACTACAAAGAGGAGAGAGGTTACAGATCTGGGTATCTAATAGGTATCCACTCCACTTGACATGCGGAGATTTGCAGTTTGCTTTTCTTCCCCTGCACACACACTTCTGCCAACTGAGAAAAACCTTGTTGTTTGTTGATACACAACCCCATGTACTTTTCCACTAGGAGGAGAAGGAAAAGGTGAGAGCCCAAAAAGAAGAGGTGTTGAATCAGATGAATGATGTGTTGGAGAATGAGTTGCAGTGCACAATCTGTTCTGAGCACTTCATTGAGGTAGGTTTAAACCTGTATGGGTTTGCCAGTAAAAAAGAGACTTGAGAAGCTTTCCATAGTTCTATTAAAGCAATATTTAAGTCTTTTTCTTTTCTCCACTTGTTTAACAGTCCCAACAGACCCACAGTGAGTTATGGGAAAGAGTTGATCCAGAAATCTGTTCTGTCTGCCCTGACTCTTTGCTTGACAGCAAGTTCAGCTTTAATGTCTCTACTTGCATAAAATGAGTGCTTAATCCTAGAATGCACATAAGTTTGGAGGACTTGTGTGGGTTTTTAAACTAGTGCTCTGAGTTGCTCTTGGGGAAGAATTATTTTGTAGTGGACCTTGCTTTAAGCTGAGTAGAGTTGGACTGTGAGGTTTAGATATATGGAGAGGTTAGTAAAAGAAGGGGGTTACAGTATTTAATCAAATCCTGAGATGTTTATATTGTTCAGATAAACTCTTTCTTTGAGAAATTTGTCTATTTTCATTTGATTCTACAAGTAATAGTCTATGCTTGTCATGTAGACCATTATTTTTGTTCATATTTTGCTATAAGGTCATTTTGATTACATTATTTTTTACTATGGGAAACCTGATGTGTTAGCCTTGCTATAAGGGCTTAAGAGCTAGCTGAAATTTTAAATTCTGGTTTCTCAGTATATTGAGATGCTATTCTGCAGTTATCTGAGTTTTTCCGTAATTTATCCTTTTCAAATTGGGGAAACTTGTAATAAAATTATGCATTTTTTCTGTTTCTGACTTGCTGTGACTTACAGTGACTCCATTAACTGACTTGTAAACTGGCCTGACCTCTGGCATGGGAGAGTTTGTGTGTGACTCCTGCAAAGTCCCTAAAGGCTTCAAGCTCTCCAGTCCCTTTCCTTATACAAAATATTCATCTACCATTTCCCTGTGTTCAGGATGTTTTTGCTTGACAATGCCTGAGTGCAAGCATGCTGTGACCAATATCCTTCTGCTGAATTCCCCAGGCAGTCACTCTGAACTGTGCTCACAGCTTCTGCTCCTACTGTATCAGCGAGTGGACAAAACGTAAAGTGGAGTGCCCTATCTGCAGGCAGGAGATCAAATCCAAGACACGCTCTCTGGTGCTGGATAACTGCATTGACAGGATGGTAGAAAACCTGGATGTGGAAATGAAAGAGCATCGCCTGACCCTTATCAGACAGCGGAAAGGTGAGAGGTGGGTGGATGTGGCATGATGAGTACTATCTCTTATTCCATGTATTTTGTACAACTTTCTTTGGCACCTATATACCAAGAAGATGCTCGGGGAATGATGCAGAAACACTAAAAAAATAATAATGAGATCTTTTGAGTAACTAGCTTTACTGCACAGTAAAAATTAATTAATTTAAAAAAAATACAAATTAATACAATATAAATTTTATTAATTTTAAACAAAATTAATACAAATTTGGAAAAAGACTTCAGTATGAATTCCATGGTCTAGGGGACAACTTAATTTAAGCATGCTAAAGGTTATGCTCTTTCAAAGAGGTCACTAAATAAAAGCAAAATACATAGAATGGTCCTTGAAAAATTTACCAGACACTTTTGATTAAACTGTGGAGTGCATAATCAAAGAAGCTCAGTAGACCTGACAAGAAGCTCTGAATTCTTTTCTGTGTGCTAGATTTACGTAGGAAACCTCTGAAAGAGACACTGGTATATCACATAAGTGTATGACTGAACTGACAGTTGCTCTGACATGTTTATTCTTGTGCAATTAAAGCCACTGTGGCTTACAGGCATAACGTCTTGTCTAGTTGTTGCCAAAATACTGTGCATGATGGAGATTACTTTAATAAAAACCCCAGTATGGGTTATTCCTAATCTGCTTCCCTCTAAATTTATTTCTAGAGCACTTGACAGTGGTATCTAGGTGCTGAAATGTAGATGTCTTTTCCTGCTACCCCTTAAATTTCTATTGTTGTATTTCCTTAAGTAATTGTCTTGTTTTCCCTTCATAGAGATGAGTGCATGATCCTTAATTTTGCAATGTATCAAAACTTTTACCAGAAGAAAGGTGCTTTTTAAACCTTTCACTTGCAGCATGGTGACATAGAATGACATCACTAAGCAGTGCTAGTCCAAGGCTGAAATGATAACCTGTGTAACCCTCTCAGTCTGATTCCCTCAGGAAATTCTGCATTGCTCAGAGGCTGCCCAGCTCAGCTACAAGAATTGCTTTTACCTCTGCGGAACTGGGGCAGCCCTTGTGCAGTGTGGGCATCTGCAGAGTGCCACAGCGCTCCTGAAGTGTCTCATCAGGGGTAACTAATGGGCACTAGCTGAAGTGGTGCCTTCATTGGAGCCCACTGTGTGCTGAACCATGCTCTTCATCCTCATTTGAACAAAAAGCAAATGAGTTCATAACCTACTTTCAGAAATAAGTACCTGTAGGAAATCATTTAGATTCACCCTGACACGATTCAGCTGGAAGGTGAAATGGTTTCTGTGTCACTTTTTGTTCAGTGGTGGAAACATTTTGATTGAAATTAAGATAACCATGTGTCTATTTAAAATTACTTTAAGAAATATACCTGCTGAAAGAAGAATAATGTTGCAAGTGGCACTTCAGAAGTTGTCATGGCTTTCCAAGAGAAAAGAGTCTAAGAGTCTTAGTGGGCTTGGCACCAGGACAGCTTGCAGTCTTAAACAGATGAGGCTTTTGATGAGGCTGTAAGTGTCCTGAACAATCACTACTTGTTTGAGAGCCCCTTACCACATTTTTTCTTTCCCACTCTTACCTGGCAAAGCACTATAATAGTTAGCCACTTCCCTTGCCAGTTGTATGCCTTTGAAGGGGTGGAGAATGTCTCCTCCTCATCTGTGTTACCTTAATAGGAAAAGACATATTGAACACTTCAGAACACTTGAGAAAACAAGCAGACAAACCCCATACCTTTGTTCTTTTATGCTGAAAACTGAGAAGAAAAAGGCCTATGTCCTGCATCTTGAAAGACCTATTGCAAACTGACAGTGAGAAGCTATAATATAGTTTCAAGGACAGGTAGTAATTTAGCATTTGTGGGTACAGTGGTCACAGCTAACTTTCATATCTGTGTGTTTTAAATGCAGAGAAACAGAAGGTGATGGCGAAACCAGCCATGGGCAATGACAACAGTGTCCCTTCTTCCACCTACTTCATCTTGTCAAGGAGCAGTTGTGAGAGTGAGGACTCTGAGGAGGATTCTTCCTACGGTGAAAGCTATTATGTTATCTGAACACTGTTACTGCAGACTCATTGCCCTTGTGCTACCCAGAACCAACCTAATGGTGTTCAGTTGACTGCTGCTGGAGGAATGGACTGGGCATCTGGAAGGACTCTGTGAAGAGGCTGGAGCTGTAAACTAGCAGCATTTGGAAGAAGGATGTTGTTTTCCAAATGAATGCACAGAAGCTTGATCTCTAAAACAAAATTGGGTTTGTGAGAGAACAAACTGCCATTATGCTGGCTAATTGGCATGCAAATCCTAAACTTCCATGATAGCTTGTGACCTGCTATGTGTAATGAAAGAGTTTGTATTGCATCATTGCCCTTTCTTTAGTGAATTACATGTTTATCTGTGTACATCAGTTTCCCTTATTTCAGGCAGAAGAGGAAATGTCCCAAGCTTTTTGAGAACTTGGCCATTCCCACCAGCAGGCAGGAGATCGCTATATCAGGAAAAAGTGCCAGTGTGGGTTTTCTTCTTGAATTTCATATGGCAGCAAGAGTCATCTCAGGCCTCTGGCATTAAAGGTAATAAAGGGTGGGATACAGACACTGTTGGCTGCAAGGGCATTGTAAGCTACCTGCTGGCCATTGACTTGCTCTGTTTATGTAGCCCATTTTCCATTAGATAGGGATGGAGGAGATGAAGTCTTTCAGAATTCTTTAGCTAGTGTTCTTTTCATGTAGTGTCTTTGGTTTGTTCCCTCTTCAGGCTTTTTGCATAAAGGGTTTTAGAACTGGGAAGCAGCAGTGACTTTGAAAGCATATAATCAGCAGCAAGGGAGGAACCTCTGCCTCTTCAGGTGCACTGCTCTGCAAATTATTGAAATGTCCTGTTGGCAGGGTAGGAAAGCAGCATCTGTAGAGAACCACAAGGCATAGAATGAAGCACTTCATTTTATTGTTTACAAGACATCACTGTTGAGCTGTGGGTTGTACTACCCTCACGGCAAATCACTCGTTCCTAAGAGACTGATCTTGCCTCATCTTGTCATGTATTTGTCTATCAAGTTCCATTTTCCAGTGACTTATGCTTTTGACTTAGCTGTTACATGGAAAGGACTCTTACACTGTGAGAAGAGGATGGGGAAGCCCTTGTCATCTGTAATATATCTTTGGCTCTTCGTATATTCTTTTTTGTTTCTGTGTTTATTTCGTTTAAGAACAAAAATATAAATCCATTTCTGCATTAGTCTTGTTTGGTGCAGCCACTGAGATGAATGACTTCTAGTTGTCTTTAGACTTTTTTGAGAAAACAGATTATCTCATTTAATAACTTTGTGTCATGTTTTGATTGCTGTACACAGTGTGACTACTTTAAAGTTATTTGAAAGACTTCTGTATTCAGGAACTGATAAAAGACAACGCAATCCTTCAGGACTATCATAATGCTAATTGAATAGCTACAATCATACCTCTTGCCTTCTTCCACCAAGAAAGATCCCATTAAAAAGGTGCATGGATGATGATGCTGTCCTAAGGAAGTAGTGCATTCTGACAAATTTGGTCAGTAGGATTTAAACAGGAGAGGCCTGATATGTGGGCCAGGCAACTTGCTTAAAACTTTAGTGTAAGGTTTCTTTTGTGAAGGAGACGTTACAACTTCTGTATTCTTCTTTCTCTTTTTATGTTCACTTTCTGTATGTGCTCTTGAAAGTTTCTTTTATGAATAGATGCTTTCTAGAATGTGCAAGAGAAGAGCATTCCTCAAAATGCTCATGAAATAGGCTGATGTGGAACAGGTATTCCTGATGAAGAGAGGAGTAGAAGGAAAATACTCTGGTTACGTAGGACTGCAAATTCTTTTACTCTATCTCTTCCATATTGCTGTGCTTTTCTTATTTCATTTTGCAAAATATATATTTATTTTATTATGTTGGTGTTTATGCATATTGCAGAGAAGGATAATGCTTCCCTTGGTAACAGAGTGGTAATCTTTGGTTTGATTTCTGAGTTTGTACTCTTTTCACTAGAGCTTGTGTATAATTTGGTATACACAAGTGGTGTATACCTAATTATTTTCGCTTTTACTGGTAGGTGCACAGTGTGTACCCATCCACAGAGAGAGGTTAAGTGTTAATACTGTTCACTTAGAAAACCTTTTCACTGACAAAAGCAGCCCTGTATATCTTGCAGTGTGCTCTCCTTTGCTCTAAGGTTTGGATCCTTTCTTCTACGTGGTTGTACTTGGATGTGCCCTTGGAGATGTTATGCCCTTAACTGTTGCCTGTCTTGGGGTGGCATCAAGTGCTTCCAGATTTCAGGTTATAGCTGAGCTAGTCACAGATGATGCACAGAACGTTCAAGACTTGCTGTTTTCCCTTGAAGACAGCTGTCAGGTAGTGTGATAATCAAACACTTTCAGAGCAACACATTGTCTTTCAGCATCAGTGGAAGAGTTGGGAAGGGGTGCTAGTGAAAGGGGACCATCACAGAGGGATGTTTAACTCATGCAGATCTGTGGAGTCCAAGACCAATCTGACAATCTCCTGGAAGAAAAATCTACCATATGTGTGGTGAGCCTGTCACAGGCAGAGTGGGAGCTTCAGACAAAGTTTATTAAGAAGCCCTCCCATTGAGTCATGAGGTGCAGACAGGGCCCCCTTGCTTTCTAAAATCCTTCTCAGAGAGGAGCCTGATTGTGGCTGGATCCAGTCTTAGCCCCAGACTGTCAGTGGTTTATGTGTAAAGGATTATGCATCATCCTTTACACATAGGAAAGGATTGGAAAGTCATGGAGGATTTAAGGATGGCAAACCAGATATATAAATAGATATGATTTATTATGATAATGATTGCACAAAAAGATCTCAATCAAAATTACTGCACAGTATAGGAGGTAGAACAGCTATTACAGTGCACTATGATGCAATATTGAAGCAATTGTTTTAAAGCAATTGTATTAAAGCTAGGAAAAAAACAGTTAAGTAGAGATGATGTTACTACCTATATAAATGATTGTGGACTAATCTCTTTTGCTCAGCCATGAGGAGCAACCCTGAGCAGCATCCCTCGGGAGAAACGTCCACACATACACTCCAAGAAGGGGTATGTTAGAAGAGTCTGCCCTTAAAATTTGGGACTGGGCTTTTATAGTATGAAGTTATTGACTGTCAATCCTATGTCTCCAGGTCAGCTGTGTCAGCTCAGCAACTTTAGATAAATTATCAATAGTATCACATTTTTGTTCCTTTATCTGGGTGTTTTACCAGGTCTACCCCATCTTCATCTCACTATCAGGATGTTTAACTTTGGGACTGATGAATCAAGACTGGTTTCAGCATTATTGAACACCAAAAGCTGCATGACGATCCCTTCTTCATTTACCATGGATAACTTTTCCAGTACTCATTGAGTTTTTTTTCCCATTCCAGGCAAGCATCCTGCTACAGGCCTTAGATAACAAATTTAACTCTGCAGAACATGTAACAGGCAATTTAATAATCCAGCTGTGCTCCCCTCCCCCCAGGTGAAGTGTGGGTTTTCTTTTCCAAAGGTATACGCTGACTAGTCAATGTTTTACTTCCTCGTCCTCATCCTTCTGTCCTGCCATAACTTGACCTATTTAGACACATAGTTTACAGCAACTAGATAACCATGAGCTACACTTCCCAAGAAGGATCCTCTTGTCTCCTGATACTACTGTGTTTGCTTCGGTTTTGTGAGACTTAAGCATTCAGGCCTGTGTGCTGAGCTGTATACACCCAGGTTTCAAGCTTAATGCAAAGTACAAGACGGCTCCTGGGATCATGTTGGAAAAGACCTCTGAGGTCATCGAGTCCAACCCATGGCCGAGCACCACCACGGGAACCAGACCATGGCACTGAGTGCCGCGTCCAGTCCTTCCTTGTACACCTGCAGGGATGGTGACTCCACCACCTCCCCGAGTGGGGCACATTCCAGTGTCTAATCACCCCTTTTATAGAGTAATTCCTCCTGATGTCCAATCTGAACCTCCCCTGNGCCCTTCGGAGCCGGAGTCCTTCGGAGCTGGCCGCAGCTACCCGCCTCCCCCGCTTTCGCCGTGAGTGCCTCCCGCTCTAGCACAGCGCTGTCCGCCGACCCCGGTCGTGTGTGGGTCAGCGCGGGGCGCGGCCGCCGGCGGCTCCCGCGGTCTCCCCGCCGCCCGCCCTCCGCCTGCGGGGGGGCTCGGCTCGGCCTCTGGGTCCGAGGGCTGCGCGGCCGGCGGTGCGACGGCGTGAGAGGCCAGAGAAGGGCAGCGAAGCTGGTGAGGGGTCCGGAGGGTAAGTACTGTGAGGGTCGGCTCTGAGAGAGCTGGGGGTGTTTAGCCTGGAGGAGGCTCAGGGCAGACCTTACCGCTCTCTGCAACCACCTGAAAGGAGGCTGTAGCCAGGGGGGGATCGGCTTCTTCCCAGGCAACCAGGACAAGAGAACACAGCCTTANAACACTCCCAGCTTCCGCTGCGAAACACGATCGACAAACATTTTTATGTCAATATATTTACAAACTGTTAATACTGCCCAGCGTTTCACACAGCATTTCGGTGTTTTCAGCCCGGCCCGGGGCTGCCCGCGGCCCGCCTNTAGACGCTCAGTGCCATGGTCTGGTTCCCGTGGTGGTGCTCGGTCATGGGTTGGACTCGATGACCTCAGAGGTCTTTTCCAACCTAAATGGTTCAGTGAGAGGCCGGTGGTGCGGTGCAAGGGGACTGTGGGGTATGGCTGGGGATGTGGATGGGCTTTCTCTCTCAGCTGCGAGGCTCCTGAGGGACAGGGTGTCCCTATATTGCTCCTAATTTTGCATGGTTTGAAGTTTGTCGGGAAGGCAGGTGTGTTGAGGGACACTTAGTGGGGTTCGAAGGGTGGGGGTCTCAACAGGGAGCTGGCAGGGGTGCGTTGAAAGTGTGTCGGTCTCTCATTTGGCTGTCTCAGAAGAAATTTGAAATGGCTGGCTTATTTGAGATAAACAAGAGAAAAAAACCTAAAACCCTCAACTGAAGCAAGAGCAGATAAAGGTGAGTTGTCTGCAATAGAACTTCCGGTGGAAGTGAAAAGATTTCTTAGCCATAGTGCAGTGAGGTTGTGGGGTGTTTTTGCAGTCTGAGTTGCGGGGGATAAAGAAAGGATTTGGCCTTAAGCTGCCTTGTATGTGTTTGTGGAAATAAGTTTGATAACTGAAGATTTGAATTGATGATGTGGGGCATCTTTTGGTGCCCAACAATCTTATGTAGAATAATAAATACTAATTGAGGTTTAGGGTTGGTTTTTTTTTTTCAGTAGCAGGGATGTTTTAGCTGGTGTGCTAAGCATTTTTGCCTTTAAGTTTTTACCTGCTTTCCCTTTCCTTGCTTCTTGTCTTCTGCAAGCCTTCCAAGCTGGCTTCTATTAACTCTGTCTTAAGCCTGAGATCTTTCTCCGGGTTTATGCAAAGTTTATCAGCCATGTCCAGAAGCTGGATATTTTGCCAGTGACTCTTGGTGAAAAACACAACCAACACACACAACTTGAGCACACATATTTAATAAAGTTCTGCTATAAAAGTCATGCCAGAAAGCTCCTTTATTAATTAACATTTGCAGAGGTGAGGTCAGAGTCGTTTGGAGACTTGTGAGAAATTGGTTCCACCTTGCATATTTTCCATTAGAGTGATCTTACATTTTTTCACTGTATTTGGATAAAATGAATCTTTGATTCAGTAGTAGTAATGAACTGCCATATATTTAAGTTATCTAAGTGTCTGTGTCTGGCATTTGGGGATAAGTAGGTTGTAGAAGTGATTTGAAATTCATCAGTTACGGGGAAACTTCCATATCAGTTTCCTGTTTGATTAGTTAGATGAGCTGTTTAAAAACGCAAGTTCAAAAGAAGCTAATTACCTAAAGACATTTAAGTAGAGAAGCCTAATACTGAACAGCAGAACATGATCTATGCCACCATGCTGCTGTGCCTTACAGAAAGTTAATTTGCTTAATGTTGCCAAGTGTCATCATCTTCTTTTAGCATTTCAGGAAAACATGAAGAGAAGGACGGAACCCGAATTTAGCAGCCCCCAAAATAAGCAGAAGAAGAGGATAGAAGATTTGGGATTAACCCTCAGTTCTACTTCAGATGATGAAAATCAATTTAGTAATCATACTACTCAAGGTAAGGCTGGAGATTTGGTATGTGCTGCTGCAGGGGATGTAAATAATAACCAGGTACTGAACCTACGTCTCCTAAGTACCAATTGATAGCCTGAACTTCAAGGGCATACTCTCTCTTTAGGAAAAAAGCTACATTATTTCTTTTCACAACCTTGGATTGATATGAATTCCTTTAGGCTTTAAAAAAATCTTATGTAGACCTTTTCATCTGGAAATTGTATGAATTCAGGTGTAGAAAATTGAATTTGAGGTAGATGACATGCATGATCCAAAGCTCTAAACATTCTTTTCATATTGGTCTTTTCAGTTTCAGCAGTTATTTCTGGTTTGGAAACTCCATACTGAGGCATTGTGGGTGTTAAGCCATAAAGAAGCATCATAATCACAATTTTGTTTAAAAAGGAAGAAAGAAATCAGTAGTCTTATTTCTGCAGATGGGAGAAATTGAGATGAATACAGAGGGGCCGGTTGGTTGGGGTTTCTACTTTGTAGGACCCATGTCTTATGCTGGCTCAGTGTGATTTTTCAAGGGGAGAACAGAGTTGTGAGAGCTTACAGGTGTTACAGAAAGAAAATCTATTTCAGAGTTAAAAAATTGCCTTCGTTTTCTTGGAGTATGCTTTCTCACCTGGAGCTGGGATATAAAGCAGTTGAGGCACGTGCCCTACATAATTGGTATTGCTGTTGTGGGACACTAAACTCTCCCAAGATGGTACTTCAGGTTGCCTTACTGTCATGCCTGCTGCATCGGAGTCTTAGGATTTCCCATGGTCATGAAGTGTTCAAGAGTCTGAACACATAAAGAAGCCTTCCCTTGTGAATGTGAAAGGGGCTGTGTGTGGAAGATAAATGGGTTGGTTTGGGAGCATCTGTAGTTGCAGGGTGTATGTGTGTACCTGTCTGGCAACGCCTAAGGTGAATGAGGAGGTCAGAGGTGCAGAATGTGAGAGCTGGGGTAGGGAATGCTCTGTGCACTCAGGGCTGAGCTAAAAAATTCAAACCAATGTTTTTCTCATTTCCCCCCCTGCCCCTTTTGATTATTGAGTTCATAAATGGGTCAAAATAGGCTTGTAAGCCTTAGTGATCAAAAACCAAGTTGATACAGTTCAAGGGCAACATTTTGGGTAGGGTTAATTGTTTAGTAGTCTATTACACCCATTGTGGTTTTTAATGAAAGCGGGGAGGTCAGGAAAAAAAAGTGATTTGAGATCAAATGTCAGCTGAGCATGGCTTAGTAAATTTTAAAAACAAGAAGAGTTGTGAAGGGATTCCCATGAAACTTACTTTGTGGGTATTGGGTTTAAGGTACTTTAAGTATCTAGAAAATAAGACACAGCTCAAAAGCAGGTTGCAAAGTTAACTGAAGCTGTGTACTGAAGAAGCAAAAAAGCAGTAACTGACCCTGAAGCAAAAATCCTCTGTGAGTGTGTTCTTAGCTAAAAACTCAGTGAAAGAAACAGAAATAGCTTTTGTGCAACAGATGTTTGAAAATCAAGATGGGTATAGAATGGTGCCAACACAAGTTGAATCATAGCCTTCCTTGTCTGGAGCTGGAATTCTCAAAGGTTGATACTGTAAAACTCAAGTGTAGTAGTTACGTGGGGACACAAGTCCTGAATCTTAAAAACTGATTGCTCAGCAACAAGCACTGAGGTCACATTGAAAGGTTTTTAACTACACTTGTATATTTCACTGTGGTGTCTTTCATTTTTACTTCACTTTCTTGTAATGGCCTTTTTTTGCTAATTTTTCAGTTGTTTCCTGTTACTTCACTGATGCTCAGTTTTCCAGAACAGGAAAATACAGAGATCTGTGAGTTGAGAGAGAAATAGTCTCTGTTTTTTCTTAAATTAGACAAATGTAAGAAAAGTTCAATCCTTTTTAAGTGTTATAATATCTTTTGGGGTTTTTTAAACACTTCTGTGGAGCTAAATTATTCCTTCTTAAGTGATAAACAGAAAAAGATCAACTCTGCTAACAATCTTCTGTGTTATCTTAGGGCAACTTCTGTAGTTCAACTTTCCCTAGTTGTACAAAGCAGCAAAAAATGATTTCTAGCACTTGGCAAACAAGGGAGCTCAAGAGGCAGAGGGCCAACACAGAGCATGGCTGTGCTTGCTGTGGATTGCTGCTCCTGTAGTCTGTATGAATTAGCTGTAGTAAGAAACCTGTGCCACTTCTCCATCCTTGTAATGATGTTACCTCAGGAAAAACAGAAGTACTCACTGGATTATAGGGTCTCCCTCAGCACCCAGCTGGTACAGAGCAGGCTGAGACAAATGAGACTACCATGATTCCTGCCCAGATCCCAGTTACATCCTGCCTGGAGCGGGTAGGTTTGGGCATCTCACAGCTGGAGAGCAGCAGTGAGGACTGTCCAGCTCATACAGGCCTAGGTTCTTACCAACCACATCCCAAGGGGAAACTGGGCACAGGCAGAGTTTCATTGTTTGGTGCCCGTGAAGGTTCTGATGCATCACTTTCTGGTGAGAACGGTTTATTTTGAGTGCCTGCTGTGTATGTTGATACTTATTACCTTAATTGAACCATTGACTTAATTAAGTTCTTCCTCAAACCTCTCTCAAGGTATTTTAGAAAAGGTTGGTGTCTTCTGACCTTATCTCTCACTTGAGTTTTTATGTATCAGTAAACTCTAGAGGTGAAAAACTCTCACTTGCTGTAGTGAACTTGAGGATCCTCGCTATTTAGCTGGATAGCAGTATATATAACTGAAGTATAATAAGTTTAACTTTCTCTTCTTTGTGCAGTGTTAGCCATTTGGTAGATGCCTGTGTACTTGATGTGGTTTTTTGGCTAAGTTAGGGATGGATTTACACGTGAGGCTAGGTAGGATATGGAGAAAAATTCTGTGAGTTTCATCAAGGTGTAATTGTCACTATTCTCAGGAGAGAATCCCTGTGGACCTTCTCAGTTCTTCAGGATCATTGCAAAGGTCAGGCACACCACAGTACTGTTGTGGTTACGCTGTTGTGGCTGGTGTGATGGGGTTTGCCCAGCCCTTTGTGGGGCCTGGAATCCATGGAGTCAGAGAGGTTGTGTGTGTCCCTGAGGCAACAGGGAAGATAACCAAGTGTTGGTTGCACAGGATGTTTTATATTGCACGTAGCACAGTGGAGATACTGAAGTGTCCTCTGTGTGTGTGTGTGTTCAGAGGATTTAATGAGTCACACTGTATTCTAATGTGGTTACTGAGATGTCTTTATTCCGTCTTATTTTTATTTTCATTCTCACTTTTTTGTTTGTTTTCAGAGTCCTCCAGTAGCACCAGTGGGTCTGACAGTGAGGGCGATGAAAAAAGACCGGTCTTCAGCAATGAGTTCAAACAAGACTCTCTTGTGGAGGGTACTTCCTCTCGCTACTCAATGTATAACAGTGTCTCCCAAAAGCTTATGGTAGGTCAAAATAGTTTTGGACAAAACTATTAAGAACTGATGAGAGCAAAGTGAAAAGAGTTTGTTATAAAAAATACTTTGATTCTCATCCTCTTTGTAGCAGGGTTCTCTGCATCTTTGAGCTGTCTACTAGCAGCATTTGGGGGAGGCTGAGAGATCTTGGTTTAAGGGTATCTGTAAAAAACAAAGTTGAGTTCAAGGCCTAGGAGCAGGGAGGTGAATAAGGAAAGGATCTCTGGGTGAGTCAGTTTGTCCTATTGTGTTATTTTGTAATGTTTGACTTAACAAATGCTTTGTAAGAAAGGCCTTAGCAAACTCTGTGATTGCCATGAATTTGTTTGGTCTTGGAGGCTGGCTGGTGTACTTTTGTGCAATTATTACCTTAATTATTAAGGCATTTCTTTCCCTTTCAAGTCATACCACTCTGCCTCATGTAGGGTTGGAAATTTCTTAGAAAGGCAGGGAGTTGTGAAGGATAGTGACTGTGACTACTAAACTTTGAAACTGATCAGCCACCCCTTGACTGCATAATATTAGCATGGGGAAGAAAGTGCTTTTAAAAAGTTCTGAGAAAATGGTTGACAGTTTTATGGTAGTCCCAAATTTGGCAACTTGTTTCTGAATTTGAGGCAATAGCAGCCTGTAGAGAAGTTGAGTCTCTTTTGATGCGTGCTTGTTTCCTGATGCAAACTTTGTAGTATCGTGAGTATCTCATAATCGTGAAAGAACAGAGGAACAAAAATGTTATTTCCAAGGGCAGCAGAGAAGATGAGATGTGTAGTTGTGTATGACTTGAAAGGTAACAGGAAATTTGGGACTCACTGAGGCCCTGAAAGGGTCCTGCTTTGTTCTGTGCTGATGCTGTACTTGCAGGAGCTTGGGTTGGTTATCTTTCCATGGTGGTAGACCAGCTTGTACCTGCCTTTGCCAAGTTAGAAGTGCAGTGTTCTGCTAGAATCTGGGAAGTGCTAGCTGCTGCTAGGAGTGGGAACAGGGAGTGGGAACTGCTTTTCAAGGAGTTGCAGTGCTGCTGATGAGCAGGATCATAGCTCTACAAGAAAAACTTTCTTGCTGAATTCAAAATTCAGTGGAATCCAGAGGCTGAGAGTTGCTGATTGTGCCCCTCTGTAGTTAAATCTTGTTGCTGATCATTCAGAATCTGTCCATGTGCAGTTTTGGCACTGGGCAGCGGTTTGCTGATTCTAGAGCAAGACTGTCTGTCCTTGGAGACTTCTGAGCCAGTTAGGAAGTGTGTTTTCAGTTGCTTCAATACAGGTGCTTTTACTACTGAATCTATGAGGCTTTTCTTAATAAGCCCTCATAAATTTGTATTTAAAGATTGATGTGATATCAAATCTGGTTGAATGATTTGGCAGCATTTGGTAGGTAAAAGGAAGATGGTCCTTAATTACTTGATTTTCAAAATTCTGTCCCCAGAAAACTGGTGTAAAACAGTTTTCTTGGCTGTGACATCTGGTGTACATACTTCAAGGTCTGATTCAGAGCAAAGTCAATGGGAAACCACTGTGTACCTTTGTTTAAAACCTGTCAGATGTTCTTGTGTTGTTTCTCATACAGATTGGTAACAAATGACTTTTTTTTTGTTTCTCACAGGAAGGATTATGTGGATAACATTCAAAATAAAACTGTCATTAAGCCTTCTATTTCCTTCCTGTCTTGCACGTGTGAAATGACTGCATCCCTGCTTTTTATTATTGTTCTCTTATTGCTAAAATTTACTAAGAGAAAAGCCTGAAAAACTAGCAATTAATGAACATAGTTCCTTTAACCTAAGAGATGTGTAGGGGTTTCAGGAGCAGTGTGTCTTCCATTCCTCCTCTGAGTTTTACGTGAAGTTTTAACTGGTATTTGAAATGTGTGTGAATGCATGTTGACAAGAATATCATCACAATGTGAATTTTCTCCTGTACCAGCATCTTTTTTTAATGAACCATCCATGCTTACTGAACCCTGTCATGAATAGCTACAGGCTCCTCAGTACTTCTCCCTCTGAGCAGCCTGTTCCCGCATAACTGAACCTTTTGTAATTTGCTGTCATCACAAAAATCATTTTTCGGATCTAGTTTTTTTGTATCCTGCCTCAGTGGAGTGAACTCACTCGAAAGTCCTGGAAGCTACAATTGAGATTAAAAATGCTCAGTGCCTTCAATTCACTTCAGGGTGACATGCCATTTTACCCACTAGTCTTTGACTTTAGCAGTAGTACAAAAACTCAAGTTCACTTGCCTCAGTGTGCTCCCTTTGCTCCCTTTATAGGCCAAGATGGGCTTCCGGGAAGGAGAAGGTCTGGGAAAATATGGCCAAGGCAGGAAGGATATTGTTGAGGCCTCCAATCAGAAGGGAAGGAGAGGCTTTGGCCTGACCCTCAAAGGATTTGATGGGGAGCTCAATATTGATTGGCAGGATGAGCCAGAGGTAAGTACTTTCTGTTTTAAGTCTCATTTCTCTTGTTGTGTTCAGCAAAAACCGGGAGAAAAACTGCTTAAAGCAAGTGTGGGATTTTTTTGGCAACTGTTTCTTTTCCAGTGTCTCTAAACTGTACTTTGAGTACTAGTTTTGCCTTGATTATCAGACTCTAATAAAGGGGAAAGTGGTGAGGGTTTTTTTGTGGTGGAGGTGTCTGGGGTTGTTTTTAATTTTAAAAATAAATAAGACATGTTTTAGTCCAGGAGGAAAAAACTCTATGGTTGAACCTAAAATCATGGCTTAAGCCCTTATGCTAGCATTGGGAGGCAAACTTTTGGGGAGCAATTAGTTTTTGTATTTTTCTAGTAAAGACATCTTTGGCTCTTCCCATGACTTGTGTCTTCAGCCTAGTGCCTACGAGAAGGTGGACTGGTGCCCTGAGTGTACCACAGAGATCCCAGATGCCCAGGAGCTGAAGGAGTGGATGACTGTGGGGAAGGTAATTTTTTATATCTTGGTGCCTACCAGCCTCAGACAAAGCAGGAGTACTCAGCCTGGGACAGTTGCCATGTCAAGTAGTTGTAGAATAGCCTAAACTGTGAACACCTCTTGAGGTTGCTAGTTTGGCTTCCTGCTTAAAGCAGGTCCAGCTAGATCTGCTCAGGTTGCTCAAGGCCCTGTTTAATTGAATTTTGAGTATTTTGAAGGATGGAAACTTTACAGCCTGTTTGGGCATCTGTTCAGTGTTTGACAATCCACTTGGCAAAAGAAAATTTCCACATGGCTGACTGGCATTTCTTATGTGGCGTTGTCCATTGTTTCTTGTCAAGTTGCTGTACATCTCTAGGAGCCTAGGTCAATCTTTTCTGTCTCCTGTTGTTAGGAATTTGTCCCACTGTTAGGTGCAGCAACAGGATCTCCCTTTCTGCATTCTGAACAAACCGTTCTCAGCTTTTTCTTATACACCAGGTGCTTTTTCAGCCTCATTGTTTTGGTGGCTCTTTTGCTGCTTTTGTTCCAGTATGTTTGTTCTTTTACTGGGGGGTGCTAAACTGGATACAGTATTTCATAGATGGTCTCATGGTGCCTAACAGGGGAGAATAATTCTTCAGCCTAATTGCCATGCTTTTGCTGATACAGCCTAGTGTGTGATTGACAGCCTTCATCCATTATTGGCACATGCTGCATTCTGAAATGATGGTACCATGTTTGCTAATTGCTCTCTGTGCTCTTGTCCTGTTACAGAGGAAATTGATGATTGAAGATGAAACAGAGTTCTGTAATGAAGAGCTTTTACGCAATGTCCTGCAGTGCAAGGTGGGCCCCCTTTTTAGAGAGGAACTGAAATTTTGGGGAAGCAAGTGAAATAAGTAATTGAAAAGGATTGAGTAGTTAGGTATTTGACAAGATCTCAGAATGTTCTGTCACCTCCATGTCACTGGGATGACTGAGCTCACAAAAATCCTGTTTTTGACTGTCTGTTCAGAAACCTTTTTTGAACCTCTGCCTTCTAAGGAATTGTCTTGGTTTAACTCTAGCTGGCAACTAAGCCCCCTGCAGCTGCTTGCTCACTTGCCCACCAGCAGGATTGGGGAGAGCATGAGAAGGGTTAAAGTGAAGAAATAGTCATAGGTTGAGATAAAGACAACTTAATAAGTAAAGCAAAAGCCACTCAATGGAAGGAAAGCAAAACAGGGAATTGATTCACTACTTCCCATGGGCAAAAAGGTGGTCAGCCATCTATCTCCAGGAGAGCAGGGCTCCATCATATGCAAGGGTTACTTGGGAAGACAAAAGCCATAACTCTGAATGTCCTTGCTTTCCTCCTTCTTCCCCCAGCTTTATATACTGAGCATGATGGGGTATGGTTTGGAATATCTGGACAGTCGGGGTCACCTGTCCCAGCTACGTCCCCTCCAAACTCCCCAGGACTGCACTTCCAGCCTACTTGCTGGCAGGCTGGTATGACAAGCAGAAAAGGCCTTAATGCTGTTCACACGCTGCTCAGAAATAGCAAAACCATCTCTATGTTATCAACACTGTTTCTATCACAAATCCAAAATGTATCTCAATACTATCTACTATGAAACAAATTAACTACTTCAGCCAAAACCAGCAGAGAGACGACTGAAAACAGTTACCTGCCCTTAGTCCGACTGGAAGGCTGAAGGCTTGAATAAGCTAAGGAAATGAGCTCCCCTTCTTTTCTTGTCTGTTTAGTCTTCCCTCCTAGATTTTATCATGCCCTTGTATATTGCTGTAGAGTGTGTGTGTATATATGAGAAAGAAATATTTTAGGCTGGGACTGCTTTTGAGGTGGCTAACCAGATTATCAGGCTCTGTAGCTATCAGTACAGAATTTGTCGGTGTTACTAAATTTGCTTAAGAGCTATGGTGGCTTAGAAGAAGAACAAATATCATTATGACACAGAAAAACATTTTGTATTGGTGAACCAAATCCTTCATGGAGTTTGCTGTCTAAGGAGAGAGAAGAAGAAGATGGGAAATACTGATGCTTGCCTATCTCTCCAGCCTGTGCTAGGCCCAGCTGAGCTTTGTTTCTGTTTGTGCAGAGTGTATTCGATGAACTGGATGGAGAAGAAATGCGTCGAGCCCGAACAAGGTCTAACCCCTATGAGATGATCCGTGGAGCTTTTTTTCTGAACAGGTTTGTAGAATGTCTGGTAGTGTAGTCCTTTTCTCATTTATGTCCATTTTCAGCTGTGGGAGCCAAGGATGAAACTTAACAAGGCCCTGTTTATGTGTTCACAGGGCTGCAATGAAGATGGCAAATATGGACCATGTCTTTGACTACATGTTTACAAACCCTAAGGACTGCCAAGGGGTGAGTGCCTCTAGCTTTCAAACAGCAGTGCTTTCTCAGAGAATGTGGAAGGTGGGAAGAAAGGAGAATCCTTAGGATGCTAGCTGGGAAAACAGGTACTTGAAAGACTCCTCTGAGCAGTGTAGTTTATGGTGTATGTGGTTTGACTGATGGGAGCTGTTACGGGTCAGTGGAATTTCCTCAGTTTCCTTTTGCAGGTGCCTTTGATAAAGGAGTACGATGCAGAGCTGCTGTACTTTGCTGATGTGTGTGCTGGTCCTGGAGGTTTCTCTGAATATGTCTTGTGGAGGCGGAAGTGGCATGCAAAAGGATTTGGCATGACCTTGAAAGGACCAAATGATTTTAAACTGGAGGACTTCTATTCTGCTTCCAGTGAGCTCTTTGAACCTTATTATGGTATGTAGTGCACTCATGAGTGTTACCCGATGTTTTTGCTTATGCTGCAGCCTCTGCATTAGTGGCAGGGCTGGTATTGATACCGGCAGGGGGATCTAGGAGGAGCCTAGGGAACCATTTTGCTGTCATTGGAGAAAAGGGTTGAGATTGGTGAGCTTGCATATCAAGTCATTTTTCTGCACTTATTACCAGTCTGGCCTGGGAATGTGTTTCATTGTAGTAGTTGATATTTGAGTAATTTGCTTATCTGAATGTTATAGAGTGTTTTAGGATTGCTTGGCAATGTTTTTTGCACATCACTGATCTCAGCCTGAAACACAGTGAATGAGATGACTTATCATAGAATCATAAAATTGTGTGGGTTGGAAGGGACCTTAAAAATCATCTAGCTCCAATTCCCCCCTGCTGTGAAAAGGGACACTTTCCAGGAGACCAGGTTGCTTAAAGTCCCATCCAAGCTGGCCATGAACATGGGCATCCACAACTTGTCTGGGCAATGTATCCCAGTGACTCATCACTCTGAGTAAAGAATTTCTTGCTAATGTCTATTTTAAATGTACCCTCTTTCATTTTAAAGCCACTATCCGATATTCTATTGCTATACTCCCCAATAAGAAGTCCCTCCCCATCTTTCCTGTAGCCTGCTTTACGTACTGAAGGGTACCTAGACTCCTTAGAGCCTTCTCTTCTCTAGGCTAAACAGCCTCAGTGTTCTCAATCTATCCTCATGGGAGAGGTGCTTCAGCCTCCTGATGTGTCCAAAGATCTATTAACAGAGCCAGAGATAGAAACCTCATTTGCCTGACTGTCAGCATGTTTCTATATAAGAGCTTCCTGGCTGTGCTCTGGTAATTGATTGTGGGCTCTTAGTAAAGATAAATAAAACAGATTGGGGCTAGAGGCTTTATCTGAATCACTGTGTCTAAATAGCTGCTTAATCCAAGGATATTTATTATGTTAACATGTTCTGCCTTGCTTTCAGACAGACTAAACAGGTGTACACAGACAATTGGCACATCTCTTCTCATGCATTGTAACTTGTTAATCTTGGTGATATGTTTGAGCCCTCTATCTGCCTCACCTTTAGGATTTGGAGGGGAAATCCAAGGATTGCTACTATTCATGCTTCTTATTTCAGATAAAATAAAATAAACTGGAAAGTGACTATGAGCCCTTAGAGAATGGTTAGTAGCACTTAAGGATGAGATCTTAGTTAAAGTGAAGGTTCATGGCAAGGGTAGCAAGGCAGACAAACACCTTGTTATAATGGTTGCAGTGTTGGGATCTTCATAGCTCACTGCAAACGTATTATGGAGAGGAGGAGTACCTGGAGAAATTAATAGCCCAATGATTTTGATTCATTTTCTTGATCCCTTTCTGTTCTGCTATAAAGTCTAGTGAGGTGTGTACAAACTCTTTCCCAGTGATGGGAATAAAGTAGCTTGCCATGATATTTCTGCTGTGAAGAATGGTAACAAATTCCAGTATAACTTCACTTACTGACAGAATGGTTGGTGAGGAGTTTAGTTGTCAAAACACTATCATACATCCTGATCTCTTCTGCTTTCTAGTCCTCCAGTTGAGGTAATAGAATCTGTAGTTGTAGAAGATTTACAGAGACTAATACCAAATAGAAGTTCAGGCTTTCTAAAGGCAGAATTGGTGAGCTCTAGAATACACCTTAGGTCAGCTTTCTAGAGCACCAGCTGGGGGGCAATATAGCTCTCTTTAAAAAGAGTCATATGGGAGAACTGGATGAGTATTTGTGCACAAACCCTATGTCTCTTTCTCTACTCCCTTTATAAACTACCACACAGTTTTTTGGGGGGGGGTTGCTTTTTTAAAGCCCAGATTACATTGTGTTTGAAAATAGACTATTATGTTTCTTTGGAACGATTTGAATTCTTAATAGAAGGTTACAAATGCAAAATATAAAGAATTCTGCCTTGTCTCTAATAACATATTTTTGACAGGTGAGCTGTGCAGTGAGGTTGCATCTTACATTTTCAATAGGTTGAGCTATGTGCCATCCTGCTTGGATGAGAATGTTATGTTGTCATATAGTCCTAATTTGTCTTTTGCTGAGGCTGATGTACAACACATCTTTTGAGCATGGTTATTTTATGGTCTTGTTTCAGCCTGGCCACACAATCTGAATAATTTTTCTAAATTAAAAAGCATCTTTGGTGATGAACAGGGGACTTTGTTAATGCTTATTCGCCCATCAAGATCTTCGTAATTTCTGACTAAATGTTGACTGAATACAGGTCATCTGCACATACTGATCTTTTGTTTGTACTTGCAAATGTGTTATTGATTGTCTCCTTTTTTTCCTTAGGAGAGGGTGGGATTGATGGAGATGGAGACATCACTCGATCAGAGAACATTACTGCTTTCCAGAATTTTGTTTTGGACAATACTGATCACAAGGGAGTGCATTTCTTAATGGCTGATGGGGTTGGTCAATTTCTTTTTCCTACTGAACAAAAAACCCCTGACAAAACTGACACCTTGGTCTGCATACAGCAGGGTATTTGACACGTGTCTGTAGCTACAATGTGAAATCCTGCAAGCCTTGTCATTAAAATTCCTGGTGTCAGTTCTTTTACCTTAAACAAACAGAAATGATCATGATTCCATGATTTAGTTCTTCAGAATCCTTTGCTTGACCAACAGATGTGTGGAGATCATATGCTATGTGCTTTGCAGGGTTTCTCAGTGGAGGGTCAGGAGAATCTGCAAGAAATCCTAAGCAAACAACTCATGCTTTGCCAGTTCCTTACAGCACTGTCCATTGTCCGGACAGGTATGTTTTGTCCATTAATATTCCTCCTTCTCTAAGGTGTGGGTGGCTCTGGAGAATGTTGCTGTACAATTTTTATTAGTGCCTTGAAGTTTGCTCTGCCGTGAGGCTAGGACGCACAGAATTGAATGTCTACACAAAAATCCTGAGATGGTTGTTACAAAGCTAAGAGAACTGGTCAGAAAAATAAGATAATCTTCATCTATTTTGCTTTCAATTAAAAGCATGAGCTAAAATGCATTAATTTGAAGCACTTAATTTGTTGGATTATGTGGCTGTTTTGGGGTAGGGTCATGCAGTGTGATAACTGGACAGTCTATCTGAGTTTTATGGCAGTAGCTGGACCAACTTCCTGAGTATTCCAGCTGATTGGAACAGAGCACTGTCTTTATCCAGTTCTTCCTTCCCTGTAACTTCTGAAGGCTTTTCTCCTTTAAATCTGATCAGAACAAATGATGCCTCACACTGTCTTAGCTGTACCTCATTGCTGCTAAATGATGGACCTTACAGCTGTGTCTGATTTTGATGGCTTCTCTCTTCCGCTGAGTTTAGTTAGCCTTTGGTGCTGATATAGAAGACAAATGGCAACAAAATGATCATTTTTATCTTGTGCCCTATGTTTAGAAGAACCTGAGGCAATGATCTACTTAGCAGTAGTGTCAAATGTGGTGTGATAGAATGTGCAGCCTTCTTTAAGTCTTTCCTGGTTATTGTTCTGTAAAAATGCCTGCTTTTTGCTTGGGGAAATTGGGAATCTTGTTTGAAGGACAGGGGCAACACTCACTCTTTTCTCTCTAGATGACAAATTATCTTCTTTAGGTAACATCTAATAGTCTTCTCTAGTCTGAGGTTCCTTGTTGCATATATCAGGGCTCCTCTTCCCTGGAGGCTTTGGGATAGCATGCTGCCATGCTGTAGGGCACAGTTTGGGCCTGGAAGGGGGAAGGATGGGGGGTAGATCAAAGGTTTGCTTGTAAGACAGCCTACATACAGATTAAATTCTGGTCAAGGGAATGCTTTTGTCTCTTTGCTGCAGAGACATCGGGATGATGTTTCATGAAGCTTTGCTGGCCCACTTCATAACTGTGTTCTGGATGCTGTTCAATTGCACAAAACCCCTGTTACTAGTTCTGCAGAAGGATTGAGGTGCTTGGTATCTCCTTGTTTCCTTATAAGCTGCTGGCATTGGTGTAATTTCTCTTTTTTTTTCCAGGAGGACATTTTGTCTGCAAAACCTTTGACCTGTTTACTCCATTCAGTGTGGGACTTGTTTATCTGCTGTATTGCTGCTTTGAGAGAATTTGCATCTTTAAACCTGTGACAAGCCGCCCTGCTAACTCAGAGAGGTGAGATGCTTGAGTATGAAGGTCTACTAAAGAAAACCATCCTCTAAACACAGTGATAGATGGATTTGGGTAAGCCTGGTGGAAGCTTTGTGATGTGCCTCAATTAGCAGCTGTCTTGGAGGATGAAACATTTTAGATGTTTAGCAAATTATGGGCAAGGTAAAGATGATATTTGCCAAATTGCCCTTATGGGAAGGAAGCTGTGGAACTGGATATAACAAATCCTCTTTTGCATAAAACAACTATGGTTGCAGTGAAGCCATAGGGTATACAAGAGGTTGGACATGAGCTGGCACTGTGTGCTCACAGCACGGAAAGCCAATTGAATTCTGGGCTGTATCCAAAGCAGCGTGGCCAGCAGGATGAGGGAGGGGATTGTGCCCCTCTGCTGTGCTCTGGTAAGACCTCACCTGGAGTGCTGCATCCAACTCCAGGGTCCCCAGCACAGGAAGGACTTGGATCTGTTGGAGATAGTCCAGAGGAGGAACACCAGCATGATTAGAATGATGGAGCACATTTCCTATGAGGAAAAGCTGTAAGAATTGGGATTGTGCATCCTGGAAAAGAGGAGGCTTAGGGGTGACCTAATTAGAGCCTTCCAGTACTTGAAGAGAGCCGACAAGAAGGATGGAGAGGGACTTTTGCCAAGGACATATAGTGACAAGAGAAGAGGGAATGGATTCAAGCTAAAAGAGAGTAGGTTTAGGCTAGATATTAGAATGAAGCTCTTTACTGTGAGGGTGCTGAGGCACTGGAACAGGTTGCCCAGAGAAGCTGTGGATGCCCCATCCCTGGAGGTTCAAGGCCAGGTAGGATAGGGGCTTGTGAGCAACCTGGTTTAGTGGAAGGTATCCATGGCCATGGCAGGGGTTTAGAACTGGATGATCTTTAAGATCCCTTCCAATCCAAACCATTCTATGATTCTGTGATATTATCTGTGTATATCATTGTACCTGTCAAATTTAGCAGAATGATTTACTACTTGAGGGAGATCTTGGGGGTTTATATGGGGTTGCATTTTCCTGTCTTTCCAGAGCATAGAAGATGTATGATGACTCCAGTGATAGGCAAGATTGCATCTTTTTAGGGATATCCAGGGAGGAAAGAGTTCATGGGATTTGGGAAACTGTCCTTACGATGGGAGTGTGGCAGAAAAGTTGGCTGTGTGAAAGAACTGATCTGTCTGCCTTGCTCTGCAGGTACGTGGTGTGCAAAGGCCTGAAGTCAGGGATTGATGATGTGCGGGATTACCTTTTCACAGTGAACATCAGACTCAACCAGCTGCGCAATTCTGATGTGGACGTGAATCTTATTGTCCCACTCAATGTGATCAAAGACAACCAGGATTTCTACAATTACGTTGTCCAATCCAATGAAAAGTGAGTGACTATGTGTGATGAGGGCTGCTGGCTGTAGGCAGATAATTTATCATGGCTTTCAGGTGTAACTTCCTTCATTTATGGAAGTACTTGTTGATGCTGCCACACTGCTCTGCTTTTGTTCTCTGAGAGGCTGAGCAGAGCTGCGGAACTCTGTGCAGGCAGAAATGCTGTATTACTGTTAGTGACTGGCTTCTGAGTACTGTGTAGGACAGAAAGTACTGCCTAATTCATTCCAGTGATCATCCTGTCAGTTTGAATCATGTTGGCTAAGATCCCTCATTGCTCTGCGAATCAGACTGGCTTCCCCCTTTTGTCCAGCACTCTTTCTTGTTTTGAACAGTAGAACAATCTTGGTGGTGATTAATTTGCTCCCTGACTAAAACTTTTCTTCTCTTTTAGCCACTGCAAAGTTCAGATAAAGGCACTAGCCAAAATTCGTGCCTTTGTTCAAGACACGTGAGTATATTCCTCTGGCTTTTGGTGAGGACTGAATTAACCTACTATTAATGAATTGCTTTGCTCTTGTTTAATAAGTTCTTCATTTGAGCTGGTTCTTGTCTTGGCCTTTGAGGCCAGGAAAATGAAAAGTGCTCTTAGGTAGCTCAGTTTGTGTCTCTACCTGAGTTATTTGCAGAGACATGTGGGTGGCTGGAGGAGTCCTGAAAATTGATGTTCTATTATCACCCTTGTTGAGAAGGCTTCCATGCATTGCATGATTTCCAGTTACCATAAGTGAGCTTGCTTCTTAGCAGGAATGTAAGCAGAAAAACTTGAAGCTGGTATGTTCAATTCAGCAGTAACCATCCAAGTTGAGCGTGGTTCATAGTTGTTCATTTTTCCAGGGGCAGTTCAAAGCTTTTAAGTTACAGACCTAGAATTACCTAAAGCTTGATGATAATTTCTTGCATAAAACTAAAGTCACTGTTTTCCTGCCATGACTTTTCTGTTCAGGTGTTATTCAGACATAATATGTGATAGAAAGCTGAGTGAGTATGGTAGTTAGGAGCTGATTCTACCTTGACACAGTTTTTTGTATGGCCTTCAGCAGGTCTTCACTGGTATTCTTAAGTAGGACTGCGTACCCAGCTCTTGGAGATTAGCATAAGTTTGTGCTAATACATAACTTATTGAAAATATTTATACCCAGTGGTACTTTCATGGAATGAAGTGATGGCTGATAGTCAGAAATGCAGACCATGAAACAAAGCTGAACACAGGAACTGGAGGGTGGGGAGGGAAGGCAGCATCCCCTTCTGTACAACCTGTTGTGGAGCAGTTCATGTTTGTTGTTCCCAAGGCAGATGCTGATAGTTCCAAATTTTATAGGGCTGGGATATATAATGCTGTAAGATAAAGGAGGTTTCACCATCTTAACAGTCTGCTGTCTTTCTTTAGGACACTGAGTGAGCCCCGGCAGGCTGAAATCCGAAAGGAGTGTCTCCAGCTGTGGGGGGTAAGTAAGGTGTCAGGCAGGCAGATTGTGAAGATGTCCTCGCTCTAGTGAAACAAAAGTGGACCTGCAGTACAGCTAGGCCTTTCTAGACAGTGGTTTAATATCTTGTCTGGTCAGAAAGAAAAGAAAGTCAGAAAACGTTTCAAGCTGTTTATGTAATCAAACAGGATGGCCCTGATTTATTGTGAATGGCTTAACTGAGCTGGCTTCTTTGCAGCTGAGAATGTTTCAGTGTACACAGAGTGAACTCAGCACCTAGATCCCAAGCAGCAGAGCTCTCTAAAAGGCCTTGTTTTATGAGTCTGCAGATTCTGTTTCCTGAGCTTTTGACTGGAGTGGGGCCATAGATATGACAGTCAGTTTCACGGGCTGATTGTGTGTCTTTGATGAAAGGGTATTTCATCAAAATATGCATGAAATCAAAGGCTTAGACTAAACCTTTTTGGAGTTGCCAGTTGGTTTCTGTGAGATATGGTATACCTACATTAAATTTGCAAAACACGTGACATGTTATATTTGCCACATGACATCTCTTCTTCATCTCGAATCCCAAGAGCAGCAGTTTCAGGGGCAGGATGTTCTGTCGTATATTGAAACCACAAATGTTTCTTTGAATGTGCCAAAGAATAACACTCAGTATCGATTGTTTGGATTTGTTTTCAGATTCCTGATCAGGCTCGTGTTGCTCCTTCATCTTCAGATCCCAAGTCCAAGTTCTTCGAGCTGATCCAGGTGAGACCTTGCCTAGAGTCCTTTCATACAAATATAACTTTTTTTTTCATGTTGGAACTAAGAGATGAAGAAGCTAGTCTGGGATTATTGTTTCATGTAGAGGTTGTGTTTACCTGGCTATTGATGTATTGTGTCTATTTTGCCTTTTCCATACTTTGCTCTTCAGGGCACAGACATTGATACCTTCAGTTACAAGCCCACTCCTCTGAATTCCAGCACACTGGAGAAAATTCGCCAAGTGTTAGATTACCGGTGTATGGTATCTGGAAGTGAGCAGAAGTTCCTCTTGGGGTTAGGGGTAAGTGCTAAGAACAGTCTGGGAGTTTTGCCGATTCATTTCAATGCTACTATTCTGCCTTGCAGTTTCATCCCATCCTTTCCTATCCTTAAAGGCCTAAAAGAATCCCCATCAGCAGTACCTGAGACTGCTAGTTATTTATGTTCTTTCTCCTGATGTCACTGCTTTTCACACAAATTAACCCTGTTTCTGTAATCTCAGCCTGTACAGAACCTGCACTCCTGCTAGTGTCTCTAATTATCTTCACTGTCCTTTTTAAAGGTGTTCTATTTCTGGTTCTTTGTGTGGGTATGAAAAGTCACTGGCAGATTAGAATTAGTGTTTTTATTCCTTTGCTATAGAGCAAAGAGGTTAAGGTTCTTCCTTAAAACTTATGACAAAGAAACTGCCTCTGACAGCCTAGGACAAAAAGATTCTCAGGGTTGTTCTGCAACCTCATGTTAGAGGTCTCTTCTCCACCCCTGCCCTCAGGAAGCCTTGGCTGAATCTGACTCTGTCTTTATGTACAGAAATCACAGATCTACACCTGGGGTGGTCGCCAGTCAGATCGCTGGACAAAGCTGGATTTGAAAACTGAGCTGCCACGAGATACTCTTCTCTCTGTGGAGATTGTTCATGAGCTGAAAGGAGAGGTAGGAGCCTACTCTCTCCCTTACCTTGTTACTGCAAATACAAAGAGCAGTTTCACCTAATCTCTGTAGGATACTGCAGAATAAATGCTCCATCTGTGTCAGGTCCAAGTTGTTTTTTTTTCTGTTTATGATCCTTAGAGTAACTATTTTGGATTAAGTTCCTTCTTTCTGTCCAGTCCTAGAGATACAAACTTTCAACATTGTTTTGAAAACACTTTGGACCTGATGTGTTGCTATTCTATGTGGAACTGGAGATGACATTGCCACTGTGACTTAATGTGTCTGTGGCTCTTTGGGTACATAACTGCTCAATAGTGACTTCAGGCTGTGTGGAGAAGATTCTTGTGGCTTATTCACAGTGTAAGGTGAAAAATCCCAGCTGCCTGGCAGTTTCCCTCTCCTCTTGCACCTCAAATGAGGATACTGCAGTGCACTGGGCTTTGTGATACCTGATAAGGCACAGATAGCTGGTGATGGCAGCTTTGGTCCTGCTCTCTCTCCCTATTTGAGATGCACCAGCCCTTTGAGGATGCCATGTTACTGTTTAATGGACAGCAGGGCATTTGTGTGCTTCTAATATCTGGAAGGGTGCCTTCTTGCTGGAAGAGATGGCTTGTCAAAAAACAGACTATAAATCTAAGCTGAAATATCAACAGTCTGAATAATAAATTTCTGTATTGCCCTCCTTAGGGGAAAGCCCAGCGAAAAATCAGTGCCATCCACATCCTTGATGTCTTGGTGCTGAATGGCAATGATGTTCGAGCACAGCATTTCAACCAGAGGTATGTAGGTGTGGAAAAGCTTTTTGCTTGTACATGAATAGAAGTGACCAGGATACAGTGTTTAGACAAAAAGCAGAATGGTGAGCACAGGGAGATGAACACATTCAGCTGAAACACTGCTGTAAAGATGAACTGTGAATGAAGCTGCTCTGAAGTACATATGGGCTTTCCCAACTGTGTCTTCTCTGTGTATGAGGGCAGCTCTAGCTTCTTTCTTAGTGTAGGGTGAGCTAGGCACGGCTGGGGTAAACTGACCTTTCTGGGAATATAAATGAGCATAGTTGGCAACTGGCTGAGGGAGAAAGAACAAGCCCCTCTGTTTCCTTCCTCAGGGACAGAATGTCTCTGCTAGTCCTGCTAGCCTGATAAACATACCAGTGTTCAACAGCGTGTGGGCTTATAGAGTAAGCTATGGAGACTCAATCCTAATGGATAATAGCCAGTATCACTGGGCACTGAGTTGGGAGGGTGGGGTGAAAAGAAGTCTTGTTAGACCCATTTGGCTAGCAGTGGAGGCAGTCTGCATATCCTGAGTTGTCTAATCAGTTACTCTGTTGAAACTGTTACCGACCTGCTGTGCCAAAGGCCTCGTTCAAGTGCTGGGTTCTCTTTCTGCGTTCATTCAGGATTCGGCTGGCGGAGAAGTTTGTCAAAGCTGTTTCTAAACCCAGCCGGCCAGATATGAACCCCATCCGGTGAGTGACGCCTCCTTCCCTCAGCCTGGCGCGTGTCAGTGTCAGTGTGCTGGAGGACCTGAAGGGGAGTTACGTTTCACGATGAAATTCATAGTTCTGTTATGTTCTTTGGAAAGAGGCTAAAAGCTTTTTATATATTTAAGGTAAATATTGTTAATGGAGAAGTTGTGCCCTCCTTTCACATGTCAAACCGTCAAATTTTCATCATAGGTGGATTGGCTGGTGTTGATTCCAAATATGTGTGATTGTAGATCTAGGACCCAGTGAGCTTAATCATTGCAAAGAATTCTATGTCCCTGTCTGCCCTGAAGGGTCAGCAGCAGCAGCACAGTGATGCTGACTCTTAGTAAATGCAGTACTGAGCAGCATCTATGAGGACAAGGCTTTTGTTACAACACCCAGGAAAGTTCCTGACAAAGGGCATCAGCTTTGGTTGTCTCCTGGCCTTCCATTTCATTACTTCTACTGCAGTGGAGGATAAGAGCACCACTGTGAGGGCATCAGATACGTATTGTGGACAAAACAGCTTCTCATAGAGAAGCTGTAAGTGCAACAATATTATGAAAGAATTTGGAAGATGGGAAAGAGGATGTTCTTCTTGATGGCCTAATGAAAGATGAGTGCAATCTCAGCCTAATGACAAACAGACACTTGTAATAATTGGAGGAGCCCAAAATGTTGAGGAAGGCTGAAGGTGAAGTGCAAAGGAGAGCTGGGGAAATGGATTGTAGAGGGGTCATTTGCTGCTTTTGTGGAAACGTGTTTAAGTGTTCCTGCTGTGCTCTTTGAAGCCTGATGCTTGTAGCTATGTGGGAAATGAGTGGTTAGGGTGTCTGATCAGAGGAAGGGCTTTTTAACTTACTGATTGTTTTTCTGTGTCTCAGAACAACAAAACCAGTACGATGTAATGACAGAATGATGACTCAAAATAATCTTTCCTGATTAAAAAAAAACCCCAAACCTCTTTTTACTCACGGTAACTAACAAGTTTGTGCCATCTCTGAGGATAATAATGGTGAAGATAAGGTTGTTTAATTTTACTATGAGGCCAGCATGCTGAGTCCAGAACCTGCCTGAGACTGATCTTGGTCAATTTATCTGATGGGAAAACAAAACCATTTGACTTGCACTGTTTTTACTTTTCTATGTAGTCAATCTGAGGTAAAAATGCACAGCTTCCTTAGCAGCAAGGATGCTTATCTGCTGCTTACAGCAATCCAACCCTAAGGACGCAGGTGTCAGGTTTTCTCAAGCCAGGAAAAACTAGGCACTGAAGCATAAGGTAGAAGAGAAGGGTGAACCTCAGTTGTGCCTGACTACATCACACTGTATAAAATCAACCATTTGGCTGCTCCCTGTAGCTGTGCAGAAGAAAAAGCACAGTTTAAACTTCTTTGAAATAATATTCTTGACTTCTCTTCCCAGTGTGAAGGAAGTATACAGATTGGAAGAAATGGACAAGATTTTTGTGAGGTAAGCAATTGGTGCAAATAAAGCATCAGGGCCCACTGAGGTTATCAGTCACTGGTGCACAGGAATGGGAGGGATGTTCTCATCTGTGCTAGAGGAATCATGAAGAAAGAGCTGTTAGAGCTCACGGTGGCTGCTGTTCCTGAGATATTGCTGACTCAGAGCATCATTCTGCATTCTGATGCCATGGATGTGGCCAATGCACTTCATAACAGCTGTTACGGAGCAGCAACAGTGCTTGACTTTGGGTGCAGAAGTATCAGTGGCTTCTCAGTGGCCTGAATGGTCAAGAATTCACACTTGAAATAGGAACCCCATTTGGATTAATTATGGTAGCTCTTCACAGATTTTTCACCACAACATTAAATTTGCAGCCTGATCTGGACAGTTCTGACTGGTTTCTCTTGTCCTTTGTGGGAAGGCAAAAACCCAAATTCTTCAGGATGTAATGATTTGGTCCTGACCTGTGCAGTGCTTTCTGTTCTCACTGTGACACTCTGGAGAAGGGGTGCAGGTGGTGCCGTGTGTACACAAGCATGGTAAAGGAAGAACCAATCTCTGTCACTGCTTTCTCTCAATATTTAGGTTAGAGATGAAAGTCATCAAGAGCTCAGGGGGAATGCCCCGGCTGTCCTACACTGGCCGAGATGACCGGCACTTCGTGCCCACAGGACTCTACATCGTACGGACTATGAATGGTAGGAAGTGAGACTCCCCACTCCCTCTCAGCTTTTCTTTGTCTCTCCAAGTAAAAAGTATTGACTAGGCTTGCTCACCTTGTAATTTGGTAAAAAAAGAATGGCAAATTCCACTGGCTAGAGAGAAAGTGTTTGCCTGTAATGAGGGTAGCTTGGATTTGGGTAAGGTTTAGGGTGTTTATATAATAGATTTTTCTGTTGCGGGCTGATTAGCTATTGTGTGGGTAATTCCATTTATTTACATGACTGATTAACCTTCTTTTTTAATGAGATAATATTTTTTCATCAGGATGTTTTCCAGAGTAATAGGACATGGAAATACCCTGTTTCAAATGTCAACTTCTAAATGCAAGAAGGGATTTTTGTCAGTGAATAGAGAGTAGCTTAGGGAGCAGGTTGTCTTGGGGGAAGGAAGAAAAAAGGAGTAATGGAAGGATCACAGTTATTCCTATAGATTCCTCCTCCCTACTTGCACTGTATGTGTATTTCTTCCATGAATTTTCCCCCCTTTTTATTTTCTATCTGATCCCTGTAACCCTTCTGCTAGATCCCTGGACAATGGCATACAGCAAAAACTTCAAGAAGAAATTCTTCTTCAATAAAATGACCAACGTAGCGACATACAACCTCCTTCCTGAAGCCATTGCACCCTTTCAGTGAGTATGAGCCAGAGCTGAGGCTATGGAAGGGTATGTGTCTGTCAAGAGTGTGTGCCTGGGTATTTATTTGGAAGGGAGCTCAGGAGTGCTGTGTCCTTGCAGTCGTTTGCAGTGCAAGCGCAGCTGGTCGCCAGCAGGGTGTGCTGCAGCAGCCGGCACCTTCTCAGATTTTCAGGAAACTGCTGATGTGGAATCATGGATTTTGCAATTAATGGCTAAGAATAACAATCATCCCACTACTTTGTTCCGCCGTCTGCAGCAGAGTACAAGTTACTGAACCTCCTCCACACAGGGAAGTAGAAATTCAGCCCAGCAGCTGTAATTTGCTACATCTCCGTATTTAACATGTTTGGTTGGAAGTTGCTAATTTAAAAGCAAATTCCAGTTCATTTAGCCCAGGTTCTGCAATAACATGTGGGAAGCTGGGAGCTTTTTTTAAAGAGAGTGAGAAAGAAAAACAGTGGCTCCTTGGGAAAGGATAGAGAGGCTTGTTATTGGACAGTCATTAACATTGTGGCTGCTGAAAACCATCTTTATCTGCTGAGGGCATTACTCAAGTGCAGCAAATCCTGAGTCTGATGCTTCAGGGCTCCTGGGCAGAGATGTTCTGCACTACCACCATTACCCAGGACTGTGCCTCTGAGTGAGAACTTGATATGAAATAGCACTCCTGATTTTCTCACTTTGAACCACCGTAGCTGTCTTAGAGCAGTGCTTTCAAGAATCCTTAAGCCTTTCTTCATGCGGTGAATGGCAGAACAGGCTTAAAAAGAGAGGCACATGATGCTTTTTCCCTGCATGTGTCAGGATGCAGTTACTTCTGCCTATGTACTCTGAAATAGGCCAGGATGAACCTACAGGAATGGCTGAGGAGGTGGAGGGAGTGCTTGTGTGGGACTCTAGAAGGGATGTGTTGTGGTTAGTGAGTACTAATATGTCTATAATTAGCCACTGACATGTGCTCTTGTTGCTGTGCTAGTACTGCTTTGTTAGAACAGAAGCACTAAATAAGCTATGAATATTAAGTGTCAGTAATTGTACAAAACTAAAGGCTGCTGTGTTGGAAGTAATTAGCAGCTCTGATTTCATTATGGCTGGGACTGTGTTGATGCAGTGAGGGAGGGCTGTGCTTGATGGATGGAGTTGGGAGATGGCACTGAAGGACCAGAACTCTCAGCAGCCAAGCGGAGCTCAGTTATTTCACACGAGGGGAAAGAGGGAATGTTCATAGCTGCTTTTGTACAGTGGGAAGTGTTGTTTTCAAAGCTCCATAGGACAGCTGTTACTGATTATAGTAGGTATGTGGTGAGTGATTAGGTTGCTGCTCCTGGCAGACTTTATAAATTCTTCATTAAGGCCTTTCCATTGCCTGCAATGACACTTTCATCCTCTGAGAAACTTGGGGGAAGGTAGGTTTTTTTCCTTAGTGACCTGACTCCTTCCAGCAAATACTGAACTGGATTTGAGTGAAGGTAGAATTTACAAGTTTGTTTCCATGGAAATCTCTTAGGCTTGGCTGTTACTGTACTTCGAGGGCTGTAGAGTTTGTAAGGTGAATGAATGAATGCACTGGTCTTTTCTAAAGCACCTGTTTGAGTATTTCTGTGTGGCTCCCATTGCAAGGGCAGCTGTCTCTGGCTGGCATGAAGGTGTTTCCCTTTCCCTTCTCTGCCAAACTAATCTTGCTCTCCTCTCTGCCCACAGTGTCTGCCATTACAGCCGCCTCTTCTGGGAATGGGGGGAAGGTGTCAAAGTGCACGACTCTCAGAAAAGACAAGATCCAGACAAGCTATCAAAGGAGACTGTCCTGTCTTTCATCCAAGCACACCACCCCTAACCCTGCTCTCTTGAGGATGCAGGGAGGGGCTGAGCCGAGCTTAGATTCTTCAGGGACTGATGGGACTGGGAAGGCTCCACAACTTCTATCCTGGTATTCTCCAGAGCTGATTTCCTGGAGATGATTGAACCAGAGGGGTGGTATGCACAAGGCACAGGATAAGGCTTTACCCTGGTAGTGTATATAAGAATACAGCCCAGGTAGCACCTGGTGCCAGAGTACCCAAGGTGACTCCTGGAGCTGAGGCCTAATGTCCTTTTGTCCTGACCTACTGCATGCATGAGGCCAAGGGGCTGACAGCTTTCTTTGCTCCTATTCAAACATTCAGCAAGGTTTGTGGAGCTCTGTGTGTGCCAGAACTCCCCAGGCTTCTGCTTCTCTTGCAGTGTGGGATGGAGCAGAGATGTTTTGATGGCAGAGCTGGGCAACACCACACTGAAGCAGCCCTTCATTGTTCCTGGCAGCTGTTCCCTTGGCCTTGTCAAAGGCTACACTATCCAGTGGAGGGTGTTTAAGTCTTTGTCAAGCTATGGGCAAAAGTTATATATTCTTGTCAGTGTCTCCAACACTTCTGTTTATCATGGCACTCAGCTAGCTACTGGCAGTTGTTATGTGATGGTTCCCTATTGGACAAAGGCCAATGAAGGTGATGAGTAGAGTTCCTGGCACAGATCTGATGTGCTCACACCTCTGCAAGCTTTTGTGACAAGGATTTCCCCTCTCCAGGTTAATGACTGGATGCCAAGCCAGCAGCTTGGGGCTAATTTGTGGAAAGGTACCATGGTTGGTGTTCATGCTTCATGGAACTTCTGAGACCAAGGTGCTTTGGTTCTTGGTACTTGACATTATTACCTAAACCTTCACGGAGGAAAGTGGGTGTGGAAGACACAGAAAAGCTAGGATGCTGAAGTCTCTGGAAGAAATAAATGATGGGAATGTCTGACTTAGTTAAAAAGACCCAGGGCTTCAGTAGAAAGATATCTTGACTTTAACCATGTTGGTTAATCAGAAGAAATCCTGTCCCCTGGCTGTGCCCACTGGAAAAGGTTACCAGACTTTCCTTTACAAAATCAGAGTTGCTCTGAAATCCTCTGTATCCCATTTGGCTCTGGAACTGCATCTGGGGTGAAGGCACAGAACCAGGAAAGTCTCAGTATGGCATTTGTGTCAAGACTTCTCCATGCACTTCTGTGCCAGGCGCAAAGTTGGCTTCTGTTGCATGTTTTACCTTCAATTCCCGCTTCCATGGCACTTTGCCACGTCTTCCACATAAATGAGAAGATAACATAGTTGAGTGCTTTTGGACAAGCAGCAAGATAGCCCCCTTTTTTTTTGTTTTGTTTTTTGCTTGTTCTTGGCTTGTTTTTAAACACAGATTGGCAGTAGGGAGAAAAGTGATTTAGGGGTTTATCTGAACTGTGCCTTAAGGAAAGCTATAGTTCTAGAATCTATAGCAGTTGTTTAGACTGTCTTTTTCTCCACATCCACATGAATGATTTGAACAAGCCTGTGCAGCAAAACAGAAATTTTCACTTAGACACAGGTCTGTCAAAGCAGTGGGAGGACTGCAGGCTGTTAATGCATCCTCCTGGCTGATCTGTAGACCCTCTCTACTCTCAAACATTGGTAAAACATGTATGAAAGAAATGGTGGCTCTTCCTGCTAAACAAGAGGTGTGTCACTGGTAGCTTTATCTTGACAAAGGCACTTCCATGCAGGATGAGGAGGAATCTCTCCCAGTGGGCAATAAAGTACCTCAACCTCTGGTGTCCAGGCCTGTGTGTACAGTTGGCTTTTTAAACCAACCAGCAATTTGAGTTCTGAGGACCTCTGTGGACCACCTTGAGGCTGTTCCAGTGCCAGCAACGCATGCTGCTCCCTCTGCCAGGCTCCTTTGTGGAGTGTTGTGTCCTCAGCTCAGGGCTTTAATTCCTGGGGGCTGGCAGACAGAAGAGTTATAGGAAGTAAACTAGGATCAGTGTAGGCCTTGGAGGATACAAAAAAACCTGGTCAGTCTGCAGGCTAGCTTTTTTGAATGGATATTTTATTTACTCAGTTGTCTCTAGTTCCTCATTTTAATTTGCTTTTATTTTTGATGCACTGAACCTTGATTCTGAATCTCCCTTCAAGAAGGTAAGCATGAGCCACCCAGCTACTTGCTTCCCTGCAAGGGATTAATTCCCAAGGAATTATGTTGGGAAGGGGAGGTGAGGAAGGTCTTGCTGAAGGAAGTGTTTATGTATGTTAATTGCACAATGTATTGTTATTAGGCTTTGTATCATTTTGTGTTGACTTCTATGCTTTCATGTTCTATTACCAATACAGCCCCTTTAGTTCACAGCAGTGCTTCTTTCCTTTGCTTCACACAAAATTCTGGCCAGCAGTGTGTGTCGGTGTGGCAACAGAGAAATGCCCAGCAGAGTTAAAATTTTCCAGGCAGTCCCTTTTAAAGGTTTTTGTGGCAAGTTTTAGAGCATTGGAATGAGGGCACTACAGGGGACAGTTTCTAGCACTCCTGCAGCATGCTAGGCTGTTCCACTCAAAGGAAGCACATTCCAGGCCACAACAGACCAGTAACCCCCTCCTGAGACCTCACTGACTGGGGGTTAAGTGCCTAACCCAGTCTAGACTTACCATGGTGCAACGTGTGCCAGTAGGGAGATAGCAGGATGAGAATAAAGCAGTGGCTGAGAAACAGGACATAACAGGGAAAAAAAAACCAACCAAAAAACCAAATCAGGAAATTAAAAGGTCGAAAGTCAAAATAAATTTATTTTATTTAAAGCTCAACAGAAACATTTCCATCTCTGGGGGTTGATAGTAAATTGTCTTCTGCAAGCACTGATTCTCAAAGGCACAAACTGGCTGCCAAGCTCTTATACACTGGAGAGGTGGGCAGATCTTCTCACAGCCCAGGCACCCAGATCTCAATGTGGATGCTACCTGCCTGCAGAGATACCTACATCTCTTTGTGGAGGTAGGATTCCTTTGGTCCTGGAAGTCAAGATGGAGGAGGAAGCATCTTTAGCTCAGCTCTGGGAACATGTAAAATTGCAATACCTACAGATTACCCTTTGAATCAAGGGCTTGGTCCCTTCAGTTTATGACTGTGTCACAGGAGCCAAAAACGTGGTGTGTATTCCACCTGGGCTGGGCAGAAAGCACCTGTCTGTGATTACAAAGATCCTCTTCAAAAGGGAGAATGTACTGCCTTCCTGGATCAGGCTGGATGGTCTTGACTGTGTTTTGGGTAAGATGGCACCACCTTGATCTCTGCTTGACCTGATTTCCAAGCACAAGTGTGCTGTGATTTCTGGTTTGTCTCCTGTCCTCCTCAATTTGCAGAGAAAAATCATCCCTACAACAAGGCTTGGAGACAATAAACAAGAACAGTAATTTGAAATGCTGATCCTCACCCTTGGGGGAGGCACAATGGTGAGAGGAGGAAGAGCTTGCAAGAGTCATTTGTTCAGCAGGGAGAATTCTTGAGTGCAGTCACATCATCCAGCAGGCGTAAATAAGAGCAATCAGCAATGCCATGGCCACAGCAAGGGCAGCATTCTTGCGATTTTCCTTACGAAGCATGCTCAATTCTTTCTCTGGGAAACAAAACACACAAACAAACAAAAGACTTGCCTGTGAAGGTTCTTCATGTTGCAGCTACATCTCCTTTCCAAACTGTCTCAGAAGCACAAAGCTACATTGGCCACAGGCAAAAATTTTGGGAGCAGTACGCAAAGCTGCTAATTACAGGATATGCTGAATGGGTAGTAACTACCCAAACTAGCAGGACCCCTTTCATTTGCTCTCATCCTGATACTCGTGTTAGCTGTGCTTGAATACTTCAGTGCCAGACCAGTTCCTGTTGGCAAATAACATTGCTGTAGGCCTCTATTAAGGACAGACTGTGTCATTAGAATAATTGTTTGTTCCCTAAGAGAATGAAGGAGACAGGAGGGCAGAGAGCTATTTCTACCATCTTCTAGATGTAACAGCGTGGTAGCTCTTTCTAGTGGTAAAATTTAAATACAACTGTGGCCACCTTTGAATGTTGCAGACTCTGTTGCTTACACCTCAGAAGGATCAGTATAGAAAAGGTCTGAACCTGGACACTCTTATTCTCTTGGGGTCTGAAGCTTTTTAGAGATAGGTTGCTTTCCCTCACCCTGGTTTACATAAGAACCACACATGCAGACAGAGCAAGACAGTGGCTACCTTCAAGTATGGAGTCTTGCTGATCTCCATTTCTATTTGGTTCCCTTTACCAATGATGAGAACCCCATTCTTGCTGGTTCTGTTCCACAAAACTTTGCTGGCTGGTACAGGCAAGCAGTGAGGCCTTCAGCCTTGCACACTGCATGGCCGAACAGTACTAAGTGTTTGGCAGGCAAGGTTGAGTGTGGACTGTCTCCAGAGAGAGACTGCTTTTGTTACAGAGTTCATCTGCCATGACTGCACAGGTTACTGCCTCTACAGCTGGCACAAGCAGCCTCCAGCAGTTCCCCAAGTGGTATTGGTAATCAAAAGAGACTTTCAGCTGTTCTTTCTGCCCCTGTTCTTCACCTAATACAAGCATTCTCATGCAACCATAGAACAATCTGCTTGAATCTGCAAGGCCATAAAGGAGGTGACAGGGTCACATAACCTCATGCACAGGAGTGCCAGCTTAAACTGATGCTGACAATGCCATTGTTAGCAGCTGCAGTTCATGGCCTCAAGTGCATCAGCTGGAATAAGGAAAGATTTAATCAGACATAGCAGTGATGTCACCATTAGGTGAGGCTGTTGCTGCTGTCTGAGCTGCTGTCAGACTGCTCTGCTAATGCCAGCAGGGATGGCTGACTGCTGGCTAGTAAAAGGGTGGCAGCAATTTTCAGTCTTCTGCTGTCTCTAGTGGTAGGCCCTTAGGGAACAGCTTTCAGGCTGTTTAAAGTAACTGTTAGTCTTCTGGAAACAGTCCTCTAACATGAGTTATAATTACAAATTTGTTAGCCATACCCCAGCTTTCAGTGCTCCAGACTAAAATAATACTTGTGCATCCTCGCCTTGTGTGAGCTCCGGTGCTTGCAGAGCTGCAGAGTACTGCCAAGCAGATAACACACTGATCAATACCAGGAGCCTGATGATGTGCAAAGCAGCATCTCTAGTGGACTGGAAGTGCTGTCAAGTGTGGTATCTCAGGGACTCTCATTCTAACTGTCTACAGCAGGACTTGCACCAAGGAAAGACCCAGGCTCTCTAGAACTGCAGGTAGCACATCAGTGTGAATTGCTATGCTCTCGTGCTGAGTGGCCCCATCAATGGATGCAGTAAGAACCTTCCCCAAGGAAGGTATGCTTTGCTACACTCCTGATACCACTTACCTTCTTGCCTAGCAAGCCTCTTATTAGAGGAAAAAAAAACCCAAAAAGGTTGCAGGGGGAGGGATGTTAAAAGCTACTCGAGCCAATCTGTTAGCTATGATTATCTAAAGACTGGTAATTTGGGGTCTGTGGAAGGGACATTTTCTCTCCTTCATTAGCTGATGCTTATTTTTTCCCCTATGGTAGTACAGCTCAAGGAGGAGGATGCAGACTCCTGTTACAGTATGCTGACTACATTTCCATTAGACTAGCTCCCTTGGTTGAAACTAAATTCAAAGGCAGAAGTCAGAGGTGGCAGGAGCTTGAAGACAAAGCTAAGCTGCAGCACTGATCCCATCCTGCCCAGAGGGACCATTTTTAATGAAGCTCTTACCATAGTTGTCAGCTTTAGTCATTAGTAAGTTTCTCTCTCTCTCCAGTGACTTTCTGTAATGAGAAGAGGAGTTCATTACCTGCAAGGCACAACACAGCCTCTTTCTTTGCTTACATGATGGAAGAGAGACTGTCCCCACTGCTGGGGATATCTGCTCACAGAATGAGCCCCTCACCCCTCCCTGTGGAAGGGTGACAGTTTAGAAATACCCAGTTGTGCAAGAGAAGAGATGCAGCATTTTAGATTATTTTCTCCTTCCCCCAAACTGCTTCCTATCTCTCGTTTCAGGAGAGCAGAGTAGGCAAGCAGCTAGAAAGGGCTTTTGGATCAGTCCCCTACTCTAGTTCCCCCCAGGTGAGGCAGGAAGTTCTGACACAGCTGTGGGATGGGGTGGGGTCCCTATATGCTATCTGGAGGATCCTGCCCCTCCACCACATCTGGCTTAGTGCTGGAACAGTAATTCTTCTCACTATTTGAAGCTGGGATCCCTTTGTCTGAGGTATCCAATTTACAGAAGTTGGTGAACTCAAAGAAACAAGCTGAATCCAAGCCCAGTACCAACCAGTTAAACAACCTGTCATAAGACTTAAGACTCAACAGTAGAGACTAAGTCAGGCCAACCCAGCCCTTGACTTAAAAAGCACGAGATGATTCATTAATATACAGTTTAAAATATAAACCCAAAACAAAATTCCTGAAAGCAGCAGCGTTTCCATTATGGCAGTGAAGACACAGTCTTTTCAGACTGTGCACATAAATAAACATGCACTAAAAATTATCTCCTCATTCAGAGAAGGCAGCAAGTGTAACAGAGTTTGTTGTTCCCCTCGGGGCACAGCAAGAACAACCTGTAGGAGGAAAGAGATCTAAATCTATGTGTACTAGTTTTAACTGGCTAGTTAAGTGTAGGGGAGGGCAAGAAAGCAAGCTACATCAGGAGCAGCAGGAGAGGAAAGGGCTCTTAAAGAAAACTAGGGAAAGGCAAGGTGGAGAGCAGCCAGGAGGAAGTGAGAAGACAGATTTACCAACATGACTGAGCTGCTGCTCAGAAACTTGCCTTGCGAAGAGAGTCAAGGGAAGAAGCTTTGAGAATGAGACATGAAGAAACCATGACAACTGAACTTCAAAGTGGGAAAGCAAAGCTCCTCTTTGTGTGCTATGCACTGAATTGATAATTTTGATCACAGTACCTTCCCTCCAGGGTTCTTTAAAGGTCTGGGATAGGACAATGGAAGTTCTGTTTCTACTTCCATACAAGCTGTAAAATTCATAGGATGCCCCAAGAATCCCAATTCATAATTCTTTACTCTAGGTCCTATATTTGAGACAGAAACCATTAAATATCCCATCCTGTCAAGTTATCACAACTTGTGTAGGTTTGGTTGTTGGCCACCAGATAAAGAATACAGACAGTAAACAAGGAGAATTTAGGCCAGAAGAGGATTGTTGAGATGAGGGACAGGAGGAGACAGGACGCTGTCTAAATATGGAGGGGGGTACAAAACTCCAGTAAAGGAGGATAGGGGAGTGCAAAGGAGAGTTTAGCAGAGAAGTTAAACTGAGCCTGGTAAGTATCAGGGGATGGAGACACCACTATTGTTATGGCCATTTCTAATGGGGTTCTAGAGGACAGTACTGTAGAGCAAACACCAGGATCATCAGGAGTACTCCCTGGGCCTATGATTGAGCTTCCCAGCCTTTTTTTGCTAGGAGCAGAGCACTAGGATGCTAGTGACTGAAAATATGTCTTCAAGCAGAGAGATTTGACAATCAAGTGGGAGATCTAAGATCTCTTGCTTCATACTCAAGAGAAACAGCAGCTTCTGCCTGTGTTTGCTACAAAAAATCCAGGCCAAAGTCCTTGCTTGAGTCTCATCTCTAGAAGCCAACAATTGCTGCCTCTACAGCAGCCACAGATTTCAGTGGAATTGTCCCTCTCAGCTTTCCCAAGAAAAGACAGTGTGTCAGTGCATCCCTACATCCAGACACGTTAGCAAGACAGGCACATATATTTTCCCTCAGCCGCTTCTGCATCTGGATACCAGCCTGGTTTGGCCCTCAGTAGCAGTTGCTGCACATCTCCCTGATTTGAACTCAGGTGCCTTCAGCAAGGCTTGAGCAGTAGCATGCACAAAACCTTTGCCAGACTCACAGAGCAGGTTGGTAACAGGCCAGGAGCCAGATCTGCAAAAGGACTGGCAAGTTTCGGGCACTACTTGTCTGGTTGAGGCAGAGGCTGGAGTCAGGCTGTTAATAAGAGACAGCTCTCTCTATATATATCATTGCACTTCTCACAGGGGCAAGTTTCTCAAGAAAGCTCCAAGCTGGGGGAGGAGTGTCTTGTCATGGGGAAGTCACACATTCCTACCCCTTCAAGAGCTCTTGCTCAGTCCTACAGCAGGATGACAGCTAGCTGAAGTGCACAGACACAGCTGTGAAAGGAGCTGGTCAGCAATACCTTCCTTCGGGGCTCAGCTTCTCCCTGCGCAGCTTAAGATCCACCTCTTCCATGCTCTGTCTGCAGCGTGCCAGCTTCTCCTCCAATCCATCAATCTGAAAAACACACACCACTCACCACCATTTCTTCTCCCAGCTTACAAGGAACCCTTCCCACTCAGATGGTGGCAGCTCAGCCACTCCACCTTCTTCCTCCCGAAATCAAGGGAAGAACCCCAGATCTGTGTAGAGATCACAGCACAGAGAGCTCATAATCTCCCAGATCAGCCTGCATTCTAGCCCAAACAACGATAACAACATCATCCCAGACACACCCAAGCCAGCCCTGACACTGCCTATTGTGTGGCTGGCCAGCACCCTTTTGCTAGGATCTGATCCTGTTCCAGCCTGTTCTAGTTTCTTTGCATGTAGGTCCACAAGCAAAGGTGTGATCTAAGGTATCTTTATGCAATTAGAGGATAAAAAGAGAGACACTGGCCTAAACCAAAGCCTGAATGACAAGGTCTTGATTTAGTCCTGTGAATGGATGTAGAAATTCATGGGATGTGACTACAAAGCACCCTCAGCTGTCTGGCTGGGTGAAGAGGGAACAAAGGGATACCTACAGTCTCTTACCCAACTAAATCTACAACAGCAACAGAAGTCTGCACAGAGTGCTCTAGAGAGCATTTGCCACTGCCTCCTTCAATTTGTACCAACTGTTGGCATCAACACGTTTCCGTGCAGAAGAACACTGGTTAGCTCCTTGTGTCTCTTCATCATGTATCCCAACAGCCACCCTCCTGTGTTTTCCTGTGGAGGGGAGTAACCACAGAGGGTTGATTTCCTTGTGTGCAAACAGACTGCCCAGGAGGGAATCCTACCCTGGGCAACAGTTCTAGGAATTATTCCTCTCTTCTCCCTGGCAACCGCAGTGTAGACATCTTGAGGAAAACTTTGTCTTTCGAGCTTGCTTCCAGCAGGGAAACAATGGGACTAATCAGATAATAAGAACACAACAACCTAGGCTGAAAGAAAACAGCCTCGGTGCACTGAGGTGGCAGTGACCTCTCTTTTGAGCTACTTAGTGCAACACTCCTGCTGTGCCTGGTTCTCCAGGGTGGCAGCATGGACACTAAGAGGCAGCACAGTCCTGGGTAAAGGTGGAATGAGCTGCCTGGACACCAGCCTCAGAGGCAGCCCAGAGCACAAACACACTCATAAACAGTAATAAGGGAAACAAAATCAAAGGTAGTGATCCCTAATTATTGCTGCTTTGGGATCAGCTCTGTTCTGATCAGCTCCTGTTAATGAGCTCATTAACAATCTCACACCTTCTGCTCAGGAAAGACAGGCAAGCATTATAACTAAGCAGGACGAGAGAGAAGAGGCTTGACATAAAGCAGACCATGAAAAGAAGTTTAACCAGTCAGTTAAATAGTCTGGAAGGAGCACAGCAGAGCTGGGGAGGGGGACACATACTAGAAGGCTCAAATAAATCTTTGATTTATCAAATAGCAATTTCAAAGTCCTGGGTTATTAGGCAACTCTGCTAGTGCTGTTGAGGTGCCAAACTCCACAGAGGCACATGTACAGCTTCCTAAGCCAAAGGGGAGCACCAAGGCATATCACCTGATCCCAAAGCTCAGGGAACAGAACCTCTGTGTTTGGCAATGCTTGGGTTTGCCTGGATGAGGGTAATTGTCCTCCTCCATCCCCAGCTGTGCCAATTAAGATAGTAAACTCCAGCTGCTTATTGCTATGTCATCCACTATAACTCAGCATGATGCATTGCCCCAATCTGCTTCAGAGTCAAGAAAGGACTTCACCCAGGCTAGCTCTGACCACACTTACCAGCAGGTTAATTTAATAGCAGAGTGCAGTAGAGCAGAGGTGGGGTGTTGGTGCAGTCAAATTTAAGAATTACCATCTCCCTCATCAGTTCCTACCATTTGCAGATGGCTATTTCTGCTCCCTTAGCTGCTGGAAACCCTTACAGGCACACACAGCAAGAGATGCTTCAGGGTGTGTTACCTGACTCCTCCTGAGCCAGTTAACTTATTACAGTGCACCATGGCTTCTCTGGAAATACATTTAAAAATACTGCTAAATAATATGTTAATGAATTAATGAGAGCTTTAGTCGGTCAGCTGCCAACACCACCACTAAATTATCCAAGCCACTGCACTCCTATCCTCTCCTCCAGGACTTCTCCTGCTCAGTTTGCAGTTGCTCTCACTAGTACATTCTCTGCCCAGACTTCCCTCATTTCGTGAGACTTAACAAGAGTATACTCTGCTCAACTTTGTCAGTGCTTTGACTTTCTGCTGACTAAAATCTCCAGATTCCATATAATACTTTAAAGTTTCAACTGGTTTTACTGCTCTTAAATCAAAACCCAAGTTTGGGTCCCCTGCTGGAGAGCAATAATTTGCTAATAAACCACATGCCCTAAAACTGCACCATCAGCTGTGCTGAGCTGGGGGCACAAGGGACAAAAAATAATCAGAAAAAAAAAAAGGGCAAGGAAGGAGGACCAGACTGCTGAATGAACAAAATACTTTTCTTTCAGAAACTCACTACTTCTTTTCTTCTGGCTAGTCCAGGTTATTAGGGGTTATAAGAAAGGACAAGAGTGAGGATTCACAGATACTATCCATTCACTGTGCCTCACTTTTCCCACTTATAAATTAAGACAATATAATCTGCCTCCTGAAGACAGCTCATTTGAGTAAGAAGCCTCAGACACTGACCCAAACTATGGGCAGAGCACTATCAATATGTCAGTACCATTGCCTTGCTTGGCATTTAGGATCTGCTCCTGTAAGCCAGGAGTCTCCTGGCAGCTCAGCCATCCAGGTAACTCTTCACTGCAGAACAGAAGACAGAAACAGAAAATAAGCACAGAGAAAAATCAGAGTAATGCCTGGGAGCTACTGATTACCTTCTGGGCTGCTGAGGAAACTCCTGGGGGGCCATCATCTGTAAAACTGTAGCACAAGAAAATCTATAGAGCTTTGGCATCATTCCCTGCTGCAGCTAGCTCTCCAGGAGAGCCATCCTAGAAGCAGGTGCTTCTACCTGTGCTTGCTGTGGATGGAAAGCTCTCCCTCCTACTAAATAACACATGAGGTTAGTTGGAGTATATACACTGGAGTGGGCACACTGGAAGCCCACAGGAAAACAAAGAGCCAAGCTCCCTTAGCTGAACCACCCCTGCACTTTACACTGCCTTATCGTTTTAGTGGCAATCTCAGCACAGCGCCTCCTCCTAAGTTGCCAAAATGAACCCATCCTCCTTTTAGCTCTCCTTTCTCTGAAGGGGATCCTCTGAGACAGAGCTGAAATGCAGCAAGCAGAAAGCTCACATGACAGCTCCTCAGGTTCACACAGATGGTAGCAGGGACACAGGACTTCATTCAAAGCAACATCTTTAAGTAGTTCCAGTTAAAAACAGGGCGTGAAATGTGCTTCACATGCCAGGCAGCAGATCTGGGCACACAGAGCTGCCCTTCTGAAGCTCCTCAGGAGACACACCAGAAAGCCAAGTCCCAGCAGCTTTGGACGTACACAGGGATCTAAGACCAGATGCCTCCTTGGCTCCACAGGTATGACAAGACATTCAGCTATTTTTGTTGAATTCTGGCAACACTTGCTCAGGATCTGGAAACCTTTATAAACCAGAGAGAGCTGGAATGGATTTCAATCCAAACTGACTTACATGCTTATTACAGATTCCATTTGTTGGGACCATCTTGGGCAGGGAGCCCAAAAACGGCTCACATAAAAGCACAGACAAAGAAGTGAAAAAGAAGCAGCTTTGCTTATAGAATTGAGCTGGATCCCATTTAATACATTTTGTAACGAATTAATGAAAGCTTTCTTTCCAGCAGAAAGGCTAAAAGCGCTTTTCAAGAACTGGCATCCACCCTCTGCTTTTATGAATTCCCTAATTAAGGTACTGGCAAAGAGCCATATCACACATACGTCGACATCCAACAGCATTAGGTAATGAGGTTTTTGTCTTCTGACCCTCATAAAAGAGATCAAAGCCAACTGAAGAGGTGGGGGCAATGAAAAAACCCTTCCCTGAGCAATCTTTACATGCCTTGTCACCTGCCAGCACACTTGAGCCGTTCTTTCACAGAAGAATTAATGGTTCCTGCATCCACAAATTTGGCTGGATTATTAAAATCAGTCCAGCAGAGACAAATTTTGTTTAAATTCAAGTGCTAACTTGCAGTTCATGGACACGCTTCCATTTTCTCCATGCTCTTGCAATCATTTTGCACGCTGGAAAATCATTTCACAGACATTCCGCCCACAGCATGCTTGGAAATATTTACCAGATAAGCTACTAAAAGCAGAGGATGATCCACCAGCAAAGTCCAAGATTACTCCTGCAGAACAACCCTGTGTGCTTCTAAAGGAGGAAAGGTTGGATCCTACCTACACCTCATCCCTCAGCCTTGCAGGGACCATCTCATTAGTCAGCAGCTCCTGCCTCAGCCCACACCAGCGCCTTTGCAGGACTGCACACTGACGTGACCCACAGATTTTTGAAAACTTCTGTAAGAACAGCTTTACTGAGTAAAAACTGTTTTGGCCCTTTCCCCTTTTTTATCATAGACACTGTTCCGCCGTTGCCCTGTCAGAAGCAGCAACACATGTAACAACACTTTCTATAAACACACACACCTGACATTTTGCAGCCCAGGCACTGCCTTGAGTGCAGGGTGGGCTCTTTGCATTTAATGCCCTTTTCTGCCTCCGTGATTTTTTTTTTTCAGCTGTTGCCTGAGCCACAAGTATATTTTTATGGCTACAACATCCTCAGGCAAGAATTCTCAGAGCAGATTATGGGAAGAACCAGCCCCTCCTGTTTGTTCTGAGCTTGTCAGCTGCTAGTTTCATTTGATAGCCCTAACTTTGTATTGATAGTGTATGTTTGTTTAAAGCTACATATAGCATGTAGAGGATATGAACCTATATTGGGTCCTTTGCAGTCATGTTTTCCAACTTAAAAGGACCCAGAATGCTTGGTAGTTTCTTGCATAGTTTTCCACACCTTTAGTCATCCGTGTCACTCTCTTGAGTTAATTCCATTTCCACTATTTTGGTACAAAATGGACTAGTCTTGCCAGTTTCATTTTCCTGATGAGTTTCCTCAAGAAAGTCCTATGCAGCTCAGCATTGTCAATAGGGCTGCCTATCAAAAGACTAGAGCCATATGAAAGGAGAAGTGGCATGAATTTAAACCATCACATTATGGAGATGCATTTACATCTGTTTAAACCAGATCATATCAATTACATCTGCAATTTGTAAGTGCAAGCTAATCTGGTAAGTGTCCATATAGAAAATTGCATTCATTTAGCATCATGACTTCAGTTAAACAAGCATGAGTCTGCCTAGACGAGGCCTTTCAAAGCTAGTCATGCATCACATCATATTAAGACTAATTTGAAAAGTTTTCTTTACAATCATAACAGCTCAGAAGGTAGTACTGAACAGAATAAAAGTTTAAATTATGAAACAAGTATCTTGGTTGTCATACAAACTGAAACACAGCCCTCTCTTCCTGTGGCTTCAAGGGAGATTTTTCTTTCTTCCTCCTTAACTCCTCTTCAGTACTGTTCTCATCACTGCAAGGGGAAAGAATTTTATTTTGTAGTGGTATCTTTGCACTGAGAGGCCTTCACCTGTAACACACCAAAAGAGTAGTTCTATAGTCCTTTCAAAACTAGTATGTTCCAACATGAAAACTTCCAAGAAAACATCCCCAAAACTAATTGAAAGCTACTAAAATTCCTCAAACACTTTGCAAGAATTTTCTGTGGCAACTAAAATCAGTCCCTTTTCATTCTGTGAACAGCAGGTCCCTAACAGGCTGAACCGTTTTGCCACCTCTCTTTTTGTAAGGTAGACCCTACCATCTCAACTCTTCTTGTCTGCCACCTCTCAAACCACAACCACAAAAAAAAAATCGCTATTCAACTCTCCCTGGTAGGCTCACCAAAGGAAGCTTGAACAGTCAGCACACCCCTCTGGGCTCCCTTTGGTGCTTATATTTGGGTTAGAGTGCCCAGAACTGTGTTTCTCTAATGAAAGCCTAACCAATGAAACAGACCAGAAAATGGTAAACCGAACTTCCATTCCACACAGCAGGATGAGAGGAGATCTCATCAGTACCTATCGGGGTGCCAAGAGGTTGGTGCCAGACTCTTTTCAGTGGTGCCCAGTGACAGGATGAGGAGCCATAAACTAAAACACAGGAAGTTCCACGTCAACATAAGGAGAAACTTTTTTACACTGAAGGTGGCAGAGCACTGGAACAGGTTGCTCAAGCAGGTTGTGGGGTCTCTGAAGACATTCAGTATCTACCTAGTTACGCTCCTGTGTGACCTGCTCCAGGTGACCCTGCCTTGGCAAGGGGCTTGGATGAGATGATATCCAGAGGTCCCTACCAGCCCAAAGGATTCTGTGACACTCACCTTTATATTACTAGCTGATGAAACATATGTGACAAGCCCTGCCATTTCCCTGGCCTTTCTATTCTGGTTACCTTGGTCTGTTGTGCATGAGCTCACCTGAAAAGGCTTCAGGATGGAGAGGTGACCAATGAGATTCACTGAATGAATTCTGCCCCATTTCAGCCATTTGTGTTCAGGATTTGCTGTCCCCACATGATCCACAACCCACGGACTTGAACTATGGTCTCTCCACTGCCTCCTCCAAGTCAGTCCAGACAGCACTGTTCAGTGCAGGAGCCAGAAAGATGTATGCTTTAGAAATCTTAACTAACACGACTCAGTTTGTCAACAGAAATACAAAGCTTCAAGAGAGCTTACTAGCAGCCCTCCTGCCACTCAGGAGATCACAGAATGGGTAAGGTTTAAAGGGACCATAGTGGGTCATCTACTCCAACCTCCCTGCTCAAGAAGAGTCATCCTTGAGCACATGGCACAGACGGAATCTCCAGTGAGAGAGAGAGACAAAACACACAAGCACACCAGTAAAAAGGCAGCTTTAGAAGGGACGCATACTCTTAAAACCCAGCCTTTTCCCTTTCTTCTCGCTGTGATTACAGGCCTCTCTCCTCAAGAAGCAGCAGGACACAGCTGACTTCCAGCGCCGCACGCAGACACACACACCCCGGGCTGGGGGCCACGGCGCGCCGCAGCACCCCCACGGGCACACACACCCACCGCTCCTCTCGGCACTGGCTCCAGGGCTCGGCGGGAGAAAGGACGCCACACGCCATCGCTCAAGGCCGAGATCAGGGATGTGGCTCCAAGCCCCCCGCCAGCCCGGCCGCAGCAGCGACCACCACCCCCCCCTCACCTCCCGGGCCACGCTCGGCCCCGCTCGCCGCCTGCCCATGGTCCGGCCCCGCCCGGCCGCGCATGCGCGGGGCCGCTCCGCGCGCCGCCGCCCTGGTGCGGGGCCGCGCTGTGGGGTGAGCGGGTGCCATCTTGGGGCGGGCGCCGCTCCTCGCCCGGTCCGACGGGGCCACTGGCGCCCGCCCTGCGGCTGGCCCTGCCAGCCCTCTCGGCATGGTTCTGACACAGCCGAGGCCGAGCGGCAGCCAGAGCCGTGCCTCCCGCGTTGTGCCAGTGCTGCCCGCCGCCTTCCCTGCCCTGTCTCTTGTGGTAGCGGATGATGGATGGCTGGGGGAGCCAGCAGGCTGGGAAGCTGAGGTGGAACTTCTTGGTCGTGCCTGGTCCTGCCTCTCCACCCGTCAGAGACCCCGGCTCCCTCGGGTGCTGTCTGTCCGGGCAGATCTGAAGGGGTCAGTTCGTTTTCTCGCAAGCAGAGCCAGCGCATTCCTGGCCACTCCAGACCAGGTGTTGTAGTGCTGGGCATGGGGCATCACTCAGGAAGAAGGCGACTTCGGAAACACAAAGCAAACCCGGGACAGCTGCTTCGTAGAGTGTTAGGATAACTGAGAATTTTTTTGGACATTCGGAGAAATTTCTTGACAGAAAGCATTGTCAAACATTGGAACAGGCTGTCCAGGGAGGTGGTGAAGTCACCATCCCTGGTGGTGTTTGTTACACAGTGCAACACAATGCCATCGTCCAGTTGACATGGTGGTGTTCCATCACAGGTTGGACTCAGTGCTCTCAGAGGTCTTTTCCAACCTAATTGATTCTGTTCTTGTGTCATTCAGATTGTCCTTGGGGCTTCCTCCTCAAACACTAGCTTTGTGCTAAAGCAGCTGTGTGATCTACCTGGAGATAGCACTTTGTGCATGCCAGCCAGTTCACTGTAAGATGCTAATCATGATGTTACATATGCATGACAACTCTTGTTCTGACCAAGACAGCTTTTTATGAAACACTATCTTGTATTGAAGAAAAAAAGGAAAAAAAAAAAAGGCAACAGAAATGCGTCTTGTCTTCAGGGTAGGACATGGCTGCTACACGACAGAGAGCAGCAGAGCTATTTGCTGGCAAGAAAGGAAGACTGGGCAGCAGCAATATTTATTAGACATACAGACTGAATTTTCATTTTGACTAAATACCCTCTGCTGACTGAAATTTTGCATGAATAGCAGGAGTGCAGATGCTTGTTATAGAAGCAGTGATAATACTGATACTTAATTAGTGTGTTTCATTTTTCTTTCAAACACACCACCCCCGCCCTTCCTTTACTTTTACTATGTGAGGTGGCATGTGTTGGTAACAGCATCACTCTCGTTTTATGTCTGGAGAAAATGAGGGACAGCTGTACTCTTTTCTGCTTCCCAATGTGGTACTTGACTCGAAGTAACAGAGTCTATACTTCTGAACCCAAGGGAGCCAGAACTCCCACCTCCAAGCTGAGACACTGTGAGATAACTGCTTCCCAAGCAGGAGCAGCTCAGTCAGAAGGCAGTAAAGAAGCTGAGTAGGACCCAACCAGCAGCCCTGGGCAAGCACAGCGCCAGGGGGAGGGAGAAAGCGTGAAAGAGGGAGAATGTTATTTTTTCCCCTCTTAGACAGAAGACTTGATTAGTGGGTGTAAATACAATCTAAAAATGCATAGAGGTTTGAAGAAACCCATCTGTTATGGTTTACAAGGGGCTGAAATAGCCATTAGTTCAACAGAAAGCATTTTCTCCTTCACAAAGGTGAGTATTGATTCAGAGGAGGACTGTCAATTCTCACATACACTTCTCCACAGAGAGACAAACATAGACCATTTTGCAGGCAGATGACTGTGACCTTTGTTGTCACATCTTTTGGGAAGACAGAAAAGGGGAACTGGTTCCTCCCTTACAAGGAAAACCACCATTCCCACCATTGCAAGCAGCAGTTTTCAATTTGTGTATTACTCCTGGCACTCCTGAATGCATCGAGCTGATAACCTCATTATGCCTGCTATCTGATCTTGTGTCTCCTTATTCTGTCTTCAGCTGACACCTCTTCATCCATCCCCGTTACGTCTTCATTTCCTATGTAACATCATTCAGGTCATCTACATGCTAAGGCAAGAAAGAAAAACTGTGCCTTTTCCTCTGCAAATTTATAGTATTTTCCTTCTTGAAACCTGAAGAACAGATCTGGACATGCAGTGACATCAGCTTCTGTTGCGGACATGAGTATGAATTTGAACTACTCTGTATGAAGCAGCTGCTACTGTCAACATGCTTATCTAAGCTGGAAATCAGAAGTTTTTAACTTTGAGAGCAATCATATGGAATGTACCTCCTGCCAGAAAGGTAGGAGGAAAAGAACGAAATAGTTTTTCGTAGGCTCTGGAATGGGATGATCTAACAGAAAGCCTGTGAGAGGAAGGCCCAGGATGTGATGATGTACAGGCAAACACCAAATAACATATCCAGTAATGAGACTGGATGTGGTCCTGCTGAGACCCTGCTCTGTGTCTCTGATTATGCTGTCCCTACTTCATCCTTGCAGTCAAAATGAGTGACAAAGTGGTGTTACAAACTACAAATACACAACTGTCAGCCTTAAAGGAACATACAGAAGAGGCTGCACCTATGTGTCCAGAGGCAGGCTCAGATACACTGATGCCACCCAAGGAGGTGTTTGCTGTACCTGTGCTTAACACAGCAGGGATGCTGCCACCTCCTCAGTACCTGTAACACTGCTCATTCACTGGTAGCTGGGAAGGTTTGCCTCCTCATTGTAACCTAATTGAGCTTGTTGCATCTTGGCCTATTCTCAGCACACATGGGGAGCAATTGATTAGCCTCTTCTAACAACCTTATATATTTGAGGCTCATTATCATATTCCCTCTTCTGATTTCTTCTTGCTAGACTCAGTCTTCTTCTTTCAACTCTAGGGATTTTGCACCTCTTATACTGTTTGTTACCTTTCTGCTGTCCAAACCTAGACTAAACCTATCTAACTTAGGGGACTTGTGAAAGCAAAAAATTATCCCCTTTGTCTTATAGGCAGTGTGCCCTACTAATGCAACCACAAAGGAAATTTGTCTTTTAATGCAATACTTTCACAATGGCAACTCATATTTGGTTCACAGTCCTGAAAGTCCTCAATGTTTCCTCAGTGCTGAGGTCCAGGTAGGTGTTCCCCATTTATTTATTGGTGCATTTAATTCCTTTCCTTTCTCGATTCAGTATTTTGCACCAGTTTTATGAAATTTTAGCTGTCTGAATGTGAGTTATTTCTCCAATTTGCCAAAATCTTTTTTTCCCCTATTATGCCTTCAGTCTTGCATGATCTTCCAGACTCGAGGCCAACTATGTATTTTATAAACATACTTTATTTGATTATCCAAGTCACTGGGGAAACCAGTTGATAGATCTGTTCTGTGAAAGTCCTCCTGGTCTGATGTCAAACTACTGATAACTAGTTTCAGAGTGCATACCTGTGACAAATATTGTTTCAAAAAGCCTTACTACACATCAGGATAGCCAGCATTGCTGGGCTTGCTCTCTCTACTATTTCAGTTACTGTGACAGACAAAGCTGAACAGTTTACATGATTTGTTCTTGGCTTTTTCTCTGCTGGCTTTTTTGTATTACCTGATTGTCTTTAAGTGACAACAAATTGATTATTTAAGAATTTTTCCACATTTATTGAAAAGATGGGAAGGTAATGGCTGAGGAATCGAAGTTTTCAGGAAGGTTTAGGGACACTTGCTGATTTTTATCAGGGCGGTGCTGACTCTGAGGATAATTTAATAGAGCAGACATTAAGTCTTCACTAGTAATTAAGTCTTTACTAGTAAATTAAGCAACAACAGGAAACGTTCCTAGAATACCAACTCAACCATGAGATTTACACGTTAGCATACCCCTGGCATGGTTTGATTTGGTCCCACTACAACCGTCCCAGACAATTTCCAGGCATGATTTGGGAATTACAGGCAGAGGACCATTCCCAGTGAGTTTTTTCATGAGGTCATGGTTTCAGAGGTGAAGAGAGTTTAATGATGTGGATGTGAGCCATTTGGTGCTAGTTTACAGGATGTGTCTAGGAGAATGTTCCTGGGCACTCCTTATTTACTACCTTCCTACCTCTTTTTGCCTTCTCCTTCTGCAAGATTCACTGTGCTTTGTAAGCACAAATGAATCAGTCCTCTGACAAGTCTGAGAGGAAGCTGAGGCCAGACATCTCACTTTATAGATGTGAGGCAGTATCTGACCCAATCTTCACAGCAATGAAGTAGCTGGGCTAGCACTGAATTAGGGGCCTGACCTCTTATGCTTGGCTATACCATGGGAAGCAGCCCATTGTATCCCAAGCACATCCTTCCCCAGCTTGTTGGGCAATGTCTCAATGGACCCTGAGATGGGGGGACCCTCTGAGAACAGGTTTCCCCCAGCATTGTGCGCGTCCAGCTCTAGCCCAATGCTATGTCTCCTCTACCCTCCCAGCCCTGCTGTACCACATACAGCTGGTCACTGGGATCACAAAAGGAAGGAAATCGCTGTGCTGTGTCAATGGAGAAGCCTCTCTGCAGGGAAAAAGAGAGGTGGGAGCAGGCAGGATAAGGTGGCCTCCATCAGTGTACTTGCACCTGTAAAGAGATGGAGGGAAGCATCTTGATGCTGAAGGCAGTCAGGAATGGGGAATACCTGTGATATGAAGACTCCTAATACATTGGGATAAGTAGAAAATTTCTCCAGGGCAGAGGCTGTGTGTTGACCTCCTGGGGGAAACAAAAACTAAGTGCAAATGAGGCAGACAAAAAGTTGAGAGGTGCCGTGAGCCAGAACTGGGATATGGAGCTTTATTATTCCTCCCTTCCCTCTTGTAGGACTAACATATAAATTCCCTGCCTTCTCCTCAAGCTCTATAAGCAGGGATCAAATGGATCTTTGCAGCAGACAAAAATTCCAGTGCAGACATGTCTGCCCCTACCAGCGAAGATTGCAGAATTAAATGCCAGCAGGGAGCAGAAGAGGAACAAAAAGCACTGTCAGATTTCAGTTGTCTGAAAGATGCTCCTGTAGGGTGGGGTGTTTTTTTCCTCTGGGAAGATAAATATTGAGAATCCAATGGACTGCATCTTCAGTTTGCGTGCATCATATTCTCTGCTTCCACCTTGATGGGCTTCACACAGCTTTTAGGAACAGCTTGAGATTACAGAATTAATTAAATGAAATTAATCAAAACAACCTACCAGAGACAAAACTGGCATCGGTGAAATGCAGAGTTGGATCAAGAAGGGATTCTGCAGTTAGGGCTAATGCCTGCCCTCATCAGTAGATTCTGTTTGGATGAAAGCCTGTGTCATACACAACTCGGTCAAACATGAGGGGCTCTGAGCAGTTGCGTGCCTCATGCAAGATCACGTCTGTCCATGCAGTGCAGTAATTGTGGTGGGAACAGATGGAGTCCTGCTTTTCACAGAGACAGGCACAGTGTGGAATCACAGATCTTGCTTTGATGCTGAATGAAGCTGAACTCCAAATTGTGCTGCGTTAGTGCGGAGGAAGCAGGAGAACTGGAGCAATGGCTTTTAGAGATGTGATCTAAGAGGGTTCCATGGGTCCAGCAGATGTATCCCTGCAGACCTGGAAGCAGAGGTACAAATTTGCCCAAATGAATTGCTGAAATTGGAGGTTCCCTCTGATTTAGTCTCTGCCCATTCCCCTGGCACACGTCAGCCTAAGTGTTCTTATGCCAGGTGCCAGTTTGGAGGCATTCTTTTGGGCCTGTCCCAGTCATTTATGTTCTGTGCTTTATGAATGTATTGCTGCTCTCCCAAAACCAAACTGCATCATCCTGAGGATCTAAGAAATTATGTGGACATGGTTTTTATCTGTTGAGCAAGGATAAGAGCGCAGTTACAAGAAAAAATATCTGTTAGAGGGTGAAGTGGTCAGATATATTGTGGGGATGGATCCCTTATAAATATCTGAGAACAGAGAGAGAGACCCAAGCAGCTTTATGAAGTGCAGTGTTATTGGGGCCACAACCCTGTGGCTGAGTTTATTCTGCAGCCAGCAGAGGTGCATCCATCACAGAGACGGGTGGTGTGATGCAGAGGCAGTACAGTGTCCTGCTGGTTGCCTGGAGAGTCACGGGGAGCTGTGCATTCTGAATCAGGGCATGTCTGAGTAGAAGAGCATGCCTGGCTTTTAACATTTGGCAAGTATCAGGGGAGGGAAAATGTGGCCATCACCGTTTCCCCAGACAAGTTTGCTTTTGACCTGCTTGTGGGATTCTCTTGAGGAGAACCCCCTGGCCTTCCCTGCCAGTTCAAAATTTGGTGTCTTGGCTTTACAGCAACGCTTTTAACTTGGGGTCCCTCAGCTATGTTCAGAACCTGAACCTTTGGAGATTTATGCACTTGAGTAGGCTCCAGGGATCCAGAAAGTACTTGGCAAATAGGCTGCAGAGATTTAGGGTGGCAAGGTTGGCCTGGTGATGCAGAGCTCACACACTGCATTTGTGGTCCAGTGCTGGGTGTCCGATTTCTAGCTCAGTCATCTGGTGCACAGTCTCCATTCCTGCCCTTGTCACCCCATTCTCACCTGCTCTACTTCTTTGCCCAGCTGTTAGGAGATAATGGGCGGGTGGCAAATTGTCTTCTGTTCCCAAATTGACTTTCTACTCAATTTATGTGTGACATTCCCCCATCTCCTTGTCCCAGGGGCATTAAGATCTCTGGTTTCAGTTGACAGTGCTGTGGGAGGCATGAGGAAGCTGAATCACATCTGCTGTTTGTCAAAAGCACCATATTCTCTATCCAGATCCCATGGGAAACTTGTCCTACAAGGTTCCAGGTGCTGTTAGAGTAGTGAAGTGCTCAAGGATTCTGTGTTCTTGCTGACAAGAGGCAGGAGAAACTAAATCTGTACTTCTTCCCACATTGTCTCTTCTGCAGGCCTGTTGTGGCAGAGAGGCTGCTGAGTGCCGTGGTTGATCCAGAGCTGTCAGTTGTTATGAGAGAGGACAGCCATGTAAATGTATTCCCTGGCTCCTGCACCTTGCTGTGCAGTCAGAGTCCATCCTTGTCTGCAGGGACAGCGAGGGACTTGTTCTCTAATGTGTCCTGTGGTTTTCTGGGCAGTGAGATGCTCTTTTAAAAGAAAGTGCCTAATATTTATGCTAAGCACTGTCCTTCCCAGTCACCCTCCTGCTTCAAAGCCCTTCTTGTTCGTCCTGGTGATCATCAGGCCCCTATGCTCCTAGGGGAATATGATTGACCCTTTGCTTCTCATTTTCCCTAGGGTAATGGGAGAGAGGCTTGTAAGGACAAGGTGCTTTCCTGAGGAAGGAGAAGAGAGAAGTCTGCTCCTACATGAAGATGTCTGCAAATGGGAGGTGACAGCCCTGTGCATTCCTGCATGCTCTTGTCTTGTTTAGGTAGAAGGAGAGTGATTAGATCCTTCCAGGTCTTTGCTGACCTCCAAGGGAACATGTGGCTCACTGCCTCTGATCAAGAGGAGAGCCTGAAAATAGCATTATTTCTCATGCTATAATTTTTGTTTTCTCAAATGACTTACTGGATGATTGGTGGAGACAAATGCTTCAGAAATGGGAACCCGGCAAGGAACCTGAATGCCCCCAAGTCTGTGATGACCAAAGAGATGAAATCAGACAGACAGACAGACACATACACATCATTAGCTGCTAGCCTGCATGTGAAATCAATTGAGATTTCCTGAGCTGGGATCCTGCTGGCACCCTAATGAAGACTTCCCCTTATTCTTGCAAGCAGACAATAAAAACCAACCCAGATACACCCCCAGCTTCCCCAGCCATTTCTGTTATGTAAGTAGTCCAGGTCTTGATCAGCATTTCTTTAATTATCTCTGTGCACCCACATAAATATACTCTGTGTGTGTTCACCCAAAATCCATCTATTTATCCACCCCACAAACCATTTTGCTGGGAGACAGCATGGTCTCCTGAATTTTTTATGGCTCTGCTTAGGTTGGAAACAATTCAAAGGTCAAACACTGTGCTGTATCTCCAGTCACCTTGTCAGTCAGTGCCGAGCATGGGTCTCTGATACTTTCTAAATCTCTGGATCGCCCACAGGGCACTAAATTACAGCTATTACACTGCAATTCGCTGTACAATTTTATTCTTTGATACACTACCTGCCTTTGTCTGTCTGCATAGCAGTGAGAGCAGTATGCATTATTTACCAGGCTAAGTACACTGCTGCTGCTACTGTGGAGGGAGAAAAAATAAGAGAACAGGAACAGGCTTGAAATATAAAAAGATGGCACAAATACAGCTTCCTGGGGAATGGTTTCACAGTTATGTAAAGCTTTCTGAAAATTTCCAGTGCCTTTTACTTCTCTTCACAGAGGTGTCTGTGGCTTCCCAAAGTCCTTTAGGAAGAACAGAGGTTCTAGGGCAGACAGGAAGTCCAGTCTGCCCAGTGGCCTGGCTCCCGGAGGACCCCATGGCAAGCACTGTGCCTGATGGGGAAGAAGGATGAAAAGCACACAGTGAGGAGAGCAGGATGCTGCTTCTCTCCTCATGGGATATTCCAGGGCCTTAAGTTGCCCTGTGTTTCTTCTATTTTGGTCAGAAATCCTGGGCACTAATAAGCCATTCCTATGTTACTTCAGTTGATATGTTCCAGCCTTTCTTCAACCTAGCCATGGTTTGTATTCCCTCTAGGTTGTCCCTTTGAATCTTGAACCTACTGGAGCTGGGATCTGGGGAATAAAATCAGTTTCAGATTTCCATTTAGTGCAGGTATTATAAAAAAGTGCTTTCTCTACTTTGACAGCCTGAGAAAATCAGGTGATAGCTGGGCTTTGCTGCCCTGCATTGGCTGCTGTGTCCTTTGGGCTTCCTTCCAGGGCAAGAGTCTGTCAACCAGGCAGGTTTCAGAATGTGCCGGGGTAGAGCTGGCTGGGTGATGCTGCCCCTGGCTGACCTCTGAAAGGCAGCTCCACTCTTCCCTGTAGTGTAAACAGCTGGTGGAGGTGACAAGGCAGAGCAGGCCAAATCCTGGCAGGAAGGCAGCATGAGTGACAGCCAAAGCGAGTCCAGAAAGGGAAAGCCTGGGATAAGCAGGCTTGCTGTTTCCACCTGGTGAGAAGAGGTGGGATGTGCATGGTGACCCACTAGTTGCTCTTCTTCCCTGCAGATACTTCCTTCATTTAGCCCTTATCAGCTGCCAGCAAAAGCCTGACCAGCTTGCTGTGTCTCTGGTTTAGGCACTACACAGAGCAATGGTTAGACAGCATCTTACCCATCAGGCTGTGAGAACACTGGGTGCTAATCCTGCAGGGAGAGTGAAAGCAGCTCTGCACAAGCTGCCTGGAGGAAGAACTGAGTGGAGTCATGCACTCTGACCTTGTCTTTTATTTTTTGAGATAAGATGCAGACAGAGTGGTTTTAAATCTAGTCTGTGGTCAGGAGTTTGCTTACTGTTTGAATGTCTTGAGGCAGATTTGGAGGGGAGAGAGAGCTAGGGCTCTGATTAATGCAGAGTTGGTTGAAGCAGTATCATCCTGTATTGTGGCAGTCAGTGTTCTGATTGTTTCCACTCTCCCCAGTGACTGGAGCCTTATTCACTTGCTTTCCATCTCACCTGGTCCCATTATTGCTCAGCAATACAAAGTAGATTGCAGGTTGCTTTCTCTGTTTGGCCCCCAAAGCAGTCCTTACAGGAGATATATTTCTGATTGAAATTCTCCCTGTCAATTGCTTCAGGGATGGTTCCTGCACAGCATGAAGACACTTCTTTTGAAATTGCTAGCAAGAGAGGGCTGTGTTTCCATGAGGCTCAGGCTCCCACTTCCTTCCTTTTCCTGGCAATGTAATACTGTCCTCATTTTAGAGATGCTCTGCACTCCCTTCAGCTTTTGCAGACTTCTGAAGTGGCAGCATCGGAGCAGCCCATGGAGGAGTGTCCCCAATCCTCTCCCTTCAACAAGCAAGACTGCAAGCTGGCCACCCCAGATAGGCATCTTCCTGAAATCAGTGCTGAGAAGTGACTGTTTTCCTTTTCCCTGTTGAGATCAACTAGTTCTGGGTGACCCCTAAAAGTCTGTCAGAGAAGCTCAACAGAGCTTCAGTTGTCTTCCTGTCCCTTGTGGGGAGCTGGGCTCAGGCCACCAGCCATGGGCTGTGCTGGGCAGTGCTGCCCTTCCTTGGGCCTGGACAGTTCTGACTATGTGAACAGGAATTGAACCCACACTTGGATGAGATACTTCCAACTCCCATGCTGAGAGCCCATTCCAGGCAGCCTCTCAGCATTTGTTCCAGGTTGACAGTATATTTTTTAGCCCAGTCAAAATGTGTTCAATTATGGGAATCCCTTGGAGACCAGGTGAATCTGTGCATACCAGTTAAATACAGTCTGAAGCTTGGATGTGGTTCTGTTTACAAGCTGTGCTGGAAGAATGGAGGAGCATCCTTTTTGTTGCTGGTTCTGAAGGCTGCTCTGGCAGAACAATGTGCATATAGTCCAAGAGACTTTCTAGCTCATCTGGAGGTGGTTCAGGAACAGTTTGATGTGCTTCTGCCTTGTTTCAAGGGTGACACTTCAACCATCGGGATGCTGGTATGAAAAGGGACTTACCTTTTGCTGCAACATTTTCCTTCTGGGCACAGCAGAGACTGTGGCTATGTGAAGCAGACTAATAACCTTATTACCTTCTCCTCTCAGACTGTCTGTCTGATGAATGTAAAGAAGTGAAACATCAGCACCATTTTCTCCATCCCATCTTTCATCTGACATTATCTGCTTGTGTCTCAGACCTGAGAAAAGCTTTAAGTGTCCAAAAGCTCATCTGTCTTTTCCAGTTAGAGCAGTTGGAAAACTGATTCTCCAGCGTCACTTATTGGGGATAATGCCACTGTCCTGGTTGGGCTGATTCCTCTCCCAGGAAAATTATGGCACCTTCATGCTCTTCTGATGGCTCTGAACCTGGGCAGCTTGCACATGGAGATAAGGCCAGATACAGCTGTCTGTGCTGCTCCAGGTTGTGTCTCACAGCCATTGCCTTGTCTGTGAATGTGGCACTGGCAGGCAGGAGGGAGACCAGGGCGTGGGGAAAAGAGGCCGCAGCACAAGGTATGCGTTTACTTTTCTAATCTGAATGGTGTGTGGCACATGCAGGTGAGATTTGAGTGCTTTTTGATAATTTTACAAAAGGACTCCACTGTTCCTAGATTTCACAACCAGGAAAGAGAAATAAATTAGCCGAACTACTTAGCTCCAGCCTCCAATGTCCAGTCCTTAAAGTAACATCAAGCATATTGCTTCAGAGGTACTGTCAGGGTCTCAAAGAGGATGGAGAAGTGTCATGAAACAGAGCAAGACATCTGCAGGGGAAACAAGTACACAGGCAAAGCTGTTTTGTGTACCAGCTGCTGCTAAGACTGACAAACATGGCTTAGCCATATTTTGCTCCCAGGCAGAGAGGGTTTGGCTGTTTTCCCCACGTGTTCATCTTGCAGTTTAACTCAGAAGGGAGTCCTTTGTTTTGGCTGACATGCAGCCCAGCAAACACCATGCCTTACTGACCTCACTCGCACTGGCAGATGCTCTTTTGAAAGCTTTATGGACACATTCACCTGTATCTTACTGGAACATGTTGAGACCTTGGCCTGGAACACCAGTCTCTGATGTATTAAGGTTGCTGTAAATTCTTTTAAAGAAGGACCTGTGCTGGGACTGAAGGTGCTGAAATACCATGAAAATGTGAGGTCCCAGAGCACTCCTGCCGCTTTGCTTCTGTGAGATGAGTTGCTTCCCATGTGGGGAATTTTGAAGATAGAAGTCATGAGGTTCCTTCACTGAAAAAACAGGCTGTTCCCCTACTTCACATTTTGGACTCTGAAGGTCTTTGCCAGGAGCAGACCTTTTAGAGGACTAGATACAAGGAGTCTGGGAAGGGATACTGTTTCTCCTGGGATTTCCCACATGCATTTGCTAAACTTTCCATGGGAGTGCGCTGAAGGCAGCAGTTTCCTGTGCAGGCTGTCCTGACTTTGGGTAACCCTTGCAGGTGACAGCTTTATTCAAGAGCTTTGTGTCCACTGGTAACACAGTGTGTGGGCAAGAAAGACGGTCTGATAGAGAATCCAGCTTTTGGCAGCCCTTACTCCATGTTGAGCCTGGCTGCTTTTCCCTGACTGTCCTGAGGGACTGTGGGGAGTAGTGGAGAATGCAGGTGACCTGATGTCAGGATGAAAGGGAGGGACAGTGGCTGTGAACCCCTTGGATCTGTGCTTCCCCACCAGAGGCCAGAGTATCCCTGTGGACCACAGGGTGCTGCAGAGCCTAGCTGCAGGAGTCCCTAACACCCAGTGCCCGGAGCCTGCAGGAGCCTAGGGTTTGGTTGGGACCTTCTGTGTCCTTGTCTCTGTTGACAGAAATGCTTTTTTCCCAGCAGACATATATTTGGCATATGAAGGCAGCAGGTACACCAGCTGAGACCCATTCCATGAACTGCATTGAGGCAATGCTACTTCCAACTTCAAACATGCTCAGCAGGAGACCTGACTTTTAAATGAGCAAGAACAGTGTTTTTGTGACTTCTCTCACAGTCCCTGAGTGGCTGCCAGCCCTGCAAGCAGCAGGGACCCCAGACTGTCATTTGAAAGCCCCAACAACGGCAAAGTGGTAACAGAAAGACTCTGGATGAGCATCTTGGAGAAACCCTCAGAGCAATTCAGTTCAGAGACTGGTATTAGCTAATTTCTGCTTTCCTGTGCCCTTTATTAGGAGGCTGGAAGCAAACACCTCACCTCTTTGAAATGTCTCCTGACTCTACCCGTCTAATCTCCATGTTCTGTCACCAGCATCCCAGGCACCTTCAGGGAAGTGAATGGAAAAGCTGTGCATGGCAGATTGACAGACTTGGTAAGAGAGCAGACACCAGGAGCTAGTAGCACTTTGGTTCAGAGGTTAATATTCCATACGGGAGCGCTCCAGGAACACAATGTGCACAATACCTGCTATGAAAGAAAAATTTACTCAGCAGGATGGTAGTTGCAGTTCACGAGGAGCCAATCCCTCATTAATTTTCTGCTATGTGTAAAATAAAGCTGTTAATGATATTTAGTCCTTCTTTTGCACCTTCCCTTTGAGGAGCTTGAAAGCATTTTGCAGGCACTAATTAGTAGTGGGTTGCAACTCCTTGGGAAAATGCAGCAAAACCTTAATCTTTTATACCTGGGGAGACTGAGGAAGAAGGACAAGGCATTTCCTACATGAGGCCAGGAGAGCACAAAGCAGCAGGTGACTGGATCAGAGCCACAGTGCAGGGTCTGTATCTATGTGCCTGTGAAGCAACCAGCCCTGTTTGCTCAGAGCAGATTAATGTGGGAGCACAGGACAGACAGCACAGGGCAACCTGCAGCCATCGCCTGAGACAGCTGTCCCAGGGTTTGCAGGAGCAGCTTGCAGGACTGTGAGAAATCCTGACCCATGCTGTCTGCCTCTCAGCTTGAACTGCAGTAGCCTCTGTTCTGCCCTGCTCTGGCAGAAAGATGGAAGCAGAAATGAGTAAAACTGTTTTGTCTGTTGAAAGACAGGCTGAACCTGAGTACCTACCAGAATGCTTTGGAAGCTTCTCTGCTGAGGGTCAAAGAAGGAAAGAGGAGTAAGGAAGATACCCCGTCACTGGGTGGCTGATGCCTCTCCAGAGTTTGTTTGCACAAACTTTGCACATCAGAAGCTCATGACTTGCCAACATGCTTCTATTTGCTGGGCTGCAAACCCAGCGCATTCAACAGCAGACAAACAACAGTCAAATCTCCCTTGTCCTACCCAGCAAAGACACCAAATGGAGTGCTTTTAATTGGAAGAGTTCTGGGAGAAGGACTTGCTCTCCAGGAGAGCAGGCACTGCTCTTTAGTTGGCGTTGAGTGTGCTTGAGTTTGCCTATGCTTCAGCCTGACGGTGAGAGGGATGTGTGGATGGGCCACACTGGAGATTGGTCTTTCAGAGCTTTACAGGCACAGCCAGTAATTTTAAAGGCCTGGCAAGCCAGTAGCTCATCCCACCTTCATAAAACAGGCTATAGAACTTCATGCTAGTCCTTCGTATTGTGTCCAGCTGTGGAAACAGTCACACACATTAGCCACTGAAGTCCACTCCCTGGCTTCTCTCCACCGAGCTGTGTTGCTCACTGCCAGCTGGGAGGATTTGTGTCTCCTGCAAAAATATTCTCAGCATTTTATCCTTGGTTTTCTTGCCTCTGCAGTGACAGGCTTGGTGTTTCCCTCTGCCCTTTTAATGAGCAGCACTTCTGCAGGACCCGTTCTCCAGGGGTTCTGCTTGGGTGTGTTTGAGACATAGCATAAACCCTGCTATGAAGGGAGGTGGGATTTTGAACACAGGAGGAAGATGGGAAGTTATTTATTTTGCTTTTTTCCAGTCTTATCTAAGTTCAATAAAGGTGACTTCTCATCCAGGGAAAAGGCTAGCTGTCCTCTACTTTATTCAAGTGAGAAGAGATTCTCTTGGAGGAGTGTATTTTCTACTTAGAAAAGTATTTGTCAATTACTGTTATTAAGGCCTGCTGAATGCATGGCAGCTACTGTGTGAAATGAATTTGGCAAGCTTATTTCACATCCTAGACTGTAAAGTATGGGTGTCAGAAACCAGGAGCTGTCTCTTGCCTGGCTGTGGCCACTGGATGATCCAACAGCCTTTGGGATCTGGGACCGTATGAACTGCCAAAACAATTGCAAGGCAAGGCAGAGGGAGAAAAGTGGGTAGTGTTCTTTCTCAGCATCTCTGCAGACAAATCACAGGATTTCTGGAGGTTTCAGCTAGCTGCCTTTGTCTGGGGCTACACAAGAAAGCAAAGAAGAGGCATTTCAAAGTCTGACGGGCTCAATCTGTAAGCAGTTCATCGGCACCGTGCCTTTGCTACTGTTTTAGAAAGGTTGACTGACTAAGGGTTAATTGCTGCTGAGAAGCCTCCCCCAGGCAGCTCTTACCCTAATGTAGCAATAGCATGGCTGCAGTATCCTCTGATCCATTAAAGCCTTATCTGGAGTTCTTTATTCATCTCCTAAAATCCCTTTAATTCATGTCTTCCCAGAAGACGATCAACCATCTTCTGACTTCATCCTACTTAGCCGTGTATATAATCACCTAAAGTAATTCACAAAAACAGTCCTGATACCTTGCTGCATGGGTAATAAAAATCCACTTTATCTTCCATAGGAAGAACTTTTTTATTTCTTTCTTCCTTTTTCTTCAGACAGATTAATAATTTCCTGGGTTTATCACAACCCCCATGGGTGCCAGACTATTCCTCATGCCTGGTAGACTGTACTGTTCTTTGATGCTAAGTTCAGCATCACTTCCAATATTTTAGTAGCACTCCATCACAAATGGTTGTTTACTCTTTGCTGTGCATTCTGCTCTCAGTTCTTTCCTATTTTTTTCACTCCAGTGTCACATAGATTTGATTTATTCCCTGTGGATGCCTGTGGGATGTGACTCGGTTTATCCCTCAACAATACCTGGGAGCAAGGGCTACTGAGTGCAGTTGTGCATGGTGCATGAGAGCATGCAAGCATCTGCCACTCACCTGGACCTGCAAGGACAAGTTCACTGGTACCTCACCTGGACCCACAGAGCCGTGGATTAGGCACCTTGGCTTTCTGATGGGGAGAGAGATGATGATGACAGCTAACCCAGCAATTCTTTTGGTACTTGTGCACCCACTTCAGCCTCTGCAATCCTCCCTTGAGGTCAGGAAAAACTGCCTGAAACACAGCCTCTTCTCTCACTAGTTTATCGCTTGTCCAATGCAAGATCCAGGAGCTCATCAGGCTGTGCTGACAACTAGAAAGTTCAGAAGAGGAACCACGTATTTTCACACATCATGTAGCTAAGCAGCAGAAATCCTTGCCATGGTGTTGTGTATACTTAAACTGTACTTATGTTCAGGAGAAAATTGAATAGGCTCGTGGTGGCTAGATGGGCTTTGGTGGATCTGAGCCAGTTTAAGGACATTTCTTACAGTCCTTGACCCAAAAAGGAGATGGGTTCAGCTCCTGGTGGTGTGCTTGGGGTGATCAATCCCAGATCCCAATAGGAGCTGCCTGGCTGAACACCAAGGCTGGTGGCAATAGTCATTCCCCAGGCCTTCTCGGGGGAGAGAAGAAGAAGCCATATGTGGGCTGGCCATGTCTTGGCTGTGCCTGTAGCTGCTGAGCTGAGCTAACGTGTTGCAGGCACGGCAGTGGCAGAGTTTCCCCCCAGCTGTGTTCTGCACAGGGGCTGGCTCTGGCAGCGTGCTCTGAACAGGCCTGGCAAGGGGAAGCAGGCAGGTGGGGCGTTGCCTGGTTGATGTATTGCAATGCTCTTAGCTACTCACAGAGCAATAATTGTGCCTTATAGGCCCTGCAGGGATGCTCTCAGGGTTTGCATTTTGTGCTCACACGGGCTGCTTAATTCACATGTTAATTTTTCAGGTCCAAATGGAGATGGTTTCCAGCCACCTGCTTCCTTGGTGTGTTGGGCTGCTGAGGCAATCTTAATGAAATTTTTTTTTATTCTTGGGATGAAGATGGTCCATGGAGGAAAGAGTTAACATGATCACTCCCAGGCAGGGGAAGGTGGCCTTAGAATGAAGGCCTGAGGGCTTCATTACAGGTTTTCTCCTTGGGACAGATGGCAAACCACATTCCTCTGCCACACTCACTTCTTCTGGGAAGAAGGGATAACGTGACATGTCTCATGGGGAACCATCAATGCTGACCTCAGTGAGCAGAAATAAGTGAAGCTGACCTCTTCTGAGTGAGGGTAAATATTGAATGCAAAATGGCACCGATACAAGGCCAGTCTCCTCTGTTAATCCCTTAAAGAATCACTGGCACCTAAGTATTTACTCTCCAGCTTTGGGTAGGTGTAATTGTTTGTAACTTTGGCTTTTCTATGGAAATGCTGAAGTTATGGGTGATGTCAAGATGATTAGCTGAAAACCAGCCAACTCTTTTGCCAAGGAGGGATACTTTAGTCAGATTCGCAAGAGATAAAGCATTAGCCTCATCTGGCAGAATGCAGAAAGCAGGCTGAATTCTCCTTTCCCAAATATATTAAGCTGCTTCTTTGGCCTTGGGAACCAGCAGATGGCTGAACAATGCAGAGATGGAAATGAAAAGCAATTAAAGTCCCTTCCACCAGACCACCGGAATTATCAAATGAGAGCATCTTTGCTGCCCCTCTGGCTGGTTTCTGTGCTCTTTCTCTTCCCAGCACTGAGAGTTGCACAGAAGATGACAGCCACTGTGGTGGATATCCACAACTTAGAACAGAGAACATACCCAGGATGCATGTCCCCTCTCCCCTCCTAGTCAAGCAGCAGAGGTTCTCACTGGGCCTGGAGGAGTTAAAATCCTTTCCAGAGAGATTTTATTCTGTCGAGTGTAACGGTGAATATTTTCATTATTCATATCGATGGCTTTTTCTCTTCTGAATGCTGCTAAGCCTCTGTCCTCGGTAAAATTGCATGGCAGTGAACTTTACAGGTTAAGTATTCATTGTCTAAAAATAGCTTTTCCTTTTATCAGTTCAAAATTCATCACCTTTCATTCTAATTGCATGTCCTCTGTTCTGGTATTATTGGGCAGTCTGTATGAGGGAACAATTTACTTCTGCCTGTTCAGGGGTTATTTTCTACCTATTTTTCCCCATCCCTTGTATTCATCTTCTTTCTGTATTACACCACCTCAATCTCCTTATCCCTCCCCATCAAAAGGCTCTACTGGCTTCTAATCGTTTTTGCTACGCTCTCTGTTTCCTATTGTGTCATTCTGCAGAGCTGTCATAGACAAAGCCAGAAGATGGGACTCACCCTTGTGTGTCCCATGCTTCAATCCCAGGGTCAAATAGGGCTGCACTTGGGGGACACAGTGGCAGACCAGGCACAGGCCATTATCACAGAATCTTCTGAGTTGGAATTAATCCCAAATTCCACAAGGATCATTAAGTTCAACTCTTAATTGAATAGCCTACAGGGGGACTGAACTCACAACCTTGGCATTTTTAGTACTACGCTCTACCAATGGAGCTAGTCTGGGTCTGTCAGGTTTTTATTTTTTTTAATCTCATTCTTTATGCACCCAAATGCTGTGTTGACAACATACTTGACAACACACAGCCCAGAGGGCATTTGCCTTATGGACACCCTTTGGGGTGCCACATCTGGTAAGGAAATTCCAGATTCCTGTCAGCGTTGCTTGCTGTGCTCCACTTGTGTCTGGCAATAGAGTCCTGCATCATCACAGCTGTGGTCCCCATAACACATCACAAGGCAAGAGGCAGCTCCAAAATGAGTTGGCTTCAAAGTCTTGTTGTTGTAAATACTTTGGTTCTGTTGTTGTTTTTGAGTTTCCTTTTATCTCGGCTTTTAAAATGCTTAGCAAATGCAACTTCCAGCTTCTGTTTCTGTAATCATGTGGTTTGCAAATCTATAGGGGGATGAGACAAGCTGAGATGCTCAGGAAATGGCCTGCCACCAGGAGGTAAGGATTTGAGACTCCCCCTTTTCCTGTCCTTTGAGTAGTGTAAGATTTATGGAAGAGAGGTAAAGACCGATAACCCAGGCTCAACTGGCTTTCCATGGTTTCCTCCAGGACAGGTGAACAGAGATACTTTTGTGTGATCTTGAAGAGGTGGCAGAGGTGCTCTTGTAATAGAGCTACACAAAGGGAGGAGGAGAATGCTAAAGACTCGTTGCTGCTGTGATCATTTGTTAATTCTGTTGCCCATACAGCTGCTGCTGTGTTTGAAATCACTCACCAGATTGACCACTGATTGTGTTTTAGCAGTTCTTTGAACCTGTTTTTGATCTTCAATAGCTGCTTACATCTTGCTTTTGACTGCTTTGCTTTCAAATAGTGCCAGTCAGCTTGAGGAGTGTAGATGGAGGGTTTTTGACAGTCCAAATAAACCACCTCACTTTTCCTTTATCTGCTGTTTTGCTGACATGCACAAAGCATTCTAGAAGTTGTGTGAGGTGTGAATACTTCTGCTGAAGCAGTGTTGGTTTGTTCCTGTTATATCACCACTGTCATCTAGATGTTTTATTCTTTGAGCTTTAATTATCTTTTCAGCTAATTTGCCTAGTTCAGAGTAAGGCTCATTGGTCTGTAATTCCCAGGATCACCACTAATGCCAATTTTAAAGATAGGTATGCTTTTAGTGCCCTCTAATCCTCCTTCAATACAGTAGCTTATTTTAAAGAAACATCATAAGCGTTAGAAGACCTGGATAAAGCGTTGAGGCTCTGTGCCTTCCTGATCTCTGGATACATTAGGTTGTTCTGTCACCTACTCTCTGAGCCTCTCAGTCCTTTGCAATCCCTTTTCTGTTTTGCTCAAAAAGACTGATCCTGGACTAGTCTCATCCTCTTACTCCCCTGTCCTCCAAATGTGTGCCGGGAGGGATGCTGAGAAGACATCACCTTCTTTCCCTGCAGTGTCTTTCCTTGCTCTAGCAATCTCTCTCAGTCTTTTGCAGCTGACTCCTGATAATGCTTCCTGCTCCTGGCAGGGCCTTGAAAAGAGATTTCCCAGTCATTTTGATCCACAGACTGACACTTGTCCCTCAGTGGTGATACAGACCAGTACCCACCAGATGTAAGGCCTCAAGTGGCCAGTGTGCACTCCTTACTCCTCTTTACATCCTCAAAGAGCGCACAAAGGCTATGGGGGGAAAACAAACTTCATTGCAAATTTCATTTTTTCAAGGCAGAGGTTCTGCTATCATTTCAGTGGTTCCTTGCAACCTTTTGGGGCTAGCATTTCCTCATGTCAGCTCCCCCATGGCAGCAGAACTGCTGTGGGCTGGTGCCAAGGCAGGACCTGCATTTCAGACAGTGGAAGCAAAGAGAGGATAATCTGCTTTCATCACTTTTGGGTCTTCAGGCTGCTGCCAACCTGTTTCTTGCTTCCTTTAGTAGTGCTGAGTTCTCGTGAGGTGAAGAGCCCCACAGAAGAAAAGGTCTTCGTTTGAAGACTGCAGGGTTTGATGCCTGACTCATGTGCAGGGCTGAAGGGCTTGCTGGAGTTCTAAGCCAGGGGAAAGGCTGTGCTGTGAATTCTTGTGGTGTAAGACAGAAGTCTTTCCTCCTGGGGGCTCGAGGTGGTCCATGGTTCATTCAAGCCAAAGTGCAGGAGGCTGAAGAAGCTTTGCATGGGCCACGTCAGGGTTTAGCAGAGTCTGTTGTTCTCCAGCTTCCCTCAGCACCACAAAGGGATAATACACATGCTGAGGCTTTATGAATAAACTTACAGGTGAATAAAGCCTGGAGCAGATCTCTTAGTAAAGCTGGATCCTTTATGAGGCATTAGGGGAGGCAGGTACACTGCTTTTTCTTTCACCTCCTCCCATGCTGAAATGTTCTTTTCAACAAGGATTGATTTATCTACATAAGAATGACTTTTAAGGGCAATCTGTTCACATTTGGTACATAGCAATTTATAACCCATATCTGCACCTTGTTTAATCCTGCTGCTCTAAAGCAAGTCTCTTTATCATCAGCTGGAAGGCTCAGTAAGTGAAATGATACATCTTTGCTCATTAAAAACACAACTCCCTTTCTCTGTGATGAGTATGTAGCATAAAATATTTTAGCATCCCGTTTGCTTTTCATTTTCTCATCCTCACTATCTGTCAAATGGGTCTTTTGCCTCTTAATATACTGATTTTGTGTGTTTATATGCATCTGCCTTTCAACAGCCTTCTCCATTTCTGTAAAGTGCTATGTCAGAAATCACAGATCCGGTGGTGGTTTATTGAAGGTGATTCAGATGACCTCTGGCTGGATTTTCTCCCAGCCTTTCCTGGTAATGTCACACCTAGGGACTTCAGTATGTGGCTGAGACCTGACTGTGAGTGTGTGTCTGAGCATGACATCTAAGCATAAACTCAGTCTTGCTGGCACAAGATAAGCTGTGGGAATGAATAGCACATCTAAATCCCACCGTGATCATCAGCAGTGTCAAACCTCTGTATCCTGTGCTGTCTGGAGATGGGGCAAACATGGTTTAATGCTGTCATCTGCTGTGTTCCACAGGAGACAACCTGCTGATCCAGCTTGGATTGTCTAATGATTAGCAGTGGGATGGAGAAGACACCAATTGTTCAGTGCCAAGCAGGGACTCAGCAATCCCGTTTCAGCCAGAACAGATGGACTAAAGGCAGCCAGCCTTTCTGGAGGGAAATGCCACACAGGGAGCCATGCATCTCTGCAGGTTGCATCAGCAAGGGTAGGATTTAGTTGCTGAAATATGGATGGATGCCTTGTGCTGTTTGAGACACCTTGGGGCATCCAGGGTGTTCTCACTGGACCCAGGGCTCCCTGAGGAGCAGCTGAGGGAGGCTGGAAGTCCACAGAGTCCTCATGTTAAGAGTAGTGAATGGCTCAGCTGTGTGGGAAACATGTTACCTTGAACTTTTATGCTGTGTTCAGACTGATTTTGAGATGGGAAAATGAGTGGTCATAGACATTGATATAATGACATAAGGCATTTATAGAATCTCAGGGTATCAGCTCAGATAATGGTATCTGAACATCTTCACCCTGCTGCATCATGTCAAATTGGATTGGATGTGGAGAGGAAAAGATTCAAAAAAATGCACATTAGGGAGCACTTAAACTTAAAAAAGAGAGTCCTTATCAATGCAAATAGAAATGCCCATTTTTGCAGGCACTGAACAAGCATCAGAATCTGCTTTTTTTCTCAACAGGATTACTATTTCAGAGGGGGGAAAAAAGCCATAAAATAAAGTCATGTTCTGATATCCTCAGCAAAGTGCCAGATACCTCTTTCATACCCATCCACCTAATCCCTGCACACAGTCAGTGTCCTGGGGACATATACTGATGACACAGCTTCTGGAGAGATGGATTATTGCACAGATACTTTATGGACTTGCTTTTTGTGTGTGCATAGAAAATAATCTGGCAGCAACATGTAAGAAACCTGCCTGAGTAGCTAGGGGACAAATGAGGACACTGTGTTTAATTTTAACTGTCAATGTTACATGCTGTCCTCATTTGTTCCTCAGCCAAGCTACTAGCATGTTTTTCTCTTAATTTGATCTACTACTCCTAACCTACTTTATTTCTAGCACAACCTTTCACCACAACAGTTACCCATCTGCCAGCTGCACAACCATTCTTAATGCAGGGAATGAAATAAAACATCTCCTTCTGTGCTGGAGTTCCTGAAAGTTAGACCAACCCTGTGGGTGATGCCTGTAGGGAAAGCAGCCCTGGTGACACCTGGAAGAGGCTCTGAGCATCTTGCACCCTCTGGGCATAAGCCACTGGGGGCTGCTGCCATCTCATTCCCACCCACACTGGCCCTTCTCAATTTGCTTTTTGGCTTGGATCAGCTGTATTACACCATCAGCATGTTCTCCCTCTTTAGATGGCCAGCTGAGAGACAGCATTAGGTATCAGGCAGTCAGAGTGATCACATCAGGGTAGAAGCAGACTTCAAATGCTGGATGTAATCTGGGTAATTTGCATTTCCAAACTCTGAAAGACTTGCATACAAATGACAAGCATCTGGCATGGAGCTTTGATACATCTATCAAACTGTGAATAACACCTGATTAGAGATTAGGAAAAGGTAGTATTTCTGGTTAATAAGGGTGATAAGTGTTCTCTGGGCATGTACTTGGCCATGTCTGACCTCAGCAATATTTAAAGATTTTGAGCCACTTGTGAAGGATGGACAAATTAGCAGAGGTAAATTGAAAAGGTCATACAATGAAACATGAGGTTTGCCCTTGGCAGATCATGACAGAGCAGTCTGATATCTTTCTTTGAGAAGGCAGCTGTTTTTCTAGACAAAAGAGATGTGGAAGTTCTGTCTATGTTTCAAATACAATTTTGATAGGATGCCACTGAGAAACCAGTGGAACTGAAGTATTTGGAAATCAGTAGAGCTGACAGTTTAGGTAAGAAACTAGCTCAGGAGGAAATGACAGCAGAGCATATTTCACAGGAGTGTACTGACCAGGCTTAAGGGTCTAGAGATATTTCTTAGGGATGAATCTTGGGACTGATCTAATGTTTTCATGAACAGAAACAGAGGTGTCCTCTGGTAGAATGTGATACTCATGGAAAGATAGGAGAATCAGCAGGACAGAAGAGGATCAGAATATCACACAGCAGAAATTAGGTTACGTTCAAGACTAGAGAAGTTTACAGCCTGCTACTACTACTTGCAGTGTCAGAAGGTCTGAGAAACTGCTTATGAAAAGCTCAGCATTTGGCTGGAGGTCTATGTCCTTGAAAGAGTCATGAAGACAGAGGTCCTGGGAGTGCTACTGCATCATATGGGCTGGCAAAAATGAAGACTGGTTTCTCATATGAACCTAAGGGGAAGGTGCAAAGAAGGCAGAGCCAGGCACTTTTCAGTGATGCTCAGTGGAAAGACGAGGCAGTGGGCACAAGCTGGAACACAGGAGGTCCTTGAACAGCAGGAAACACTTTTTTGACCAAGAAGTGGCACAGATTGCCAGAGATGTGGTGGAGTCTCTATTCTTGCAGATGTTTAGAAGCTGCCTGGACACAGACCAGGGCCACTCTTCCAAACTCAACCTTTCCATGAGTCTGTATTAAAATGATACAGCCTGGAGAAAGGCAAATGCCAGTCCTCTCAAACGAGGCATTTCCTGCAAAGGTGGGAATTACTACTGCTCTCAGAAGGGCTGTTTACAAATAAGAGCAGGCTGAAAAAAGGCTTTGTGAGCATCAGAAAGCACTGAGAATGGTTTCTCAGCTGGTGTAATGGGGAGAAGGAGCTCCAGTGGAATCCAAGAAGGATTTTGTCAACATGAATAAGGAGTATGGTAATTTGCTTGCCACAGGGGACAGGGGATTTGGCTCAGATACTGCAAGTGCAAGCCTGTTTTTTAAAATGCCAAGAAGGGCAAATCCACCTTTTAGGGTATTTCTCCAAACCTGAAGCTTCAGAGAGGGTCTCTTGGTATCAGCAGGCCACTGTTATATATTCTTTCACTTTCTGGATTATAATTTTTAAGCCCTTGCTGGAAGTTCACTTCTTCTTGTTGGCTTCCTAAATTGGGAAAAAGTACACGCATCACAGACTTGAAATACAATCTTCTGTGCTTTTCTAGGTTGTTGTAAGCCTAGGTTTTGGGAAGTCAAATATGTCACTATAATTGGCCTGGGCTGCATCCCTGATGCTCCCTGCTCCCTGTAAGAGATTTGTTCTGTATTTCCTCTTACTGGAGGGTCATCTTTAATACTAATATTCCAAATATATTTAACAGTGCAGTCTGGGAAAATTACTCCATTCAGCAGTTTCACATTTCTGGGACACCTGCTAAGAAATGCAGCCCTCTAAGGGCATGAGCAGTGAGCTCAAGCCCCTCATTCTGCACATTGGACTAGGAAATGTTTGCATTCCCACTTTGAATTTTTCTGCCCAGTCATGGTGGCTTTCACCTTTCATGGGTTGCTCTGCATCTACCTCTGCTCTCCTGGAGTTGTCACTACCCTGCCAGGGCGATAGGATGGCAGGAAGAGAGGTGAAGGCATGTAGGTTTGTGCCACAAAGAGGTGACAGAAGCTGGGGGAGAGGAGGGTCAGGGATATCTCTGTGAGCTGACTCCCAGGTATGGTCTCTGATGTGCCTCCCTCTGCTTGCTGTGCCTCTGTATATGCCTGGCATGAACCTTGGTGTTTGCCTTGCAGTGCAGGGCTTCCTGAGCACCAGCCAGCCTGCTCAGAGTACTCAGAGCATTGGGGAGACGAGGTTTCCAAGAGAAAAGCTGGTTACAAACAGGTCTGCACATACCCACCCCTGCCTCTGCCATGACCCCTAGGCCAGGCCACTGCATATTGCTAGAAGTTTCTAAACACAGGAAGAAGAGAGATGAAATTCAAGTACCTTCATCCAGACAAGCATTTGATGAGTGTGTCCTAGTGCCCAGCCCTGCACTCAGGTGCTGGCCAGTGCTAACATCTTATTTTGGGCTAATGGAGGAACTGTGGCATGACTTAACTGCAAGCCACAAGGAACAGCACAACACTGATGGATCTGTCAGAAGAGAAGGATAATTTTTTTTTTTCTGTGGGAATGTATATGTGTATTTTACTGACAGTTTCAGCTGTAAAAGAACAGCAGAAAGATGATTGTGCTACAAGACCATAATATGGGACATGCTGGGGACCTGTGCCTCTCTGCTCCCTGCATTGTAGATAACAGTAATGTGACAGTGCATCTCCACAGCTCAGCAGAAACACCACAAAAGAGCCCAGATGCTGCAGCCCAGACTAATGATGCCATTGCACCCATGAGTATTACTCAGAGATATTCTCCTTTCTGTGAATATGCTGTGTGCATTCAGGCTTTCCCAGCTGTGGTACATGTTCTGGTCAGCTGGCAAGGCAGGCTTAGAGAGGCTGACATGCTGGCTTTTGGTTCATCTTTCTAACACAGCTGGGAACACAAAGAAACTGAAAAATGAGAAAGGATCTGGCCTGCATTGCTCCTGACACTAATGGCATTTTTTACTGTTGTCAAAGCCCCACCTGGCCAGGCTCACATTGGTGAGAGATGCAGCAAGAGGGAGCTCTCTTTTTAGCCAATGCTCAGAGCTTTCTCCTGCCTTGGCTTGCTCTGGGAACCCTGTCAAAGCTGGGATTGAAGCAGAGGGGACTGAGAGATACCATTCTTTCATGTGCACCGTAAGAATGAAGAAGAACCAACCCAAGAGCCCGGCAGTGTTTGCTTTCTGGAAAAAGTTGGAGCTTTTGAGGTCTTCTGTTTGTGGGCTAATTTCTGTTCCCTGAGCAAGGTCTGACAGCCACATTTGCTGTGCCAGACTCCTAGTCAGAAAAAACAGGCTAATGAGTCCACTAGCAAATACTTTATTGTTTTGTCTTGTTTCCCCTCCACTGTTTCAAATTTGCAGAGCTCACTCCTGCCTGTGTTGCTGACTGACTTGTTCTAAGTGCTACACTAATGCAAGCAAGTGCAAGGTAGAAGGTCACCCAGCATACCCCTCCAGTAATCTGTAGATTCCTCTTCAGTGAGCTGTAACCTGAACAGGCCTGGCCCAAGAAGGCCTGTGGAGGCAGCATGGCACCCAGCACGGAGCTGAGGTGGGTATCACTCTGTTGAGGTGCTCCTCAGAAGATCGGTGCACAACAGGGTCCTGGCCATGTACTCAGCACTTCTCTGCAAGCTGTCTGAATCTTTGGCTGTGTAGGAGCATGCAAAAGCTTTCCAGGTGAGAAAGACTGTAGAAACAGCCTATGATGCTGCTGCATCTCCTAGCTTAGCCCAGAAGGAACAAAAGTTCACCCATATACCCTGAGGCACCCTCACCGGTGCTCACTAGAGCAACACAGGAGCAGTGCCTGAGCTTCTCATGTGCAGGCAAATCATGTTTCAGTGGGCTGAGTCTGGAATTTGTCTGTGCCTCACTGAGCTGTAGCCCAGAGCCAGAGCCACTCCCCGGCTTGGCCCGTCTGCACTGTAAACTCCAGCCTGGGCTGGGAGACTGCATCAGCACAGGCAGCAGGCTGCTATTCTATGCTGGATAAATGGAGCCCATGCTGGTACAAGGCATGTCCCAAGCTTGGTACATCCCACAGGCACTACAGGTGTTTTAAGCCTGAACTACCAGCAGCACCATGAGCAAAAACACGTGGATCACAGAACTTTAAGGGCTCATGACCCTCACAAATCTCTTAACTGCTTTTCTCACAGCATGTAATACTGACTGGAGTGGGAGAAACCTCTTCAGGGATACGTGGTATCTTCAGGTTTCTCACTGTTTCCCTTGGAAGAGTGCAGCACCAACCAGTGCCAAGAACTGGTCACACAGCCCATCAGCGTCTCTTTCTTGGGGAAGCAGGCTGAGCTACTGCTTCTTAAGATTCAGGAGACTGTAGAGAATATTTCAAGACTCATTGCACCAAAGCCTCCCTCGCTTCAGAGCTTTGATACGCAAAATATGGAAACAAATCCAAGCTTCGCCTTTTCTAATTACTGCTCAGTGCTTGAGATGTGTCTCTCACATTTCTGTCTGCCATGGGAAGGTGGTGATGTGGAAAGCTGATGTATATTAAAAGAGTGCCGGTTTGGCTTCCTATTGCTGCTGGCTCTGCTTCTCTAAGAGCCTGCAGTACACCCTGAATTTCTGTAGATGTTGCTGCATGCCTACAGTCTCCCAGCAAATCTTTCCACAGAGGGAAGCCCGCAAGTGCAGAGCATCTGGAGGGAGCTGCACTTTCAGAGGGGCCTTCTCTTTCCTCCCTGGGCTCCAGACAGTGAAGATGAGGGTGTGGAGGCTGTTCTTGGGTGGCTGACAGTGAGTCTTGAGGAACCAGCTAGCTAGGTGGTGGATCCTACCATCCATAGGATGGATTGGGATGGGTGCTGAAAGGTCATTGTGGCTAAACCTGGTGGAGTTAAAGGTTTGCTGAAAATCATCACTGATCTGTGTTGCATTGCCTGTGCCACTGGGGTCCTCAGCACTGGCCCCACAGTGGTGGGCAGGGCCTGGTCTGGAAACATGGCTGTTCCTAATGTCATCCTTCCTTCCTGGGGAGTCAAAAGGTTTGCAGGTATTAAATTTCCCAGTATGAGTCCTAGAGCATCCCACAATTCTGAGCCTGGCCTTTCTCTGCATTGCATGTAGCCACCTGTAGTGGTTTGGTGGGAACCCACTAGCTCCAAAACATGAGGTCTTGGAGCAGAGGGAACCTCTGGTGTAACCTTAGGCAGCCATGGCCTCTGCAAAGTAATGTGTAGAGTTACCAGCTGGAACTCTTGGTGTGCGAGCCCACGTGCTCTGGGGATATCTGCTATATCAGATATATCTGCTGCCCTGCAGATATTAGCTGAAGCCATGTTAGGGATTGATGGGACTGCTTGTGATTGAAGGCATGTAGGCAGGGATCAGCTGGGTCCCAGGAACATGGAGTAAATCCCAGCAGATGGGAAATACTCCTTTGTGACAGATGCAAGAGCTTAGAACCAAGGAGCCTTCAAAGATGATTACCCTGAGATGTGATCTGTGCCAGGCATACACAGAGTGACTGGAAAGACTCAGTGATCTCAGTGCCACATGTCATGGGACTCCTCAGCCCCATGGGATGGACACAGTGGGTTGGGGGAAGAGGGGAGGGAGTGGGACAGCAGGCTTGCAGCTAGGGACTGAGTTAGGCTGCTGCACAGCTCTTCTCCCCTCCTACCACCTGCAGCAAGCAATGCACCAGGTAATGGAGGTGGTGGAGCTCTGCCTCCTATTTCTATGCCACTTTCAAGTAAGTCTGCCCTTGTTTTATTCATGCAAGTCTCTAATTTGCAAACACAGGAGAAATTTCTCATGGGAGAAATTACTTACTCTGGTTTAAAAAAGCAGACACAGAAACATGGTAATGGGTTTAAAGAAACAGCCCTGACTGAAAAACACATAGAGCTGGAACAGAGAACTGACATATTCATGTCAGGATCTGCTGGGGCTGATCTGCAGTGCATGGTAGGCTTGGCATGAGAATTTGGCATGTTTGTTTATAGGTGGTGTTTCTTTCCAGTGTTTATGTCCTGAAATGAAAGGTACAATGTTTTGGGGAAGCTGACAAGTCACTTGTCACTTGTCACTGTCCTGGAGTAGGGACAGAGCTGTGAGCCCAGAACAGAGGCCGATGTTACTCAGAATAATCAGGCAGGTGCAATGGGGATGCTGTTATAAAACTATGGCTCTGTTCTAAAATGGTGGTAGCCAAAGGTCTTAGCAGTAGGTGAAGTATCTGGCAAAGGTTGGGATGCAGGGGTTAGCCCTCCTTATCCTTACCTCTATGTGTCAAAACAGCCAACCCTGGCTGCTGGAGAGGAGGTATCAATATGTTGAAGGGAGTGCAAATAGTTACAAGGCCCAAGGAGTGGGCAGTGCCACCTGCAGCAGTCAGGGCATGGAAGAAATGCACCCTTCTCCCTTCCCTTCTCCCAGTCCTCTGCTCCCTGCCAGGGGTGTAAGTGATGTATGTTGTGAAGAGTACAGCAGCAACCATGGGGCTGTCGGACTGGGCTGCCCAGAGCACAACCTGGCTGGTTTGATAAACTTGACGCTTTTTGTGGTTTGACCTTAGCTGGCAACTAAGCACCACACAGTTACTTGCACACTCCCAGACCCTCAGTGGGATGAGAGAGAATTGGACAAAAAAGTAAAGTTCCTGCATTGAGGTACAGGCTGTTTAATAGGACAGAAAAAGAAGGGAAAAAGAATTAGAATATACAAAACAAGTGATGCACAATGCAATTGCTTACCACTCATTGACTGATATCCAGCCAGTACCTGAGCAGTGGCCCCTGGCCAGCTTTCCTCCTAGTTCATATCCTGAACATGATGTCATAAGGTATGGAACATCCTTTGCACAGTGGGGGTCAGCTGTCCTGGCTGTGTCCCCTGCCTCTTGTGCCCTTCAGTCTCCTTAGTGGTGGGGTGAGGTGAGAAGCTGAAAAGGCCTTTACTCGGTGTGAACCCTGCTTAGCAATATCCAAAACATCAGTGTGTTATCAACATTGTTCTCATCCCAGATCCAAAGCACAGCACTGTACCAGCTGCTAGGAAGAAAACTATTTCTATCCCAGCTGAAACCAGAACACGCTTCTGGCTCAACTCAAATCCTGGAGAATTTGTTTGCCCTACGTGCCCCAGGCTTGTGAGCATGTGTGACTCCTGTGGAGCCTGGATGCAGGAGCAGCCAACAGAGCAGAACTGACTGCTGCTGTGAAGGAGGCACAACAGGGTGTTCATGCCCTACATGTGTCTGGGTTCACATGCCCTGCAGGTGTGCAGCATCCAGATAAATGGTGTCCAGCTTGGCATCTCACCAGCTGGTCATGTGTGCTTGGGATAAGTGTGAGAAAGTGACAAGTGTGCAGTGCAGCCTCTCCAAAATAGTCCCTCAGATCCCAGAGATCTGAATTCAGGGATTCTGTGATCAGAGCTGCTCGGTTAAACCATTCATAGGTTTGTCTTCCTTCACTTTATTCCACTGCCATTTTGACAAGCATGGCATCCCCAACACCCTGTGGCAAGGAGTCCCTTTTCCTAAGAAAGCATTTCATGAAGAACCACTATTCCTTTTTTGCTTTGGACCAGCCCCTTCCCTCTGATGCTCCCCTTAGTTCTGGTAGTAGAAGGGACAGCAAGTATCTCTGCCTTTGGCAGATGCACTGAAATCTACTTGGCTTACCCTAGATCCTGGCAAGTCTAAGGGCTGGCTTAGACTACATTCAGCTTGCTAAAAGCTGTAGATTGCCCATCACTTTTACGATTTTCAGTTATCTGAACTCAGATGCCACCCTACAGCTTCAACTTTAGCAAGGAAAGGGAGATCTCAGCAGATATATCTGCTGTCATGAAATGCCAGGGTCAAGGCACAGGCTGCTCAAGAGGTCCTTGCTCTGCAGGCAGAGCTTAAAGGAGGGCAGAAAGCCAAAGGTGTTCTGAGCTCCTGGTGTTGCAGCCCCCTTTGCCCCTGTAGGCTTGCTGTCTGACTGACACTGGTGAGCAGATAGGACCCCAGTCTGGCTGTGCCACTCAGGGAGCTTGAATACCTTGTCCCAGACCAAGTATGAAGCAGATCTATAAGCCTGTTCACATTGGCTCGTGCATCAGGGGAGAGATAAGGCAGTGAGCTGATGGGACTGAGCCACTTTCTGAAGGGCTGTGGCTGGGAAAGCATCCTTGCCCTGTTCACCAAGTAACAGCAGCAGCAGCAGCTCATCTCTCCCAGGGTCTCCTGTCCTTTCAGTGTTAGTTAGCCCTGTGCACAAAGGGAGGCTGCTTTGCATGCCAACAGCAGTGAGCCTGACCTTTGATCAGCACAATCGTCCCTTTCACTGATTTCAGCTGCCTTGCTCCTCTCTGCACTCCCTGAGGGGCTGGAAGCAGACTCTGAGGCATGGGGAGCCATTGGCCTGGAGAACTGCTGCCCTGGTTATTTGAAGCAGCTGCTTGGTTCCTTTCAGATAGGCAGTTCTTTCTACCAAGAGCTGCAGCACTGTAGTGGTGACACAGCTACTTTAGCAGCTGGGGTCATTGCCTGCTGTCACCTTGTAGCGGTTTGGCACCAAACCACCACACACCTGCACCTCCCTGTGCTGGCATCCAGAAGGGCAACGGGTGCTCAGCAGCCCTGCCAAGCCCGATGCTTTGACCTGGCACCCCTCTTTGGGAACCAGAGGCGTTGTTGTTCACTCTTCAGGCATAGGGAATAGTGATCCAGCCCCTCCCCCTGGCTAGTCTGTGATGTGACAGCTTGGCTCAGGGCAACAGGTCATTCACCCCTTCTTTCCTCTTCCCTGTCATGTGTCTCAGGTTCTTCATTCACTCTCTTCAGTCATTCACTTCCCTGCTTTGACATGTTTTAGAAGTTTTCCCTCATTTTAGATAGTCCCCCAGAATACTGTTCCTTCAGAGAGGTGTACCAGGGAGTGAAGGAGGTGGGGAGCAGCTGGTGCCAGCATCAGTCAGGCTGCAGGGAAAGCAGGTCTTGGCAGCCAAAAGCAGTGGAATATATGTGTATATATGTGTATATATATATCCTTTTTATTTTTTAAAGAATACTCTAGGACCTCTAAATCCTGAATGGAAATCTGCTTTGTCAAAGGCCAGCCCTGCCTTCCAGAGTGCTCCCTTTAGCTTCTTTGTGCTCCTGAGCAATCTGTTCCTACATGTTAAGAAGCACTTAGTAAGTGACTAAAAGCCTCAGAAAAGGAATAACCTAAGGATTTAATAAACTGCAAACAAAATTATATAAAAAAATTTCCCAGGCAGTTGAGTTTTCAGTGATTAAGAAAATACAATTTCCTGTAATTAAATCTTAACAAGAAATGTTATTAAAAACACTCTGTCCTGGCTTTTGTAATAATTGCCCATTCCCCCAGAACAGTAAACAGAATTAGAGTCTGCAACACACACTGTAATCCATGTGTCATTTTGATCAAATTTACCTTAATAACTTTATCTGGAGAGAAAAGTTGAATCACACTGTCTGAAATGGAAACCCCTGCACAGCAAATGTGTCATGTGGCTGCTTCTGAGGCTGGGGCAGGGGCCAGCCCGGGTGGGTGATGGTGCCAGAATGGTTCTGTCCTTGTATGGGCTCCATCCACAGCTGCTGTGGCACCCTGAACACTGGGGATTAACAGGCTTGGTGCTTCTCTCCGTGTTGTGGGACATGTACCCTGCCCGTGGCTCTGGCCCTCAGCATCTCCATCCCAAAATTCCTTGGTGCCCCAGAAGCCACCGTGGCACCCCAAACCTCTCTCCTGGGAAGCCCTGCTTTGCAAGGGTCATTTGCTGACATATGTGGTTTCAGTCCCTTCCCACACTGTCTCTTGTGCCTCACAAAGCGCTTCTGGTGCTTTCTTTCCCACGGTGTTTGACAACACCCCTGCCACCTGCATTTTAGAGCTGGTATGGGGCTTTGTGCCAACATGTCTCTGTCCCCTTTTCCTTGGTTCTGGCTGCCAGAGGGCTCTGGCTGTGTGGCTGCTGCAGCCTTGCCCATGCTGCTTGACTCCCCTTCCCTCTCCTTGCCCATGGCTACAGCCTGCTGTGCCATCTCTGCCCTTGCCCCCTTACAGCGGTAGCTATCTTCTTCCAGCCCTTGGCTATTCTGCTTTTGGCTCCCCAGCACTCTCCCATCACCATCTGGCCCTGGCTGCTGGCAGAAGGGAGGTTTTTCTCCCTGCCCAATAACTCTCCCCAGTGTAGCTGACAAGGTGTCATGCATTTCCCCTCTGATTTCCTCCAAAGCCTTCTCCAAATGCCAGAGTTTGGAATAAAAGTTGAGCAGAGCACAGCGTGGGGAGCGCTGGCACATCTTTCCCAGGCAGCAGAGACTAACCAGGGGCTCTGTCAGCTGGCTGACAATTTCCAGCCTATCCTGAAATCAGTGCGACAGCAGCTGGGAAACCCACTCACATGGGGGGGCAATTTTTACAGCCAGTAATTGGCTGTCATTGCTGTTGTGTCAGGCTATGCCACTCACCCTGCAGCAAAGCCTGGGAAACAGATGAGGAACCTGCTTGCAAGAGGATGAAAGTTTCTCATGTGTGCCACGGTGGCCGTGGTAGAGATGGGGCCGTGCCTGCATATGCTGGGCAGGGTTGTCCTGGGTGCTTCTGCTCAGCATCTTGCAGCACTGAGGAAAAATACAGTCCCTGCTATGAAGAGAAGCTGTTTGAGGCAGTGTGAAAGGGGTCTTGTGAGAGGCTTGATGCAGAGAGCTGCTAGAAAATTTTTTTAGGAAGGGCAGAAAGACTTGGAAAGTGATAGCCTGGTAGCAAGAGGCGTGCTGTGGACTTGGATTCAGACTAGTCTAGCTTCAGGTACTGTTCCCAGCCACAAGAAGAGGCTGGTTTCTCTTGGAAACATTGTGCAGATGTTGCTACAGGGCTGAACAGCCTCTGCCAACAGTAACAGAACATAGCACTGAGCAAAACCTGGATCCAATATCTGCAGGGACTTCTAACATTTCACTGGTTGCTTACATCACTAGGTGGAGGTGAGTGTAGAAACTGGGGAGGTTTGAGGGGAGCAGAGAAGCTTTTGAACTACTGTTCCATTTTTTTTTTTTGTCAAGAGGCAAGCACCTGTACATGCTGCACATTTTTTTTCAATTTTTTCCACCCAGCTTCATTGTCCCTTTGAGCAGTAGTTCAAGAACCTGCTGTCTTTGTTCCCCTCTAGTGATCCAGCCCCCCAGCTAGATGCACCCCAGCCCTTCTGCCTCTTATGAGAGCCTGTAAACCCATGGAGGCTCTCCTTGTTGCATTGCAGGACATGAGAGGCTAACCCAAGCAGAGAGGATTCAGCCTCTCAAGCAGAATCTGAAGCACGAGCTGTGAACCCTGCCAGGGTCTCTACTTGCAAGGAAGCATGGGTTCACACCAGAAAGACCTAACAAACCGGTGGCATGCTGTCTCCTGGCCCTGTCAGTAGGTTCCTGGCTGTGAGAAGACAGATCCTGCCAAGGTGTTGCTGGCCAGCCAGCATGGCAAATAGGCAGAAGAAAAATGGTGGAATGAATGCTCCTCTCTCTCACTCTCTCTTCTGACCTACTGACCTACCTATTTTGCATTCCAACCTTCCTTCTTCTGCAGTTACACCAATCCATCCATCCATCTCTCTCTAATAGAGAAATGACACATTACACTCTTTGATGATGGCATCTCCTCCTCTGAGTGGTGCTTCTGTAGGGACAATCATTTCGGTATCATGCCATCACCTACAAAAGACAAGTCTTGGAAAAGACTCTGCACCTGTGAAATATAGTGATGAACCATTTCTCTGAAAACCTCCAGACAAATATACAACAGATGCTGTCTTTTTAAGCAAAGGTTTCTTGGAGGAAATAAGTTATTTGCTGTATGGGATGCAGTGGTCCTGCTAGCCTGAAAAGATGTACACTCCCATGGGACTGAGCCCTGTGTTATCTCAGGGAGGTGGCAGGGCAGACTGCACAGTCCACATGCTCCATCAATGCATTTTGCTGGCCAATTTCTTATCTTTCAGAGTCTAAAATGCCTGCTGCTGTCAGAGTGTTTGAACAAACTGCCAAATCCTCACTCTGTGTCACACTGCTGGCATCTGTTGCTTGTTCTGGCAATAAACCAGTTTATACTATCATGATCCAACCCAACGGTTCTCCTGAGTCAGTGCAGGATGGCTTGGGAAGGCAGTTTCCTTTTCATAAGGTTTTTATTAAAAACAACATTGGAGAGAAGAGTTTCTGTGCTGAGATGGTGGAAGCAGCTGGGGGATTGTTTTTTTTTTCCAGCACACCATGCAGCAGGTATTTTATGTGCATTCTTCCTGCGGGGGATGGCCTTGATTCTTCTCTTCCTTCCGCAGGTGTAAAAGAGGAGTCTTTTTAATGGAGTTACCCTGCTGTGAAGCAGGTGTAAGTGAGAGGAAAATCATGCCCCTTCTAAAAAGAATTGGCAAAGTTAAAGTCTTTGGGAGCATGTTGGAGATTGCTGCTTCAGTAGGTACTTGAGGAATATTCTCTGTCAACCCAGACAGCAGGGCCGTTGGCAGTAGAAACTAAGTTTAAATGAAAACTTCCTTAGCTATTCAGTGAAAAGCAAGGCTAGGGCAGGGCTAGGCTTAAAATACAAGGGCAGCCCCTGTGGGAATCCGCTTACCTCTGAGGGGAGGGCTCGGTGCGACCAAGCAGTTCTGATGAGAAACCAGGGATCCTGAGGCTGCTTTGAGCACCAAGTGGAATTTGAAAACAGGCAGCTCTGAACCTTCCAGCAAAAGAGAAATTATTTCAAAAGAATAAATGTCACGAGTGACTCAGACACGGTGCTTTGAATCGGAGCATCTTGTGGCATCTGAGCACCTGAAATCTGCTGGAAGTTGAATTGTTTCATGCTTGATGTGTCCACAGCAATCTTTAGCTGTGAGCCTTCAGAAGTACAGAGAAATGTAGCAGAGTCTTATCTGGAAGTCGGGGTCCAAAGGACTGGAAGAAGTTTGTTCAGAGCAAAGTCAGTTTGGGGTTCTCTGATTACTGCTGAAATTCCAGCTCAGGGGGATGAGATGCTCCCAGTATTTACAGCTTGTACCTCTGTCCTTGGAAGTATGGTCTCATTGCCTGCTGGGAAGAGAAGTGATTGGAAGCCATCTAGATCCAGCCATGGCAGTACAAGGGTTTATCTGTAGTAAACAAAGGAGAAGGCATCCAGCTGGGCCACAGGCAGTGTTCCACAAGCCCCCTGGATGCATTATGAAAGCTGGAATGTTAACACTGAGACCTCAGGTAGCACTTGTGAGGGAAGCAGCTACTATAGCTTGTGCACACTCTGGCTAGAGAAGCCTAATGGTCACCAGCCTCCCTGGGCTACAACTCGCAGCACCTCTGCCATTATTAAACAGGACAGTGAATGTTTAGAAACTGATCCTAAATTCTTGTCCGTCTAATGATCCCACTCTTAGAAACCCGATGCTGGCAAGATGTAATCAGACCAGAGGGGTGCTGATACAAAGCTGTGACATCAGAGGTGTTTATCCATCAGGAAATTGTCACACTGATTTTAGCAGTGAGGGTGTTTAACACCACCTCTCTGGTCCTGCCCAGTGGTGTACAGGCTTCCCACCTCACTTCTTTCCCCTGGCCCTGCAAACAGCTGCTGCTCTAGCTCACTTGTCTTACCTCCAAACTTCAGTGTCCATTGTTCTGTCTTGTTCCTGGCAGCACAGTCCCCTCCTTCCTCCACCTCCTCTAGGGAGGGAGCAGCATGACGTGATTAAAAGCAGAAGGTTGTAGGGAAAGTTGGCTTTTCTGTAATAGCAGATACAAACAAGAAAACCTACAGAGATTGTGTGCCTGGCTCAGTTTCATTAAAGTTTTGAGCTTTTAGCTGATGACAGGTATTGAGTTAAATCACTCTGGTCATGTTTTATAGTCATTAAAAAGACACCCCAAGGATAAAAAGTGAGAGATCGTAAGCCGTTTTCAGGATTTCCCCTTCCTTTGTGTTACTGCAAAATTTTATTTCTCTCACTCTGCAGTTTGCATTTATCTTTGGATGTTAAGACTGAGACATTAAGCTAAGGATCATGCTCTGATTTGGCATCACTGTTGCATAGTAATACAGCTCCCTTGGCATTTTTTGCAAACATTGAATTCTTCTAAAAGCTGCACTGGGTGTTGTGGCAGCAGAGCTCTGCTTTGGCTGTGGCTCTTTTGAACATCATCCACTCCATCCACCCCTGCCCTAGGTGACCATGCAATCAAAGTGGCATTCTTCACAGTCAGCCTGCCCTGCAGACATATGCAGTAGTAACCTCCCTACTCACCTGCATTTTTGGTATCAACCCTTCCTTCCCTTTGAAAACACCTCAAGAACAAGCCCCTGTGGTCTTTATCATCCATCTGAGGCCCAGAGAATGGTGGAGTCAAAAGAAATGTGAAAATAGTCTGTTTTTCTCTAAGTGGAGCCAATGCAGTGAAGATCTGTGGGGCTTTGAAGATTAGGAATTTCTCACCAGAGGATGTTAAGCTGCCAAAGTTTATATGGGTCCAAAAGAGACTGGACCCAGAGGCAGCTCCCAATGAGTACCTGTGCTCCTCCTTGTCCTGACACCCCTTCCTTCTGGCTGATGGGTGGGCTGGGCTGATGCCCACCTTGCAGACACAAAACTGCTGCATGAACTCATCTTCTATGTCTCTGCCCATGTGAGGGGCAAGTGTCCTCCTGCAGAAGGGTGAGCAGAGCAGGCAGGTGCATGCAAATATAAAATTGGTGCAGGTCACAGTTACAGCACTCGCTTTCTGGAAGTCACAGACAGACATTAAAGCAAAAATGTGCCTGTCTGCTTCCATTCATTTGAATTTTGCCTGGCTGTTTTTTGAAGGCCTTGAAAGGGCTCGAAGTTTGTACTGTGTTATGCATGTTCAATAATGCATTTCCTGCTCACAATGTTTAAATGGTTATCTTCATTGTTATTTATTAAAACATCTCCAAGAATGTCTGGACATTCATGGCTCTGCATCTCAAATGATTCATTAAAACACCCGCTTTCCTTGTCAGAAACTCCACTCTTGCATTATGTTTTGATCTCCACCACTGAGTGAGTGAGAGGCTCATGTCAGGTGGAATAAAATCTTTATCCCACTGCACATGCACAGGACAGAGGTGTCTGTGCAGTTTCTCGCAGATGGAGGTGAGCACAGACTTTCAGCTCTCCCCTCTTGGTTCCAGTGCGTCAGCCCTGCCCTTCTGTTAATCCCTGCTAGCACGATGCTGAGCTGCACCTGCCCTGCCTGTCTCTCCAACATGGCTCAGGAATTTAAGTGTCATGCCTTGATAAACCATCTCCATGGCTTCTGGGTTAGAGCTGGCTGGTGCTGAGCTCAGAACACAGGCAGACAAAGCTGGCTGGCAGTCTGTGCTGCTGCCTGTGGTAATCATGATGGAAAGCTCCTGGAGGCGGGAAGATGGTATTTGCAAGCCCAGGGAACATGTGCTGTCTTCAGTCATCTGAACCCTCTGTCTGGCACTTGGAGAAAGCATCTGGAGTACCAGGTCCAGTATGGGGCTCCCTAGGAAGAGATACTAACAAAGTGGAATGAGCCAAGAGGAGGGACATGCTTGGGGCTGGAGCACCTGGCATGTAAGAAGAGTCTGGAGATTTGGGGAGCTCTTTTCTATCTCCTGTTATGTAAAGAGACATTGCAAATAGGATGGAGCCAAGTTGTTCTCAGAGATACATAACAAAGGATGAGGGATAAAAATAGCTCCCAGGAAAATTCTGATCAGATATTAAGGGGAAAAAAATCTTCCCTGTGAGAGAGGTCCCTGCACTGAAATAGGTGCCTGGGAGAGTCTGTGTGATCTCTATCTTGAAGATGCTCACAGAAGGCTGGACTAGATGACTTCAGAGGTCTCCACCCTGAGACTTATTTGTAGCAACATTTTATGACCATAACAGTCATCTCTTGATCTCCAGACAGTGCCTGTTTCTCAAGCTATCCTTTTTTTTGCCTCCTGTCACCCTTACACAGAACACAAATGTCAAGGAAGACATTTCCTCCTTCCTACTGCCCAGACTTGCTGGCAGACTTCCCTACCTAAGTTTTGTTCTCCCAGACTCCACCTTGCTCTCTTACAGGTAAGACCTCCCTCACCTCAGCCAGGTGTCCCAGAAGGAGCTTTGCAGGTCTGAGAATCAGGTCACAATGTTCACTAAAATCTCTGGAGGAACAACAGGGCCACTGGATTTTGGCTTGTTCCCTCTAACCTCCAATTCAAGAGCAAGCATCATCAAATAAAGGTAGTGGGACCTGGGCTTGGGAGAAGCAAAGAGAAGCATTTCTGCCCAAAAGAGATAATGACTCTGCCTAACTCTGCTGAAGGATGTTTATAGAGTTTCCAATAAATCCAAAAGAAGAAAGCCCACAACTAGTTACTAAGCACAACAAAACTGCCTCTGTTTTGGTGAGTCTCTGTGTTGAAACGGTGTGGAAAGGAAAAGGATGAGGAAGAAGTTTAGTATATGCTTGTCCTGCTCTGCCCTGACCCCTGGTCCTTGACAGGACCCTGGAATCCTGTGGTCCTGCCCAGCACACAGATGTTCTTGTGGGGGGGATGGCATTTTCCTCACTGCAAAACTCACTCTATTGCAAAAAGGCAAACAAAAGCCTGCTGTCTTTTGTCACACAATTAGCTAAGACAATGAGCAGCCTGGGCTTCTGCATTTCTTGGGAGAGTGTGCCGTTTCCACCAGCAGCTGTGCAATCTCTGGCTCCTAACCTGGTCTATCGAGGTTTTTCAGGGATGTGACATTTGTCCATAGCTGTGCAAATAAGCACTGCTTTTGCTTGCTACAGGAACAGCAGCATTAAAAAAACCCAACAAAACAAGCCCACAACTGGGGGTCATTGGGAAATTCATTATTTCTCTGTTTCCTGCTGAAATGAAAAGCAGAAAAATAATATTGTGTTGAGTAAATTACTCAGTTTGAAAGCAAATGTTCTGCTTAGGGATATATAAAAAAAAGGTCTAATAGGCTATTAGAAATCTGTAAAAATAAATGGCTATTTCAAGAAGCTAAACCAGCTAATTCAGAAAATGTTGAATTGAAGCCTTTGAACTTCTCAGTTTTCTTCCCCTCAGCTGAAATAATTCACTGTTTTTTGCAGTGATGCATGACTTGGTTTGGTCAACCTAAAGAAGAATCTTTCAGTGAGAAACAATGACCCTGTAAGTTGGTTCCTTCTCCTCCTTAGGACCACCCCAAAATGTCCCCCTGCCCATGCCATGCTGATTTTCAATTGCTGCAGCTTCACTGCTGTCCTTGACTAATCGGCTCTCTGGCACATCCCTGAGACACTGCTTCCCTGGTGAAGGTCTTCTAAAAAATAAGCCATTGCAGTGTTGTCTGTCTCATTTCAGCCTTCTCTTCCTCAAGGGTCTTTATCATTTTTTTTTTCCCCTGAAGTGACTGGGTGGCTTTAGGTGTGCTTTCAGCTGGACAGCACACAACATTTATCATGGTCCCTGCTTTGCTGCCTGGCACCGAAAGTGCAAAAAAGGCAAAAGCAGCGAAGGTTGCAAAAGTTTTGTGGAGACCTGTGTTGTTTAGGAGGGGTGATGGTGAGTAGGCTGGAGGCCCTAGGATGCCATATTTCCAGGGGGCTGTGAGGCCCAATTCATCGGTGTCCATGAGGAGCACAGACGTGGCTGTGGGGAAGGCTCTGGGGAGGGCATGATGGTGATTAATCCCTTCTAAGTGCCCCCATGTTCACAGGGATCCAGGCACTTGCTGAACCATGTTCCAGGCAAGCAGAGTCCCTTCTCTCAGCTGCTCTTCCTTCTCAGCCCCCTCTCACTTCCCAGAGATGAATGCAAAATTAACACATTTATCACACACCGTCTGAAAAAACAGAGAGACATCCGTTTAGAGCAGGTTGTATTTGCAAATATCTGAGCCCAAAATAACACAAACAAGCAGTCTCGTGACAACTCCATGGTTGCTTCTCAACTGAAGCCTTTCACTGGGGTGGAACATACCTCTCGCTTTGCTTTTCACTGTTCTCTGGCAGGTGATGCAATATATTTCCACACTGAAGTCTCCAGTTAATCCAGCAAAAGCTTTTTAGGGGGCAACAAACAGGATGTCAGCCAGTGACCCATGCCCACTGCTGGCTGCCCCACCACTCTTGCCTGCTACAGGGTACTTCTTAGGGTGGTTTTCTCTATGCAGCTGGGGTGTCCTTGGTGCTCTGATCCTCAGGAGATGATATTTTTGTCCACGGTGGACTCCCACTTCTGAACAGGGAGAAGCTGAGAGTAGCTGCATTTCCAGGCTGGGAGACACACTTTCTCCTCTGCATAAAAGGCAGAACCTGATTTTACCCACATTTCCCACATTTCAAAAAACAGAAAATGTGGTGGTCCTGGAGGTGAATACCCCACCTCTGTGCAAGAGGAACAAGCTCCTCTTCCAGAATGGCACTGCTAGTATATCTAGCCACACCCTCCAGAGGTTCTGATGGGGATGAGGAGCAGCCTGAGCTGCCATGGTCCTCAGAGCTCCCAGCTGATGCTCTCAAGGGGCTCTGCTTCCTAACGTGTTGTGGTGGGATTTGTTTTGCTGTGGTGTGGGTCAGTCCCATGGGACTAAGGTCTGGAGAGGTGTCTGCAGTGGAAGAGACTCTCTGTATGGAGATCTTGGAACATGTGTGTGAGAGAAGGCAGTGACTTAGGAGGGGAGGAGATCTGTGGGGTGGATAGGACATCTGTTAGACCCATGCAGAGACCTGACACTGGAAGTGTCCCTCTCAGGGGGTTATCAGTGCAGACAGGAGTGAATGGAGGTGCAGAGACATGTGGGAAGAGCTGTTTATTTTTAATCTATACCAAGTCTTCAGAGCCAACTCCCCCTTCTTTCTCAGTTCTCCTCTCATCCTACCCTTCCTCTTGTCACTGTCACAGGCTCACAAGGATGATGGATGAAAGGCCTTAAAAGCAGCTGGTTTCACATTTCATCACTGTCACATAACTTGCTTTCCTCTATGCCTGAAATCACTCCTGCTGCCAGAAATGCCCTTGGTATCCCAAGGTGTTTTCCCTTGCTGGTGCCCAGCCAGGGATGGCCTGCTGGAGTCAGGTGCCTCTGTAGTTTGGCAGAGCCCCTGGATATGTTGAGAAGAAGGATTCATCACAGCCTTCTGCTCCTGACAGCTGGAGACAACAGCATTACTTTCATCGTGGGAAGAAGGGATGATTTGAGCATGGCAGGGTTTGCCAGGCAGAGGTGACTGAATTGCTCTGATGAGAGAGGAAAGGGAGCAGGGATGGGAAATTTTGGTGGCCCAGGGACATGTGGGAATGCCTTTGGGACTCTCTGTGCTTGTGTAGCCCAGCCTCCTGCTAGCTGTGTGCTGGGTAGCTCTGCTCTGCTCACAGGGAGGGGTGGTGGCTGTGCTCCAGGCACAGTGGGCATGACAGTGACTCCTTTGGGGGTTAACACTGGGTGTCTGGGGTCCCCTATGGCACCAAAGAGGGCTCCTGTCATAGGCAGGAGCACCCTTGATGTGGCGGGCAGAGGAAAGCAAGTGCTAGCACCCCTAATGCCCACGGATAACCACACCACATTTCCGTGTCATCTTTGTGTGCCTGGGCACAGCCAGACCTCACCCTACCTCCCCCTGTGCTGGCAGGCTTGGGTCCAAACCATGCCTCCCAGACAAGCCCTGATGCTCAGGATGGATCTGGGCAGGGACTAGGTAGAAAATATTTCTATGGTCACTTCTCAGATTTCCTCCGTTTGCAGTACAAGCAGGTGAAAAGCTGGGTTGCAACCCCCCCTTGCAGGCAGCTGTGATTGAATGCCTCAGGAGGGGAGGGGAGGGAGGGAGAGGAGGACGAGAAAAGAAATGATTGAATAAAAAAACCCTAAAGTAAAATAAGAATCAGTGTGAAGCGAGAGAAGACATTGTAAATCAAATTCTGCAAAAGGAGGCAGAGAGCAAACATTTCAGCCAGGTCTAAGCCACCACCAGTTATTTATTCAGATAACATATTATTAGTGAAGAGAGACACTCACATCTGATATATATCTCCCAGTGCCAGAGAAATATGAAAATGCAGCTGGCTCTGCTCCTATCAGAACCATTCCAGATGTTTTCAGCTGGTGTCAGACGTGCTGCTTGGCATGACAAAGCAAAGGGGGAAAAAAAGCTGAGAGAAAGAAGGGAAAGGAAATGTCATCATCTTTTTTTTTTTTTTTTTTTAAAACACAGAAGGAAAATTAATCATGGCTTCACACATTAAATGTTTCCCCTGGCAGCTCCTGGTGTAGATGTCATTAATAGCTGAAACAGCAAGGGAGATAGCAGAACACAAGGCTCCTATTTACCATTGTTAATCAAGCACTAATTGGTAGTTTAGACATTCTAAAATTATTGTGGAGAACGTTTCAAAAGTGTCAAGAACCAAAGATCCATTCTCAGAAGTGTCACCCAAATCTGATTTCCAAATCTGAGCCATTAAAATGCTTTTGAAAATTTTTACCTTAGCAATCCCAGCTGAGACTGGGGCATAAATTCTGGTGCCGGGCACTGCAGCATGGAACAGTGGCCGTGCCCCAAATGTTTTGATGAACGTGCAGGAGGAAACTCAGTCAGCCTGTTCTGCATCTGAGGGATTAAGTTATGTAGGGGCTAAGGGTGGCACCTATATTGCTTTGCTGGATAGTTCTGGAAACCACCCAGGCTGGTGTGTGTGCACAAGCCAGCCCTGAGTGTGCCACCCCACCTGCCTTTGCAGCACGCCTCTCGTGTGGCACTTGCTGATGCCTGCTGGCACCTCCAGGCCCGTGCCAGGCTTCAGACACTCATTTTGTGCTTTGGTGATTGATCATCGCTGCTGTGAACCCGTGGGGACTCTCAGGTGATGAGCGGGGAAGGTATTGGGTGAGGTAATGCTTTTCCTGTGGAGATCTGCTTGTCCATGGTTAACACTGTTTGTGAGAAAGGAGGCTGGGAGCTCACTTTCTGCCTTTGGTCGTGAGAAGGAAGGAGTAAGCTGCAAATGGAGCGTCGAAGATAAACACAAGTACTATTGAGGAGAGGCAAACATGGAGCTGGGCTGCAGCCGGAGACAGTTACCATAGTTACTCCCCATTCCTGCAGGGAGGGAGACTCAAGCAGCTGCCCACGGCTTTGACACACAGAGCAGAGGTATCTCTCAGAGCCCAGGGGTGCTGCTGGCAGTGGGAGTCAGCTGGGGGGGACATCAGTCTGCTTGTCCTGAGCTTAACCCCTTACCTGTGCTGACCTGGGCAAGGGAAATGTCCCAGCCACCCTAAAGCTAGCAGCCTTGAGGGCGGTGCGGTGTGGTTGGGCATGCAGGACCAGGGCAGGGATTGGCTAAAGGATGGGCAAAGCTGCAAGAGTGCAAAGAGCATCCAGAGATTGGTTCTAGACTTAGCTGGGGTGCTTGTGGTGCTGGGATGCTACTGGTGTAGATATGGGCCTGGGAAACTGAGGGGAAGAGAGGGCTTTCCTCGAGATTCCTGATTTGGAATCAGGTCAGGGTTTGCAGGATAATTGACGTCCCCTAGTCTGGCTGGGGGATTGAGTTTAGATTTCTTTAGGGCCACTGGAAGAGGTGCATGCAGGATGATTATGCAGATTGATGATTGAGATGCATGGAGATGATTATGCAGCTCCAACTCAAGCCATGCTTTGGGCCATCAGTGGAATGACATGACTTGGAGCACATTTCACCTGTACTCAGTACAAGCCTGAACCCCAGAAAAGCCAGCTACAAACTCGAGCCATGCTACTAGGTGGCTACAGAGAAAGAGCAGTAATTTTTCCTATCAAGAAAAAAGCCTTTTAATCATATCAGCTGATGTGCAGTGACACCTCGTTAGCCACCAGCTGGCTTTTCCTCTTAGAGAGAGTAAAGAGAGAGACATGCACATGCAAGAGATGAGCAGCCTACAAAATGAAACACAGGGCCCTGTTCAGCCTACTCATGGCCATCCCCAGCATGTCAGCTTGAAGCTTGTCTCCTGATGGACAGCCCCAGCATCAGCCAGACCTGCTTGTGCTGGCTGCCAGCAGTCCCACTGCTGCTTCCCTTGGGTGCAGGGCTCACCTTGGAGTGGGATGTGCCGAGTGCTTTGGTGCAACAGAGATGTGTTTCAAAGCAAGAAAGTCTACAGATACAGAGATCTGATGCAGAAGTGACAAGAAAACTTGTCAGTGGAAGGTGGTGTCAGGCTGCCCTGTCCCCTGGGGAGAGGTCAGCATGGCACACGGTCTTCCCAAGCTCAGCCCACTCCGAAGGATGTAGCTGGGAGCTGGATATTGGCTGGTTGGGACTGTATCCATGGCAGCAGCGGCTTCTGCATCGCAACATGGCTTGGGGACCCAAAAAAAAAAAAAAAAAAGGACCAAAACATAAAAAGAAAAGCAATTAGAAATTCTAATAATTATGCAAGCTTGGTGATAGATCAGGTTTGCAGAATGCCTTCCACATAGGCAGGGCCCACCCCTGGACACCAGCTGAAGATGTGATTTTTAGAGGAAGCCAAGCATGTGCTCTGAGAAGTCAGGTTGTGAGTGTTCAGCTGGAGCCAGGGAAGGGGCTCTGCTGGCTTCTATGCTTCTGCAAGCTCTTGTTACACTATCAGGGAGCATCTTGGGCAGAGACATGGGTACCAGCACCCTTGCTGTGCACTTAATAAAGCGCCTGAACCTCCTCTACGTATTTTTATTAAAAAGTGTCAGTGCCTCAGTGAAAGGCAGGAGGGAATGACTAAATTGCTGTTAAGTGACATGTTCAGACATGAAATCAAGCAGAGCGCTACATTTTTAAATTAGTTTTTGACAGTCTTTTCCCCAGCATCTCACCAGGCTGCAGCTCCTGGCAAGATATGCCCAGTCTCTCTCCTGTCCCCAAAGCAGCCACCTCTGACGGGCCCAGCAGTACCAGTTTCTCCTTTTGTGGAGGTGAGACGACCACATTGCCTTATGGGCCCTGTGCTCCCAGAGTCTTGGCACCTGGTGAGAGCTGGGACAATCATGGGTGCATCACGTGTTGGAGCTCCTCTGGACTTCCCCAGCTCATGTGGGTGCACAAGCTGCTGTGTGAGTGGCCTGTGACTGCTTCATGCTATCATGGAGCTCATGCTAGGGTGATGGGCTCTCTCTGGGACTCTGTCTCCCAGGCACTGGCTGTGATGACCATGCCTGACTCCTGCTTGACCTGAGTAAGTGACTTGATGATCCCAAGTTTCATGGCTCCTCAGTATGAGGCTGCCCCACTGCCAAAATCAACTCTCCATCCATGCTTACCGTCCAGCCCATGCCCAGCTGCCCATCCCTTGCCCCAACCACATTTTGCTGTGTCCCTGCTCTCCTGAATGGCAGCAGAGGCTGGGATGAGGGATAGGGTATTGCTAGGGAGGATATAGGTGTGTTGGACTCCCAGCTGTGCTGTAAGCAGAGTGAACTGTATGTTTGGAGAGGCAGACTTGGTCATGTTGCTCAGCACTGGAGGACATCCCCCTACCACCCACTCCGCAGCAGGGGGGTGAGGGATTCAGCACAAAATTCCTGAGCTCAGTTTGCTTCAGCTTGTCTGAAATTTTCATGTAGGGGATTTTGTGTGCAAAAAATGGCATTGCAAGTTAAGAGTCAGGGTTAGGAGCTTCATTAGCTGTCACAGAGAAGACAGAAGTGACAGAGTAGGGAAGAGTGGATGAACAAAGAGACGTTCAGAAGGAAGCTGTGGACTTGTGCAAAGCACTGGATGTCTTCAGGGTGACTCTGTCCCTCCTTTCCCAGGCCAGCATGCTGCAGAGATTGTGTTGATGTCTGTGAAAAGTAGCAGGGGCTGTGCTGCTTTAGCTCATGCATGTCAGGTGATGTGCTGGTGGATACCAAGGACAAGCTGATGCAAATTCAGGGGCATGCTAATGCAGACTCGGGGATAGATAGGCATGTGCTTGCCCAGCCAGGAGCCAAAATGCACATCCTCACCTCCTGTATCTCAGCATATGCACAGCCATGGTACCTCTCCTGGGGCAGGGGACCCATGCAAGCTTCGTGGCACACACACCTTCATCCCTGGCCAAGCAGTCTCTGAGCTTAATCTTCCTGAAAGCATCACAAGATTTCTCTCTGAGATTTTCTCAGTGCTCCTGGGCTGCATTTCTGGGTGCAGGGAGTTCATATGTAAAACTTAAAAACTCAACTGCAGTGCATCCTTTGAAAGCCCTTGGGTCAGAGATGTGAAGACAGTCCATGGAGGGAACAGAGAGGGCAAGCTGTCATCTTTGATGGGAAGGGCGTTGCGAAAAAGGAAGAGTTTCCTGTCTGACACCCGCTTGTTTCTCTGATCCGTCGCTTCTGTTATGGTCTATTAAAAATTAACCGAATCATGCTCGTCATTAACATGCACTGCCTTTGTTCTCCAGGCTCCTAGTACCCATTTGTAGGGCTTTTGTTATGTATTTTTCAGCACTTTGTCTCTTTAATTGCTCACTTCTCTCTGATGTGCTGGGCTGTGGTTTGCAAGTCAGCTGGAGGGAACAGAGGGGCATTTTTATTGCTCCAGACTGGATGCCAGTGAAAGGAAAGGCTCGGCAAGCCCCGGCTATAGCAGCCGAAGCTGCTATAGACCCTGCAGTCTCTGGTGCCTATGCACCAAATGCTCCTTGTTTCCAGGCAGGCAGACAGCTCTGGAGTCTTTAATGCATTACCAGGGAGAGGGAAGGAGGCTTTCCTGAAGCTTTGGCTGCCTTTGCTCCTTTTTGCCCCTTTCCTCTCAGACACAGTCCTGCTGCTTTTCTCATTCTCTTTTCTCAAATGATGTAGCTGCTTTTGGCACTCCAAAGTGCAGTGTAGGGCTGGCTGCAGTTCTGTGGTGCTGGATGCCCTGGGCTCTGCTGCTGGCTGCGCTAGAGGGCCTTGCATGGCTGTGGAGATACCTCCAGCCAGAGCCAGGCTGCAGGTACTCCCACAGCCCCTTCCTGATACTAGTCCCTTCCTCTGAACATAAGTGCTGCCTTCACTGGAGCTTAACTGGGCCAGGCAGGCCTCCTAACAGCTTGCATGGTTTGAATCCTCCCCAAAAAATGGATGCAGCATGGTAATTGCACCAGCTGGGCTGAGACTGAGCAAATGCCAGCAGAAGGTGTGAGCAGCTGCCCCACTGTTGAGGCTGTGGTGTGGGCATCACTGTTGCTAAAGGGAGATGGGCATGCAACACCATGGTGGTCATGGATCCTGAGATGCCTCCTTCTGCTGAGGGCTCCAGAAAGAGGGGGTGAAACCAGAGAGTGAGCTCAGTAATAAGCACATAGGCTGCTCCTGTTGCCAGGAGAGCTTTCTCCTTTGCTGACCTGGGAGGAAGCCAGGAAAAGAGGTTGTAGGATAGGGTACTATCACTGTGTCTCCTGGGACACCCCGTCACTTGAAGCTACCAGTCATCCTGGTAGTCAGCTGGAGAGCACGAAGAGATGGGTCAGCTGTTTGATGCTCATGCAGAGTGAGTCAGTCCTCTGCCCACAGCTCCCCAGTGGGATGCTGAGCAGAGCTGACAGGCAAAAGCGAAACATCTGCTTCAAACCCTTGTTCTTTTTAAGCTCAGAAATTCTCAAGCCAGGAGCTCACCTCTTGGAACAGAAGTGTCCAAGGGAGAGGTACCAGGAGATGGGGTCTCTGGTTTGAGAACAGAGGTCTGTTTGGCACTGAACCTGCACTTCTGCAACCTGGCAGAGAAGAAAGACTTAGTTTCCCTTTGGATGTGGACGGTTATGACTAAAGCTGGGACTTACCACTTTGATCAACAAAAAAAACCTAGACAGCACGTCTGCAGTTCAACAAACCATGCTATTTGCTATTAGGAAAGGCAAAGATCATCAGAAGTTTCTTGTGCCCTGAACCTCTGTGAAACACCCTGATGGAGGAGGATCCTTGGTCTCAACTACCCTGGTTAGTCTCCTAACGCTTCTTATCAGAAAGGTTGTAGATCCCCAAAGCACTGATGTGTAAAAGCCCATTGGAAGGACTCAAGTCCTTCTGAAAATGATGTAAATATTTTCCTTGGCTTCATCAGTCTTTGGATCAGGGCTGTACTCATTGTGGTCTCTGCGTGGCCCAGCTGCAGGGGTGATGGCAGGAAGTGTTAGAAGGGGAGAGGTTGGTGTCAGCATTCCCTCTAAGAGCTTTAATGCCCAACATCTTGAAATTTAATAATTAAGGAGATGCTTTCAATTTTTTCTTTTTCTTTTCTTTTTTTTTTAATAGTCTAACAGCATGAACTAAGCCATTCAATAATTAATTGATAAAGTTGAACTGCACATGCCAGCACCTGAGCTTAGGGTGTGGGCTCAATCTTTGCAGACAAATGAAGTGAGAAGTAATTGCTTGACGAAGAAAAGGAAGATATTAACATAAGATTTCTCAGGTCTCTCATAGGAATTCATCATAGTGGGTCTGGGGCTCTAGATGGGATTTTTGCTGCTAATTAATCCCTAATTAACACTCTAAATTGGCCTAGGCATGACGCAGGGGGGGAGCTGGGGTGATTCTAGACTACAACAAGAGCAAGAGGAGGGAGAGAGTGAAAAATTTTCATTTGTATGGGGGATGATTCAGAGGGAATAAGGAGACACATATGGACTGCTTATGCTGGACAACATATGCACATGTGTGTTTGCCATTGCAAGGGGTCTAGCAACACTGACATCCACAGGGATGATCCCAGTGTGTCTGGATGGGGACCCAGTTCCGAGGAAAGGAGTTCCAGTTCCGCTCCCAGCTGACTCCAATCTCCTTCCTTCTCATCATTCTTGGGGTATCTCTGCTGTGGCAGATGTTACGTCTTGTCTGTCTCTGTGAGATTAGCAATTCAGCCTGACTCTGGTGCTCTGCTGCCTGAGCCTTGCTCCATGCGCAGCCTGTAGAAAGAACAAGGTGCCACAGTGAGGGGAGGCACCTCTCCAGTGCAGGCTCAGTGTGCCTCTGAAGTGCTGCTGTAATGTGGGAAATAACAAATCCTCCCAGCTGCTGCCTACAAATGGCAGCTCTACCTACAATACAATGTGACACCTCAGACGTGCCCCGATAATTTAAGTCTGCCTCACCAGGCTATCTGTCTCTCTGTCTCTGTATGTGTGTTATGTGACTTGGGTCTCTCCTAATTACTTGTTACCATGTGGGACAGCTCCACAGGGAGAGACAGTGAGGGCTCAGTCAGCATGCCCAAACCTGGCAGCTGGGTACTAACTACACTTTGGGTGCCCTGGTCCCCTCCATGTACTCTGATTCCCCAGCTATTAGAGGAGTGTCACCTTTCCTGTGATTTTTTTTCTTTTTTTTCCCTTTATGAGGAAGCTGAAAAGCCTAATTCAACATGATAAAAACACTAAAACCTTGAAAAATGTTCCTAAGAGGACAACTTTCTCCTTCCCAGATCGCAGTTTATTCCCAGGAAAACAGATTAGTAGCATTTAGGGCCGGAAAGGATCACTGGTTGAATCAATAGATTAAAAAAGATCACAACTGTTAGTGCCAGACTTTGATTTTTACACTGCCACTACATTTTATGTGGCTGTCTCCCCTTTTGTGGCATTTTATAGCACTCAGGATACCTCTGTGTTACCCCAATCCAATTTATGCCCTAATTTTATGCTGTCCACCTACTCCTTTGCTATCCCTTATCTCCTCAGATCTCCCTGGATCTATGTCCTACTGCGTTTCCATCACTCACAGGCTGTGCCAGGTGGGAAGCAGTCCCACGAGAGGCTGGCAGTGTTTGTGTGACATCTCCAAGGCAATGCAAGGGCAGTCTCTGTACTGCCTGCTTTTCACTTCAGGACTAGCAGCTCCTAATTTTGGCTCAAGGCTGACCAGGGACAGGTGATTTTTTTCCCCAGACACTACAGCAGAGTCCTGAGCTAAGCCTCTTCCCCTTGAAGGTGATGATGTGGGCAGAGTGCCAGCCAGGCTCAGAGCACCTGAGCAGGCTGCCAGAGTCCTCTGAGATGGGACTGCTGGGAATGGGGTCACTTCTGGTGAAGGAAGGTATTTCTCTCCTCTCCCCATTTCACTGTTTACTCTCTCCCCACCCTACATGTTTTTGATCTTTGCCTTGCCCATGGTGACAATTCTGAAGCACTCTTACAAAGGACAAAGTCACAGGCTTCAGGCAAAACGTGCTGCTGGTAGCTGCTGCTGCAGAAAGGGCAGTGGCCAGAAGTGCCTCTGTGCCTCATGTGTGCAAAGGAAAATAAATGGATATGAAGAACAAACTTGTTTCCTCAGAAAGTCAGCTCTGGAGGTCCCCTGAACTTAGGTAATGTTTTTGCTGCCTGAATGTGACTAGATACCTGAGTGGATGGATTGAGGTGCTGCAGCAGGACAGGCTACAGACAGAAATGAAGGCACTGACAAATTACAGTGTTTTTTTGGTGGAGTTTATTCCAGAGACCTTTCTGCAGCTTCTAGGGAAGGAGTTACTCTTGGGGGAGTGCAGTAAGTTTTTTAAAGTCTCAGGAGATAAAACCTTCCATAAAAATGCTATATTGGCTTCCAGCCAAAACCCCTCTAAGGAGAGTCTCAGTACATTTTTGGGCTTTGGGTTATCCATGTATTGTATGCACAAACATACCCCTTTCTTGTGTCATATGCACTGAAAAGGAAAATTTAGGTGTCAGCTGTTTTTGTGGCTTTTGGAATTTTTGGAAGATAGAAAAACATAGGCAACTTCATTGAAGGGAGCTACAAGTCCATTCTCTGACTTCCTGGTACAAGTCCTTGGATGAGTTTTCTCTAGTTCTGCTGCATGGACGGCCAACCTTAAATTAATTGGCATTGCGGCTCTCTGCTCCATTATGTTTACATATGGGAAAATGAAAAATCCTCAAATGAGGTCTCCAGATCTGTATTTCTGTCTCTGGAGAATCAGTCTTCATGAGGTCCCCTTGGGCATTGCTGATCTAGTATAACACCCCCCACAAGATTTTGTTTTCTGCTGATCAGCAAAGCTTCTTCTTCATCACATTTTCTCTTTGGGTTTCAGGGTGAGTCTGGAATCTTAATAGCATTTGAGCATCATCTATAAGCCCAGAACAGCTATGCCATCTGATAAAACGCTTCTTGTTAGTCTTCTGTCTTAGCTACAGAATGATTTCTGCCTTGGCTTGTGTTTGCTCTGGTAGTGATGTGAGTTATACCCTGTTTCCCATGCATGAATAATCAGACACTGATTTGCGGGGAATTCCTGCAAACACTGAAGCTTTTGTGACAATCCTCAGGACTCCATGAGGTCAACACCTCACTTGTACCTTGATGAGGACACTGAGGCCCTTCTTCCAGAAAACACCAGGGGAACCTGGGTGATTGTCAGTTATCAGTGCTACAACTCCAGCAAAAGTTGTCTCTCTCTAAAGCTGATCTGGGATGCACAAATCAGTACTGATCCAAAGGGTAACCTCATGGCAGACTAGAAATATCTGGATCTCCAATGCTACCTGTGGCTTCTGGGTTCTCCTGAAAGGTTTCCTGTCCCAGAGCCAACCAAGGACTTAGCTGAGGGTGTGAGCAGTGCCTCAGTGTGTACACATGGTCCAGAGGATAGTGCAAACTTCCTTCTTCAATGAGAACAGCGAGTAGATGCAACCATGGAGAAAAGATCAACTCCATTTACTTCCACAGCAGGATTTTTAAGACAGAAGAGCCAGAGAACAGGCTCTGCTGTGTGAAACTCCTTTGGAATTGTGTCTTGCCACAGTAATGAAGGTGGGTGCAAGGTGGGAAGAAATGCCTTGATAAAATGGCTCTGCTTTCGGTGTGTGCTGGGTATATGGCAGCTGGTAAGGAAAAGAATGACAGGACTGTGGATATTCCTGTCACTTCAGGTGGGATTTCTGCTCTTTGCCACATGGTCTGTCCTGCAACATTTGAGCAAGATGGATGAGGGTGGTGGTCTCTGATGCCTGGAAGGCAGAAGGTTTCCAGTGAATACTTGGACCAAACAGAATTCAGCCAAACAGAGGCCCATTGCACTAGAAGAGACTCCAGATTAGGAGGTGGGGCTTTGCTGGCTGACAGGGATGCTTTCCCAGAAATGTTTCTCTGGTCTCACAGACAAGAGCCCCACGACAAATCCCAAAGTGCTATAAATCCTGAACCTTTTCCACTTTAACTGGTGCAAATCAGATTTCTACTTCCCTAGCAACATGGAGGCTGGAGAGTTCTGGTTGTATTACTGCTTCACTGTGCCAAGAACTCTGCATCAAGCCTATTACTTTTACATTCCTGCCTTCTGAATAAGGGGTGCAGATAACAGTACAGTGTACTTCGAAAACACATCTGCAATGTTAGCTTAGGCTTGTGGCTCCCTGGAAAGTCCTGGTGAAGCACAAGCAGTGCATTGAGCAGCATCAGAGCATTGCAGGAAGAAGCTCATGTGTACATTAGCCCTGTACACGCAATTGTTTTGCCGCAATAGCCAGCTCAAGCAGCTCTAATAGCTTTCCACTGATTTTCTGCTGAAAGAATGACTCTTGGCTCAAACAACAGAGATGGAGCTGTGGCCAAGGGGGGTTCCCTTGTACCAGAGGCTGCTGTGAGCTCTGTGAGGGACACTCTGACGCTTCCAAACTGGAAAATCTGCAATCAAAATGACCCTAAAATACTCACTTCAGTGACGTTGGAAAGAAACCTTACAGCCTCATAAATCAAACTGTGATGAGGAAAGGAAGTGAAGGTTCTGCAGTCTGAGTCTGGAGGGTATAACCAATGGAAGGACGACCTTGAGCCATAATGCTCAGGGTCAGTTTTATCAAATTTTTAGGAGTAAATGAGTGTCCTGGCTGTGTCTGATAGTTAGAGGATGGACGGCCCAGTACAATCCAGGACAGGCAGATCTACAGCTGAGCAAATAGAACTGAACATACAATACATATCAGGCAACTCAGCCTCTTTTCCTCCTGGGGGGAATGCCAGCCATCTGCCATTTCACTAAACTCTGTTAGCATGCAAAATAATGGGAGTGGCTTGCAGAGTGGGGAAATAATCACTTTTTTTGTAAGTGACTGTAAAAGGATCAACTGCCAGGGTCTGATCTGCCATGGCTTGTGGCAAGGCTCTGGCATTACTTCCTAAACTTTTCTTGCCATGCCCACGGGATCATCGTGTGTGACACTGGAGGGACCCTCCCTTAGACATATGTAGTCTCTGCTTTGCTTCTGTTGGCTACTTAGAAAATTGCCTGCTTTAAGTAACCTGTCCATCTGCCCTCTCTTTTCTTCCAGTATCAGGGATGGAGCAGAGAGTGGGGATGCTGCTGGGATTCACAGAGCGATGGGGACAAGTCAGCAAGCCATGAAGGAACATCTGGTGGGTGCCACCACAGAGCTAACACTGACAGGCAGAGTCATGAGAGCAAGATTAGACAGGGAGAGCAGAAAGGTGTCACCTGCACCTGGGGAGGAAGTTGTGGTGTTCCCTGGTCCCCTCCACAGCCCTGGCTGGTGCAGCTTGGGAGAGACCACGATGTGGGGTAAGGCACCAAGGGCAGGAGCCACCCAAATCTCCTTGGTCCGTCACCTCTTTTCCTTCAACAGAGCATTCCCTGTCCAAGAGGAGCTACGGTGGAGCAGGATAGGGATGTTATGTGGGAAAGGGATGACCCCACTCTGAGCCATCAGTGAAGTGTGTTGCCAGTGGCAGCAGGGCTGTAACTCTCCCGCTTGTAAACACTCAGCGGTTTCTTCGTTCAGGCAGATGTAAAAGGAAATCCAATGCCTTTTACAAGCTCCCAGCCCATTACCGAACGGGTTCATAAAGCAGCGAACAAAGGCTAATCAATATGCTGAGTGCAGGGGAGAGAGGCCCGAAAGCATTCGCTAATCAGGGGGATGCTGCCGGCCTTATATAAATCCGGCGGGTGTCTCTGGTGGGGAGTGGGCGCGGGGAGCAGCTCGGCACCTTTCATCTCCAGTCGCCTCTAAACGTCTCTCTCCAGTAATGAGCCCGGCGCTCCCTTTCCTCCGCAGCGCCGAGCCGAGCGAGGAGGAAGAGGCAGGCGGAGCTGCCGCTAATGGTGACTTGCCACAGGGATCAATAGATGGGAAGCAAATTAACTCGAATCCCGTGGGAAGGGATTTGTTGATATGCGGGGTGACATCGGATCGGATGGCTGTGCCTTTTCGGAAATACCAGCCTGTAATGAACCCCCGAGGGAGCAGGAGGGAGGGGACCTTCCTGCCACTCTGGAATGCTGTCTTTCCTCACCTCCTCCTTCTATTAGCATACACATCGCTTTGATTTCCCCCCTTACGAGTTCTCTTGCTGCCTCTCTCCTTCTCCGAAGTGCTGCTCTCTCCAACTAAACTTCTTCCATAAGTGGCCCTGGAAGTAGGGTAGGATCCTCAGAGCCCAGGGAGGGTGATCTAGGGGGCTTTGCATTAGGATGTATCTGTATCTGTAGCCCTTTCTAAGAGGCTTGCAGCCTTCCTGCCCTGGCAATGTGGCATGTGCCTGAAAGAAAAGCCCTGGTCTATTTAGTTTGCTTCAAAACCATTGTGGCACTGTGCTGTGAGGTGGGGAGGTGGGCAAGAGAGGACTCAGCCAGGTGTTGCTCACCCCTTCCTTCTGTAGGCCTGAGCAATGAGGGATGCTTCTCCAGGCAATGAAGCTGGCAAACCACCCTCCTTTCCCAGCCAAGCCTGGCAACTTGGTCATTCTTTGATTTCTGTGTGAGCACTCCCAGGGATGGAGATCTCAGGCCCCTCTGCCAGCAGCCAGCACAGGAGGCTGGAGGAGGAGACTGTTCCTAGCCAGCTGCTCCGCAGAGCAACCTTGTGGCTGGGAGACTGTCACGAGGCTGGGATTAAGGAGCAAGTGTCTTCAGCAGAAGCCAATGCAGCGTGTCTAGACTGTTGGAATCAGAGAATCATTGAGGTTGGAAAAGACCCTTAAGATCACCAAGTCCAACCATTAATGCAGCATTGCCAAGTCCACTGCTAATCCCATGTCCATAAGTGCTCCAGCAGCTACAATAGGGGAGCAGCCCTACCTGTAAAGGGCTTCTCCTGCCTTTCCTCCTCACCTGCACATGGGTAGCGCAGCACTATAGGTGTTAGTCTTGGCATTCTGCACCTCAGATGGAGTCAGAAGTGCAGGCGGGAGGAAAGGTAAGGCTCAGCTGCTGGACTGAGTCTGACTGGGAAAGAGCAGGAGCTGCAAGTTGTGGCACCTGCTGGAGATTGTCCAAACAGGAAGTCTGTGCACAAGTAGTGCTTTTAAGAATTGGAACAGATTTCATTATCTGCATGCTCATATTAGGCAGGCCTGGCAGAAGGGTGGGTGGATAGGAAGGGCACTAGTAGGAGAAAACAGTGGGCTAAGAAAAGCAAGTCCTGTGCACATACAGTGAGCAGGATGACCCTGCTGGAGTGTCAGTCACGTCTGCAAAGCAGATCCATTTTTAGTACCTGTCCTTTACTGCAGATTTCAAGGCACAGCCTAGAAAGGGATCAGTTATCTGCTGAGACAGCCAGGAACTGGATTTCCTGGGGCAGTCAGCCGAGAGGAGGGTGGCTGGGACTTCTGGAAGCCACTACCAGTATCTTCACAAGACAAACTTTGTGGCTGAACAATGCTGAACATTCTTCCTGGAGTCGACCAATGAGACCCTCGTGGCCCTGAAGCTTGCTCAAAGCAGAAGTCGTGAGAGGGGCCTGAGTGCAGTGGGATTTTCAGGGGACACCCAAGTTCCTTTGGAAGTCTGGAGAGTGGGTGGGCTGCAGAGGTATCCTTAGGCATGCAGAGGTGCGTGTCCCATGCATCTCATTTTTAACACCTGCGGAGGTGGCAGCAGTTCAGAGACCACCAGTCTGTTCTGTGGCAGGCAGCGTGGGCAGTGCTCTGGCGGCTGCTGATCTGAAGGAGTGGGGACGATCTCCTGGCTGTGCTGCTTGTGCCACTCTGCCAGGGGAAGTTCTCCCTGCGCTGCCGGCTCATCCGCACTGCCTGACAGCTTTTGTCCCGGGGGGCTCGTTTGGTGCAGATCCAGCAGCAAGTTCAAATCTCATTTAATTTTGCCTGCACGCACAAAAGAGAAATTCCTGTTGTTTCTGCTGCTAGCTGCTTGACTGGCTGCCCAAACAAACAGGCAAGATAAAGTGCCCCTGGGCATTTCTGCTAAACCATGGCCAAGGCTCGATAGAGCAAATGAACCTGCAGACAGAGAACAGAAAATGGCATGGGTTTGCTCTGCCTTGGCTGTCCTCCCCACCAAACACTGCTGGCACCCAAAGGAGTGGAGTCCCCTAGGCACCTTTCCTGCTGGGGGGCTGGGAGGGCAGGAACAGTTTTCTGGGGTGGGGAGGAGTGAAGTGAGTCCTCATTTGGGAAACCAGAGCACTGAGTGATCAGCATCTCACAGGATCAAGAACAGAATTTCTTTGGGAGATGTCCTTTGTCCAGCCACTGGGACTAGAACTTGCTTGTCTGCCACACTTCTCTGCTTTACTCTCTGCTCTTCTGGCTGAAGACTGCAGTGACTCTGGGCATACTTGGGAAGGTATGCTCGGGGTCATGCTATTAACAACTCGAAAATAAACCCTCCATCACTCCTTCTGTCTCTCTCGCACCTTCTTCTGCACCCTGCTTTCTCATACTCCCATCTCTCCTTCCTGATCTCCACCTGCCTTCCTTATCCTTGGTTCTGTCTCTCCCTCCCGTTTGATCTCATCCTCCCTCTGCAGTGGAGCTGTGCCTTTCAAGCAGTCTATTGAAGGGACTTGCTGAAGGAGCCATTAGTTGGAAGGAAAGCGGAGGCCTGTGGTGGAGGGCGGGAAGAGAAGAGCTGATCAGTGTAATACAGCTCCTCTGCACTGCCAAGCTGGAGTGACCCCCCTCGCCAGGCATCACTCAGCCACACTGTGGCAGCCGTTTGTGAAGAGTTCCAGCGTTCCCATCTGCATTCCCTAATACAGACAGAGACTCAAAGAGCCCCAGCTGCATCACAGCCCCCTCCCTTCAGCCCCAGTATGTGCAGCATGAGTATCTGCTGGACTTTCTGCTCCTCTGCAGGAGGCTAGCTCTTGCCAGGAGGTGAGAGGAAGGTGTGTAAGGTGAGAAGGGACCTAAGGGAAACCTAAAGGTGACAGCAGAGGATGGCAAGCTCCTGGCTCTTTTAGGCTGTAGGAAACTACAGGTGAGAATGACTGTATTGTCCCAACAACAACACATCGCCTTGCTGACATATCAGGGGCAGGGTGTGAAGCTCTCCTGCCTCTCAGTCACTGTCGGCTGTGATGATAAAAGGTCTGTGTATAAGAGTAGAAAGTAAGATTGGATGGGACATTCTGCCTCCCTGTGGTAAAGCCCTTTGAGGTTAAAATTATGTCTGGATTTAGGGACAACTCCTGTTGGGACTGCTTGGCAGGATCTTCTGAGTATTACTGTTCTTCTTTCTGTAACACTGAAGCCTGTCTATTTCCCCAGCACCATCCAAGCAGTTTCCCTGCACAAAGCTCTGCCCTAGCGAAGAGCCAGTGTGTGCCTGCAAGTCTTCTTGCTCTTTCTGTGGCATCTGTGATCGTGGAGTGCCTTTGCTTGGGCAGAGAGTAGGTACTTGCAGGATGGCTGGAGTTCTGTGTTCCTGGCCTTTGCACTTCAGCCAGTAAAGTACTGGGATGCCATAGATACAATTTCATGTAAGCAAATGCTCAAGATTCCAAAAAGGCAGTGTTGTATCACTCTCCATCTGTTGAGTGCTTTGTGATCATTGAATGCAACGTTTGATATAAATGCAAAATAATTATTATTTTACAAAACGTAAGTATTTCCTTCCATTATAAACAAATGCACCAAGGAGTACATTCCCATTGCCAGGCATTTGTGCACAATCTCTAGAGAGTGGCTTGTCTGATATGTTTATTCAGTGTAAATAAGTTAAATGCTGGAGAATGAATGGTTATACTAATTGAACTTATTCTTGTAAATTTAATGTGTCATTCTCGCCAAATGTGCCATCAAAAATGTGCATTATTTTGTTCATCTGCATGGTCATCATTGAAATTCAGAGAACACATTTGAAATCCTGCTGCGTGGTTTGAGGAAATGGTCTTTCCAGCAACTCATGGAAATACTGTGTGGAATTTCAATATTTGTATATCCAGAATGATGGCAATTGTAATGGTGAAATGTGCCCACTGTGAGAGAAAGTACAGTTTCTTAGCTTTTCTTACTCCTTGCATATTGATTCCTTTGAAGCTTAGAGTCCCTCCTATGCTTGTTCTCTGCCCAGAGAGGATTTTAAAGCAGAGAGGAAAGGGACAAGGAAAAGCTATTGGTTTTTCTATAACTGTGCTTTACATTCATTGTGAGAATTATATCTGGGTGTAACTCAGCACCAGTCAGGCATCTTTTGCTCTAATTCCCCTGTTTTATAGCTCTTACGGAGAACCAACAGCAATGAAAGAGCTGTTTGTGAGGACACAATTGATTGGGAAGACCTGAGTGCAGGGGTTTCTTTTTGAATCTGAGTGCTAAGAGGGTCTGCTACATTTCTCTAAGCTCTTCATCCAAATCTTGCACCACAGAAGGTCATGTACCTGCTGCAAACTCGGTATGACACTTTTGAGCCTGTTGTGTGGCAGTTCAATGAGATGGTTCAGAGGTGGAGGAAGCTCCTGCTAGCCCAGCCACAGGCAGGAAAATAAAGCAAAGCAGAGAACATCATTAGGCCACTGCCCGTGTGAGTAGGGTATACAGCTCTGGCTGCTCCAACTCAAATGCCTTTTATATAACAGAGCTAAAAACAGCTCAGAGCAGCAAAGATGACCAAAGGTGGGAAGTGACCTGGGTGTGAAAAATTATTAGCTGGGCTGGGACTCTCCTGTCTGGAAGAGACTGGTGAGGAGGTATGAAATTGTGAGTACCATGGAGGAGAATGAAGAGCCATTGTTCTGTCTCAGCACAGGACTGGGCTGGGGGTCAGAGGGAACAGGCAGGTGGCGTTCCACAAGAGACCAGAGGATGTGACTCCATGGCAGGGGCATTGCTGAGCTGTGAAATGCTTGGGCAGCAGGCATCTGGAGCATCCCAAATGTGGATGGACAACTCTGTGGCAAAAAATCCAGGAAGTATTAAAGAGAGGAATGCCACATGTGACTTAGTATGTCTGGAAGCCAAAGGTGACTGGGAGAGTTGTCTGGGTAAATCCTGTGGCATGCTTGCCCTGCCCTCACCTGCTGCTGTTTGGAAACAGGCTGTAAGGTGTGGTGGGTCACTGGTATTACTCAATATGACCATTATTGCACTTTCATGTCCATTGCTCAAAAAACACCCTGTGCTAGTCAGTTCAGCTCTAAGACCAGTCAACTTCAGAAAGTTATGGGACTATTAACTGCTTTATCTTCATGCCATTAAGTATCATTAGGTCCCTACTATGGGTTTAGCAGAACCCCGATGAGCCAAGAGGGAGAAATAATTGCAGCCCATATGTCTGAAATCATCCATCCCACTAAGGACTGCAATTCAGCTCATGAGCTATAATCACATCAATTAACCTTTGTTCCATTGAACATTAGGAGGGCCATAGAATTACAGTTTTTGTAATTAACCTCCTAAATAGGGATGTATCCAAAACAGAGAGAGATCCCTATGTTTCCCAGGCCTGTGCAAAGGCAGGGAGAGGGAGAGATGAGGATTATTGTACAAAAAGAAAAAGGGATTAAAATGCCCACTGAGCTCTGTTGTTGCCTTGCAAAGGGAAGGGCTGCTCTGAACCGTTGTAAGCCTCCCAGACAGGTGGCAGTTCTGTACCAAGGGCCTTGGATCCAATGCCAGGGAAAGGAGATATGTGGGATCAGGAGTGGAGGAAAGAGGAAACTCCCAGAGCCTAAGTAAGGGTGAACAAAGGAAGATCCCACCCCAGAGAGACAGCCCGTATGTTATCTCAGCCCCTCTGGGATCAAGTGCCCAGCTGAAGATGCATGGGATGCTTGAGACCTGGCCTCTTCTGCTCTGTCAGAGGGTCAGACAGCAGAGCTGGCCTCAGGGGGAAAAAACATGGAGCAGCCAGTTAAAAGAAGAAATGGAGAAGATTCACTGAGTGGTAATGGGAAAGTAATTGAGCTAAACCAAAATGTAATTGGAAAATAATCATGGTGAGCAGCAGTTGAACACATTTTATTGTAATCTGAACAGAAGGTGCTTTATGAGTTTGTGTTCAGTCCCATCTTGGGGCTTGTGTTGTGTCTGTGATGTAGACAAAAGATTTTTTCTGTGGCTTGGGACTGAAGCCAGAAACAGACTCTGCTCCCTCATCCTCCCTGCCACCTCTGTCTCCATATTCAGCGTTGGGGCAGAGCAGGAGGAAGAACCTGGTTTCTCCAGCAGTGTGGGAGAATGATGGTGATACCACCCACAGCAGACTGTGGCAGCTGCTGGCCAGAGGGAGCAATGCTGGGAGACCCCAGTTGCTTACTGCATGTTAGTCAGGAGTATTTTCCATCCATGCTTTCTGTGTACTGTTCTGCTCCAAAGCTGCTTATACAAAGTGCTCAATAAATACCCCCGAAAAGTGGAGGGGATGAACAAAGTAATGTGAAGAATAATGAAATGTCCCTCAGCCTCTGGGGAAGCAATATTGACCAGCTGTGGAGAGAGCTCATAATGAGCCCACTTTACCCAGTGAGAACAATAATAGCCTTCCTTCCTGTAGCCCTGCTTGCCATCCCTGTAAATTGTGTTTGCTCAAGAAAATGATTTGGGCAGGGAAGGAGCCAGGCAGCAAAGGTGAAGGGATGGTGTGGAGGGAAGGAGAAAGGCTGCAGGGAGAGTCATGGCTCGGCTTGGGCTCTGCACAGTCAGTCACTGTTTCAGACGAGGACTGCTGTGTAAAATGCTTCTCTGGACCCTGCTGGCCCAGGATCCCGAGAGAAGACTTTGGGGGTGCGGGAGCCAGAGCTGGAAACAGGGAGTGGATCCTGTGCTCAGTGAGTGTGACCCTTGTCCCAGTCACGGTTTTCCCTTTCCTCACCCAGGTGTCTCTGTCCAAACCTCTGTTCTTTAGGCAGGTGGTGTAATCTCTGCACCAGCCACACTCAGTCCTGAGAGTCACCCCAGGTCCTGAGCAATGCCTGTTCTGCTGCATCGCTCTGCATGGAATCAGGGAACACGCATGCTGGACTCACTGGCCACTCTCCTCTGGCCCCTTTACCCACCACTGTCTCCTGTGGAGCTCCCCTGAGCTGTGGCAGAGCATCCAGCCGAGTCTGCGTGTCTGGGCAAACGATCAGCCCCTCAGGGGTGTAACCCAGATAACCCGAGTACCCAGTGACAGGGCTGCAGTTTCCCACCCCAAATGGCTCTTGTTTTCTAGTTCATGACCTGGCGTTCTTGTGGCCTCTCCAGCACCACAATATCTCTTGTTTCGGCAGGCATGGAGATTTCTAAAGAGCACCAGCTACTCACCTGGTTTTAACTGTGCTATATGTTCAGTGCAGCATCCTGTCTACATTAACCTTGATCGCATCATCCCTCCCATTCCTCATTTCCATTCCTTGCCCCCTTGTTATCTGGGGAGGCAACAGGTCTGTCACTTTGCCCTTCTGTTCTTCCTATTAATTTCTCTGCCTTTTACTGTCAGACCTTCCTTTGCCCGCTCCCTCCTTGAGCAGCATGCCAGTTGGGACCAGCATCTCATTAGACTGCAATTCCCTTTGCCTTGGTCCGGTGTACAAAGTGCCAGAACATCTCAAATTGAGCTGGGACTGTTGCCTCACAGACAGCAAGGTCACTGCAATCCAAGGAATTCCTAAGCCTGTGTGAATATGAGGCAGCCCACGTTCACACAGTGCAAAAGGCAGCTCTGCAAACTTTAGAGCTGTCCGAGTCCTTAAACTGGTGCAGTCAAGTACCAACACACTGCATCATTTCTTTGGCAGATTTGGTTTTATTATCATTATTATTGCATCATTTATTTCCTCCACAACGCACAGAGGAGAAACTCCTTCCTGCCTCCATGGCAGGTGAGAAAAAGGTGCTGGAGAAAACACCAGATGGTGGAGACCTGAGATAAGGCAGGAACCTGATAAGGGTGATTGGTGACACAAGGCTTGAGTGTGTGGTAGATCACAGATACATGGTGAACTTCTTCCCTGCTGCACTCTGACGTGGCCCATTGTATGGCCAAACAAGACTGGGTTTTTCAACACTTTGTGATATCCTTCATGGTCTCACTCCAACCTTTTCGACAAGGGGTTTCTCCCCCTGAGCTGTGGACAATCCCACAGTGGCACCCTCAGGGGATGTCCATCGTCCTCTGCTAGGCAGCAGAGGGGTTAGGTTTCACTGTGCCCTGGGGAAAAGTCTCCGGAAGCTGTCAGCCTAAAGCAAATTGGGAGAGCCCCCCTACTGTGTTCAATCGGTTGATTAAAGCACTAGCTGATCTTATTGTCATTCCTACCAGATCAGCCCGAGTTTTCCAAGGCTGCCCTGAGCCCATTGTTAGTATGGTTGGTTGCAATGATCTGAATTTATCCTTAGGGTTTTTGTTTTTTCCTTCTTACAATTTTGAGTCTGCTTGGAAAATAACTTCTTTTTCAGTTTGTGTTCATTGAGATTTCATGTGGCAGAACCTGCCAACCTGGCAAAAACCCTTTGATCATGAGTTGCTGAGAGTTGCTGAAGCAAATCAAACTAAAGCAAGCTACGTGAAACCCAAAAAACTAATCTATGGCCAAACCAGACCAGATTCAAAAAGACCCATCAGACCAGCCTCAACCAGACCAAACCAGAGACCTACCTTAACGTGACCAACCCTAACTGAATTAATACTTGAGTTGAGGGGAATAGAAAGGCTCTTGGGCAGAAAGGCATTTTCCTTCCTGCTTCTACTGACTCCAGGAAAAGCTCTGCTCTGCTTTTCCCTGATAAGTGGGCCTCCTGCTCAGGTGCAGAGCACCCTAAAATGATAGAGTTGCTTGGAGGACTTGCCACAATGCCACAGCATTTCAGAAGGGATGTCTTTTCTATCCATAGTAACAGCCAAATGAAAGCAGAGAATCATCCTTGGCCAGTATACACTTCCTTAGGAATCTCTGGAAGGAGCATGGGAAATGGTATCTGTTGTCACAGCACCAACTATGACTTTGCTGTCCTTGTGCCTGTGCCATCTGATCACAGTCAGCAGCCCCAGCTCATGGCCTTGCTGCTGTCCACTCAGCAAGGTATGCAATGGCAATTCCGATCAGGAACAGTAATTGTTAAATGGAACAGCTCTTTGGAGACCAGGTGTTTACCAGGCTGTCACTATCCATTGAAGTCCCTTATGATTTTTTCTTTTAAAAACAAGAAAACAAACAAACAACCCAGAAGAAATAATTTTCTGCAGTCCCAACAGTTAGGATAAAATCTTTGTATTTAGACCTTGTCATCTTCCCCACGCCTCAGGTTGAGCTCATTACTTTTCCCAACTAATTAGCATGCGGCCTGCAGGTTCCACAGCATCAGCTAAATATAAACCATCCTTTTGTTTTTTCTTTTTGTTTGAGGGCTGTTGACAGAGCTTTTTGTTCACTTGAAAGGTAGAGGATTAGCCATGTGAGGTTTATTCCTCATGTCTGTCTCCTGTCATCTCATTAGCCAGGCGCACATCCGAGGCAGTGCACCTGGCAAGGTGTCAGACAGGAAAATGTCACAGCTGGACCCAAGGGAGGGAGCACCTGGGCTCTCATGTGGCCACAGTCCTGTGCTGAGGACAGAAGCTCAGCTCTCATCACTCCTGGCTTTTCTTGCCTGCCTCTTGGCTGTTGCAGGGAGGTTACCTCTCCTCAGTGTGCTTTGTGTTCTCCACACTTTTTCTGGAACAATCCTGTCTGGGGAGAAGTGTGGCCAAGGTCTATGAATGGAAGAGTTGGAGGGGGATTGATCCCAGTCATCATCCTTTTGGTTTAACCAGCTGGTACCTGTAAAATTCTATGAGATTTGCTAAGAAATTAGCCTCTAGCATTCATGGGGCACTGATATGTGTCCTCTCCATGTCCTTTCATGCTTCTACCAACAGAGCTGGCCCCCATATCTCTTTTGTCTGCCAGTTCATAATGTTTTAGGAGTGATGACATTCCAGACTGAGGATGAGTGAACACAGCTTCTGATGTTAATTTCTCATCATTTATTGCCCCTTGTGTCCTTTTTATACGCATTAGGAGGACAGGATGACATTAAGGGAGCCACAGACCACATTTTAAAGCCTAAGGGATCCCATCTTGGCTGAACTGTAGCTGACATTTCACCCACCCTGGGCTTTAAATCGCAGCAAAGACCCTCCGGGCATGATACACAACCGTTTTATAGAGCACTGAAACAGCATTCTCCAGCTGGGATAATAAAGGAGGGGATTCTTTTTTCCAATGGCTCCTGTTGGAACACATTATGAAATCCTTTGTGAGAGGCTTTAAAAAGTGCCTTTAAAATTAATTCAAATGGAGTGAGACTTGGCAGAGTTTGAAGTGGAAGAAAAATGTGGGGGATGGAGAATCTCCAAACCAAGGGAAATAATTCCGGGAGCATGGAGAAGGCTTGTCAGCAGGATTAGATCTCTTTCCTCCTCCCAAACAATGAAGCAGGTGGCAAGACTCAGATTTCCCTCCCTGAAGCTGACACAGAATTGGCCAGTTTATCACTGAGTCACAGGTTTGGTCACACATTCGCTGCCCTACAACAACAAAGAGCTTGGTGTGGACTCTCAGAATGTGCTCAAAATGTTAAGATTGGTAGAGCCAGGGCTGATGTGTGAGAGGCTTTCTGGGGCTTCACAGTTCTGCTGGGGAGCCTGGTGAAAGTAGGTGCTTTCTGATAAAGTCTTACTTTCTGACTCAGATTAAAGGGTTGCTGTATAGAGTAAAGGATGAAATTTGAAGATAGGGATGACTGAGAATCTGTATTGTAAGATCTCTCCTACATATTGAAGTCTTCTTCAGAGAAAAGAGATAAAAATTAGTCCATGGCTGAAGCACAAGACAGCTGGAGCTTCCTTTGGCCTTGGGAGAGGGAGGTTGTTTAGGGATCTCCACACTCTGCCAGTGAAGCCTTGTGGTGCAGTACAGGTCTCATGTCATCTCTGTGATTTCCAAAAGCAGCAAGATGGCACATCTGTGGTACTCAAAACAAAAAGAGAAGCTAGAAATCCTGTGGCTTGATCACAAGCCTGGCTCTGCTATCTTTTCCTTATATCCAGAATCGTTGCTACACTAGAACCACTAGTTTCAAAACCTTGATTCCTCTGTGCCTGCTCCAAAGTTGATCCATATGTTAACTGTGCAGGCTGGGGTTTTCAAAGCTGAAAATATGCCTTGGGCTGTTTTAATGTTTCATCTAAATTGGGTCATTCATTTCTGAAGAGAAGATTAAGGAAAAAACAAACACCACTGCTCTGACCACACTGAGCAAAATTCTGACAGATGGGTGGTTGGGAAGTGCAAGCTTATATGTGGGAGATGGGAATCAATGTCTGTAAAATTCCACTCAACCGAACTAGAACTGCACTAGTGAAAAGCCATGCATCTTTGCAAACTCCCTGTCCCACCTATTTTCTGTAGAGACTGGCTGTATCCAGACCACTCTGTCCTCAGAAGCACCTGTGTCTGCTGAGCTGGCTCTGCCTTCCTGAAGCTCCTGCAGCCCAATCTGACAGCACTTCCAGAGGGTGATTTTTCTGGTGCAGCTGCTACTCTGTTGTATCATGGTAAAGTTTTCAGTCCACAAAACAACCTACAGCACTGCTGCTGAAAGCTGTCTCCCTACTTCCCTGTTTTCTGGAGGAGTATTCCCTGGGATTAGGGTGAGGGTAATGCTGGAGGAGGCTCCCCCTCCGAGTGCTGCCCCAGCTACTGCTCATGGTGAATATTAGGAAGGACTAAATGATGGAAATGCAAAATGCAGGAGAACGATCTCATGCTGCCCACCCCAAGAGACTGGATTTCTTTCTTCCTCTGTCACTGAGCTCCTTGCTGTCAGGGAAAGGTGGCATAAGGTAAGATGTTCATTGAGAGCAACTCATTTCTCCTTTCCTGAATAATGAGTCTGATTTGTGCTGTTCCTTATTATAACCAGATGGATTCATGCTTCAAACACATAAAATCCCATGTAAACCCTGAAAAATCAGATTTCAAGGTCTTTGCAAATCTAGCAAATCTAGCATCCCAAATTAATGATAATTTTGAATGAATCTGGCTTTTTTTCTGTCCCTCAGTTCATCGGGTGTGAAGATAATAAAGCCACCTGATTCAACAGGGGAAGTGCTGATGAATAATTCATTAATACCTGTGACACTCAAATGCTGTCATGAGCAGAACTTGGGAAAGGCTTTGAGGAAGATCTTGACTCTGCTGAAGGCTGTGAATGAGCTGGAGCCAGAAAGGCTGAGGCAAAACTAGGGGGATTGGAGCAGTGAGAGTCACCATGAGCAAAGAAAAATGACTGCCATTGTGGTCCCTCAGTCTGGAAACCCTCTCCCTGGTTCCTCTGAGGGGAGAGGCGTGGGGATACTTGTCTTGGGGTGCTTGGTGATAAGACTGGAAGTGCTGAGGAACAACCATGCCCTGATACTCGGGAATGGGATCCCCAGGTGGGATAAGTGGGTCATTTCCATTACAGCATTCCATCATGCAGTTCCCACCTATAAAGAAGCACCAAGCTGAAGAGAAGAGACAAACAGCTCTCCTTGTGGGAATGCACTATTAAAAGAAGAACTTCACCAAGGCCTGGCTCCACTCTGTGTGCCAAGCTGCAAGGCAGGACAGTGTCAGCTAACTGACCTGTCTCCATGCTGCTGGCCTTCATCACTCCTGCTCCTTGTCCTCCCTGCAGCCAGGCATTAGACTGGGAGCAGGCAGCTTGTGCCATCAGCCCAAATGCAACTAACCTGCAAGGGGAGGAAGAGCACGTGTTAAATATTCAATAGTGCACAGCCATTAAGCACTTCTGAAAAATTTCAGCTTGGGTATACAAACTCACATAACTGCTAATCAGTGGATGATCTCCCAAGTGGTAATTTGTGTCAACAGAGTGGATTAAGTGCCTGTGCACACAGTGCAAGGTGAAACCATCCCCAGAGCTCTGCTCCTCAGATGGACTTCCTCCTGCTTTTTCTGATCCCACACAGACAGTTTTTTCAACCCTCAAACTCTGTCTTTTTCCTTAGTGCTTCGAGTTGCTAAGTTATTGAAAGGTTTAATTTCAAATACTGGCACTACAAAAGGGCAAGGGTTTTTTTGAGAGGTGGCTCACATACACACAAAAAAATAGGGTTCTTTGGCTATAATGGGGTGGTTCTCCAGTTGCTGGACAACTCAAGCATCTGACATACTTCTTCTCATGGCACAGTGGTAGAATGAGCTCCCTCTATCCCGTGGAAGTCCATAACTTATCAAAGAAATCAAAGTGATCTAAGTGATGAGAATAATGCATCTGGGGGATTGGTGGAGGTAATACACATCCCCAGGTGATCCACGTGTCTGAAATCCTGGTCACTCCAACTTCTTCCCTGGTATATCACCAGAACAACAGGACGTGGATCTGCAAGTGTCTCTTGACTGTCTTGGCTCCAAGTGGACAGCCTAGGTCTGGTCAAGGAGTGAGATACTATTACACCAGCTTGGAAGTTACCTGCTTGGGATACTAGTACACTTTGCAATAACCTGAGCACTTTGAGCTAATATTTGATCAAGAAGTGCCACAGCAATGGTGTTTTCCACTGGAAAGCTCCAGTTTATTGAAATCCAGAGTGTGTAGCAATAAGAGCTGACTTCAGTGATGGGGAAAAAAGTGTAAGTGCAAGAGTATACATTTGTAGGGGAGGAGAAGTTCCCAGTCTGTCAAAACCATGATGAAATTTTTGTGGCTTTCAATTTGCAGCAGCTTTCCATTCTTGAAATATTAGTCAATTCATACACAGAAGAGGAAGAAAAAAAAAGCCTTGAAAGCTGTAAAGGTTGAAGAGGCTGTGTGAATAGAGGTCTGTAGCCTTGGAGCTCTTGGAGAGGCACTCTTGCCACACAAGAGCCAGGCTGTCTGTCAGGGGAACAATATCTCCCATCTCCACAGAGGAGTGCCTGGGCAGGCTCTCAGCCCTGGAGTGGTAGCCAGCAGCTGGCCAGGGGCACTCTTTGTCCAAAGGGCCATTTGGCAGTAAAAGGATGCTGGACAAAGGGAAAGACACTGTGACTCCCTCTCCCTACTGCTTTCCCTTCCCAAGCCACAGCTGGATCCATCCCTCTCAGGCTGAGGGTAGGGAATGAGAGAGGGGAAGTTTTGCCAAGCAAGGAGGGCCGGCTGATAGCAGTCTGTTTGTAACCCTCGATAAATGCCAGGGTGCAGCCAGCGTGAAATGAAGAAATAGTGCTTCTGGTAAATATTTATTTTATATCAGAAATTAGCATACCAAATGTAATTAAAACCAAATTTATGTGCACTTCCCTCCCCCCCCACCCCCCGAAGTCTGTCAAATTACAGCTTAGAATAACTAGTCATAAAGAATGTGGCCTAATTAGCAAGCATCCCAGCCTACTGCTGCTATTTGATAATTACCCCACAATGAGCTTCTGAAACAAGGATTTCATTCCCCCTCTCTGCCCTCCTTCAGATGAAACCAGCACCTTTCTGTTGGTGAATACCTGAGTGCCTACATGCCAGAGCCAGCCTTGAAATCCCTTGCTTTGCTGTGCTGGGGACAAGTGAGCAGAGGCACCCCTGTCATGTGGAGCAGTTTTTGCCAGGCCAAGCACTGGGGTGTCACCTGTGCCCCTCGGCTCCTTGTCCAGGCAATCAGGGGCTTGCCTGGGGTCAGAAGAGTGATGGGATGGGAGGGCTTGGATGAAGGGAGACTGAAGAGAGGCATCAGAAAGAGCAACTAGAAGGGTCTCAAGACAAACAGGAAAGCCACTAATCCCAATGTGGCGTGTGACTGCTTAATTGCTTATCCCGGGGCTGCTCAGGGAGTGCCTGCATGCAGTGAGCCTGCTGCCTCTGTTCACCAAGGCATGCATGAGATCAAAACCAGTTTTAAAAAGAGCTTGCAAGTATTAAATCCGTCAGAAATGACCCATTAGTGGCAGGGAAAAAAAAGAAAGGAGGAACCAGATGGTGCCTTGTGTAAGACAGCCTTGTTGCTACAGTAAAACCAAGGCTGCCTTGCCCAGGCCTGCACAGGCTGAGTCTGTGGAGAGGGGCTGCTGGCTCCTGGGGACCCGAGGTTTGGGAACATGTGTAGCTCATTTTGTCCTCCTGAGATTTTTTTACTCTCAGTGATCCCTACACCTTGTGCTCATGTGAAGCTCTGTCTCCCTGTGGCCCCTTCCTTGCAGATCCTTTCTCCCCCCACAAGCATCCACAGGCTCCCAAGGGTAGGGTGGGTGGGGGACAGTCCCTGGGGCAGGTCCTTAGGAGACTTTGCTGGGGCTCACTTCCTGCCTCAGCCTGCTTGTGTCTGAGCCCCTTGCTCCCCTTCTCCCTAGGGTGAGGACAGGGTGCTTTTAGGACTTGCTTTGTCTGACTTAGTTTAAACACTGCCCTTAGGATGAGACAAATGATGTCATGGAAGACAAAGAGTCTGTTTTCCTCACCTGACCAAGCAGAGACCCCACGGTTACTTGCTGAGATAAGAAAAACAACAGTGAAATGAATCCTGTTCTGAGATCTTGTTTCCCCACAAATAGAGGCTAACCAAGACAAAGCAGAGGAGAGGAGCAGATAGTATTAAAGAAAAACAGAATTAACTGTAATGGGAAGCATTTCCCAAGAGGCTTTTTAAAAGATGCTTTTCATCAGCACACAAGAGAGGCAATGGCTTTGTCTGCCTTTGCCTGGGATGTTTTACCAAGAGGAATGAGGGCACAAAGAAATGAGATTTTGGAGAGAACCATAGCCAGAAGGGTCACACTGGAGCTGAGTTCTCTAGGAATTCAGAAGGGATGCTGAGGCCCTCTCACCTCCTTTGCTTCTGTTTCTGATAGCTTGGTTAAAGGGAGACATGTAAGGGAACCACAGGATTTAGAGAGAAACCTTGAGTGTGTCTGGGAAGGCCCTAGGGACTTCTGTTCAAGCCACCCACATCTCTGAGGGCAGGAGAATGGCACTGTCTTACTCACCCCTTCCATCCCAAGTGGGACCAGAGACTTTGGCTCCCCTCGTGGGTCACTGGCTGGTGGGGCACTTTGGGTGTGAGTGACACAGAAAGTGCCATATTGCTGCTGGGCTGAGACATGCTGGTAGCCTGAAGGAGAGCAGGAAGAGAGGAAAAGGGACATGGATGACTTAAGAAAGCCTTCCTGAGACTCTGCAGTAGCCTCTGTCCCTGTGCTGACAGTGCTCCCAACTTTATGGGGTCCTGCTTCTCTTCATGAAGAGGGCGGAGAGGATCTCCATGCTGACACTGCAAATGCAGCAGCCCCAGGCACTGGTTTCCTAATTGCTGTGCATGGCAGGGTCTCTTGGGGATCCAGCAAAGAGGGTTATTGAAGATAGAGAAGGCTGGCGTTTCATTTAAGTCATTAGAGAACTCCTCAGGGAGCTGGGGGAAAGACAAAGTGAGAGGTATGGTGGGGGAGAGAGAAGGAGAGGCAGGAGAGGAGAAAAGGAAGGAATGAAAGAAGGTGTGGGCAAAACAGGATGGAAATGTGGTGAAGTATCTGGAAAGCAGAAAAAGAAGAAGGAAGAGTAGAGAGAAAGCAGTGTGGGCAAGGGAGGTGGAGGGGTGTGATGGAGGAAGAATGCACCCATGTCAGAGGATGAGAAAAGACCTGGTACTTACCAAAGCAAGGAGCAGGAGCACTGCAAGTCTTGTCCCTGGCATGGACTCAGGTCGTGCGGCCACCTGCTTCTTCCACCCTTCTTCCCTCTCTTTTACCCTCCTCTTTATGTCACCTTCCCAGGTTTTTTCTCCTCAGTCAGTGCTCTGCAGCCATCTCCCTCCCCTGAACTGAGAAGCATTAGGCAGATTTTTAACCTTGGAGATTTTTATTTTAATTTCTAATAGCAGTGAGAGCAGCACAGTCTCATTCACTCACTCTTTATTTTCCTTCTTTATTTTCTTTTTACCTCTTTCCCCCCTCTTTTCCTTTTCTCCCCTTTATATTTTCCTTCCTTTCTTTCTTCCTTCCTGTTTTCTTTCCTTCTCTCCCCCCTCTCCCCTCCCTGCATCTCTCTGCTTTTGAACTCCTAAGGTCTTTTCCATCCCCTGCTTCCCTACCCACAAAGGAGGGAAGCAGGCAGCTGCTTTCAGAGCAAGGAAAGGAGCTGACCTGCAGTGGAGTGAGCTTAGCATCTCAGGCTTTACTCTCATGAACTTCTAATTGGAAATAATTAGCTTGGGTTTTTTTGGAAATATTATCTCATGAAAAAAACCCTCTTTCCTATACATGTATTCGGGGGGGGGGGGGGGGGGGGAGGGGGAATGTAACAGATTGTTTTTTCTATCAAACCTTATACTTTGTAGATGGAGGAAAATCACAAATTTGTATAACAAATATCTAGTCTCTTGTCTTCCTCTATTTCCACATAAGGAAAAATTACATGTCTGAAAAAGTGAAGTATTTTCATGGATTGTTTTGAAGAAAGTAATGGTTTTTTGTGGTGATAAAACAAGGAGGAAAAAAAAGGTAGTTTTAATGAATTCTGCTGGCATTCTGAATAGACAAAGCAAAATAACCTCACTGTAGCTATTTCACTGCTGTCTTTTAGCAGGGGAAATTGAGACATGGACAGCTTCATAGGCTGGCTCAAAGGCAAGCTGTGAATCTGTAGGAAAGACTGAAACATTATTCCAGGCTTTCAGGCAGTGCCACACATGAAATGACTTCCCTGCTGGCCACGAATCCCGTGCATCTTAGCAGCTCAACATCTCTGCAAAGCCCAGGAGGGAGAGGCAACCACCTCTTGAGTGAGGACTTGCCCTGAGGACGGGGGAATGGGAGAGGGGCTGGATTAAACCAGGCAGCTGTGCCTAGTTGCCTTACAAGCAGCTGCCTCCTTCCAGGATAAACCGCACCGTGCTTTCCCCCATCACACATGGTACATCTGACCCACCCCAGCGCCAGCTGCACCCTTGCCCTCAGGGCAGTGGGCACACTGGGTGAGAGCTGTCCAACAAGGATGTTTCTGCAAATGAGGAGGCCAGGGAGGAATGGGAAGATTTAATTGCTGAAGCTCAGTATGTTTTCCAGAGCTTGCAACACAGACGTTTTCGAATACGGGATGCGTCAAACCTAATTGCTCTCCAGGCTGGCCTGCTCCTTAATTAGAAAGTGTTTTAAAGCCCCTGTCAAGTCCCTGCTGATAAAACCGCTTTGCAATATGAAATGAGATCAGCTGCCCCAGCACCTTGCAGCACTGCTGGGACCGAGGCAGGAGCACAGGATGCCCAGTGCTTTCCCTGCAAAGAAACCCCACAGGGCTGTGGTAATGTGGGGTTCAATGGTGGCCTCTGCTTCTGGCCAACTCATCTTCCTTCAGCCTGTTTCCAAACAGAACTGTACCACATGATATGTGTGCTTCCCTGGGAAAGAAAATTCTCCTACTAGGAATCCCAGTTCAGTGAGGACATGGGTGGTTGTCTTGGGTTCAGTTGTGAGGCTGGACAGCAGGAGAGCATCAAGGGGCAAGCAGGGGAGTTGCTCCCAGTCTTTCCCTGGCATGGAGATGCCACTACATCAGCCCTCCTGTCTGAGCTGGTCCAAGCAGTAGCAGATCCATGGGAGAGAGAGGAAGCAAATAGTTTCTAGCACAGCTTCTTCCTTCTGAATGTACCCCCCTCCTCTGCCTTTCCCCAGTCTGCCATTGTCATTTCCCAGTTGGCCAGCTCCACAAACATCTTAATTTCATGCCTGCTTGTCAGGGCTGCTTTGTGAAACATCTGAATGACATTAGCACAGTTTAAGAGTGTGACAGACTGAGGAGCAGCAGCCTCCTGTGATCGCCTATTCCAGATGGTTAAGTGACAAATCTCACTTCTGATATCTTAACTAGAGAGGCGCAGGAGGAAAACATCTCCAGGGAACACCAACACCCCACCCCCAGCTCTGAGCCTTTGCTGGGACCAGGCAGCGGTTAATCCATACAGAAGGAGACATGCAGCAGATGCCGTGTTCTTCAGGGACCCTGGAAATATTTTCCTCTCCCTCTGACTTGTTGCTGTCTCATATCAATTACATGCACAACCATAAACATCTCATCCATACCCAGTGCTTTTTCCTGCAAGTGTCTTTCACCCAGTGTGATACCCTATCACATTGCTTTCAGATGGTATTTGCAGTCACCTGGGAATGCTCCAAGCCCCAAGCCATTGCAGGACATCTGGGGGAAGAAGCTGCATCTACAGTGGTAGTGAAAGACACACACTGCTGGGGGTGAGTTTAGAGTCAAAACCTGGTGTGTGTGTGTAAGGCTAGTGCAATCAAGGCTGGTGAAGCCCCTGGCTCAGGGCCTGTGAGCTGCTCACATCCTGACTGCCTTGCTGGTTGCAGACTTCCTTTCCAGTGTAACCTCTCCTGGATCATATCTGGTTCCTGGACCTCTCATTAGTGTGAGAATCTCCTATGACCATCACCTCTGGGAGTTATAGGAATGCATTGTATGAGCAGTGCTTACAGGTTCAAACTCTGCTAGCAAGAAAAGCCAGAAGTTTCTGGGCCAGCACAACGATCGCTTGTGTGAGTTTGTTTATGGGTTGCTGTTCTAACTCTTGAAATGCAGCTGACCCCAGCCTGAAGCACAGCAGCTGATTGGAAGGACAGGACAGGACAGGACAGGTCAGGACAAGAAGTGGCAGGGCAGAAAGTGAAGCAAAATACCAAAATACTGTAAAACTGGGGAGGGGTACTTAGTGGTCACCAACAGCTGGAGTTTTGTGCCTCCTCTGCAGTACAACAGTGTTACAAGGCTTCCTTTTGTCCATGCAATATAATGTAAATTCCCATCCTGGCTCGAGATCTGGATCCTGAGATGATGCTGTCCTTTCTCATGCCGTAGCAACAAATGTATTCTGGGTCTAAAGACCACAAAAAATTCAACACACAAGGTCAATATTGGGAGGCTGTGTGCTCCTATGCTCCCATGCTCCCAGTTCTGTTCCCATTGCTATAGTTACAGCATCTGTGTGTTTCCTTTGTAAATGTCCTTGCCTCCCCTAATCCCTGCTACCCCCAGCCTCTATTCCCAAGCTCAGACACCTGAGGGGCAGAAATTCACAGAGCCTTTGCTGGCAGCTCAGCTGGCTTGCTTGTGTCAATAACCTGGGCAGGGAGCTGAGCAGCTTAACTAGCACCCAAACAGGGAAAATTGTCCATCCTTCCTGCCCTGATTCAGTCTCCCATCCCTGAAGACAGGGTTCCCTGCCTCCTGGAGCGAGAAGCTGAAGTCATTAGCAATTGGTCTGGGTTGTGGAAATGCAAGACAACAGCTGATCAGAAAATAAAACCAGAGACTCAGGAGAGAGGAACTAAATCTGGCTTTTACTGATCTTACATAAAATAGTAGCAATCTGGTAGTTAGATAATTGCTTTTGTAAAATGCTTGGATTTCAATGTAATTGTTGAAGGTTTCCTGGTGATGCCACATGAATAAATTTGAAGTCGACGCAGATACTGCTTTCGTCTCGATGAGATGTTTGCTTTTGGTGGCAGGTGACTCACAATGCAACTAATGCTCTGTTCTGTGCTTGCACTCAGCTGCTGTGGGCTGGAGGCTGGTCTGACTTGCAGACTCCTAAAAAGTGCTCACAGGAGGCATCCATCAGCATCCTGGTCTCTGCCTGCCATCCTCCTGTTGTGATGGAGCACATCTGTTACTTCAGAAATATCCTTTGAGCCTCTTAGAAATAGAAATATATGGGAATTAGTATATCTTGTTGAAACCTATCTTCTGCCCTCTGCAGATGGGAGGCAGAAATGGGGTTGGATCCAGATAGGATTACTCTGGATGGCTGAAACGATCCCCAGTCTGGTCCCACAAGAATGATAGGCAGAAAAATGGATGCAGGTGGAATAGATGTCTGAAACCTTGCCAGTGGAGAAATGTTTCAAGTTAGACACTCAAAGAAGAACGGAAATGTTCAAGGGAAAGGTGACCTGGCCTGATTTACTTCACCTGAGTGGCTCTGTGTGTGAGGAATCACCTGGCCCAGCCCTTGCTGTGATATGATGTTGCTCATCACCTCCAGCCCCTGCTTTCGTCCCCGGGGATCCTGGAGCAAAGTGACAAGCAGAACAAAATGGAACCTGTGGGACTCGGAAGACAGCAGCAAAGTCCCCAGCCATGAGTAAACTGTGCATTTCTCAGCACTTTTAATCTCCTTATTATGGTAATGGGCTGATAACTGATTGTGTAGTTAAAATGGAATTTGGCACCAGGGCTGCCGTTCCTCTGACTTCAGAGAGATTCTGCAGTAAACAACCTGGTAAAGAGCTATAAGAGCTGATGTTCTGCTTCAAACCTGTGCTAATGGGAATATGAGAAAGTGCAAGAGAATAAAGAGAAGCTGAATTTATGTGGATAGAGGCATCAGATGGTCCTGGATAAATATAGCATTTCTTGGCTTAGAAAGAGGATGGTAAGAGAGGTCACCCTGTGGGTGGAGATGAAAAGGCACGGGAAAAGTGGGAGCTGTGCAAATAAAGAACTCTGGGGCCACTGCCTTCAGTGTACAGCACCTGCACAGTCCTGCTGCCATGGCTGCACATGTAGCCTCAGCAGGCAACCGGCCGAGCTGACGCTGGTGGGCCCCTCGTCTTCTTATCCCTGCAGGAGCACATCACGTTCTTCTGATGTGGTTCTCCTCTGTTAGTCCCAGCTGCTCGCCCAGTCTTTTACCACATTTCTCTTCTCTTTCTTCTGCTGTTTTATTAATTCATAGATGTTGATTTTGTATTGTCTGCTGTATTACCTGCTGGGAGGTCTAGCGTGAGCCAGCATTTTGGCTAAGCATTTGCCTTCCTTTGGAGGCAAAACAGAGTTCCTTTGAATTTCCTAAACATTCCAGAACTTAACTCTGTTGCTTTACCTGAACTGACAGCTATCCTATCCTATCCTATCCTATCCTATCCTATCCTATCCTATCCTATCCTATCCTATCCTATCCTATCCTACTGCATATCCTGCTGTTCCGTGTAAGACTTTCCCATCAAAGCACAGCCTAATGTCTGTGACCTGTGGTCTGTTCTTGTGTCTTCACTCCTGCCAGTGATTTGGCATCAAGCTGTGTTTCTACAGAGGAGGAAAGGGATCTCTATCATGGTCCCAGCAATTAAGTTGCAGAGGATAAGAAACACCAAAGTGACAGGGCTGTGAACCTATCTTTGCCTCCATCCCCATAAGCACATTTCTTCCATACTGCAGAAAAAGAAGGGGAAGAACCTCTCCACTCACCCTTCTGAGATAGGTGACAACTGATAAGGCAAACTGCAAACCCCTCTGAACTGCTGGGCTCCTGGTGCTTTTCTAGTTCCCGAATTCTGAGGAGTTTCAGGTTGATGGCCCGATGGCTGCAGGGAAAATCCTTGAGCAGTCCTGCTGGGTTTACTCCAATGAAGATCTGTAGTCGTGCTCTATCAATTACTTTGCCCACTCCATTCCCCCTTTGAAAAACAGAAAGGAAAAAAGCATCATTATGAGGATCTGCTTTTACTTTTTTTCTACACTCCCAGTCAAGTACATTTGTGTGGGGACAAAAGATCCATTGAACTTCAAGGTCTCGGGCAGCAGCTATTTCCTCCATTAAGCAAGCAGACATGGGGAAATGAGGGAATGTGTATTGGTTGATTTTACCAAGGTCCGTTATGGGTTGTGTGGATTGAAATATCAATCTGGCTTTGACATGAGGCAGAGAGGAAGCTGGATTCCTGAGAGGATACTGTAATGAGAAGGCACAGGCTTGGGTTTTTTGGTGGGCTCGGCAAGAGGGGGACAGACAGCATCCCCAGGTTCCACAACTGAGGCTGTGTTCAGATGCTGCAGGTAGTCATGGGGTGCTCACAAGCAGCTTCCCAGCCCATCCTCTTCCATCTGAGAACTATGGGTGGTGTAGCCATGGGGTGTGTGAAGCCTTAGGCCCCACTGTGAGCACGTAGGGATGGGGCTACCCTCATTCCCCAGGCACCCTCTGCCCATGTGCTAGCACTGGGAATGGCACTTAACACGTCTCCTTCACAGGAGAAGCTTGGGGAGTGCACTCAGCCTGTCCCTGAGTACTGGATGACTCTGGTGCTTGATAAAATAGCCATATTTAGGGAGGAGTCCACTGGAGCCCACAGCCTGAAAGGTGGTTCTTGGGGAAGGTACTGGCCTCTGGTAAGATTAGCTGAGCATGCCACGGTTTTTATCCAGCTGCACACAGCATCTTCAGGTAATGAGAGGAGGATCTGCAGGCCTGCAGAAACTCCTTGCTGGCCTTGAAGCAGGTCTGAGGGGATTATACTGTGATGCCCAACAGGGTTCATGGGCTAATGGATGTCTCACTCACCTTTATTCTTGGCATGTGTAGAACAAGGAGAATTCACTGTGTAAATAAGAGCAAGTTCAGCTCCTTTAGGCAAAGCAATACTGCAAATCAAGCTGTGCTGATACACACAGCACGTGCTAAGCTGTGGAGCTCCTTGACACAAGAAATTAATGGTGATAATAACTTAACCAAGCTTGATGACACACATAGATAGGCAAACCAGCATGTGTAGTAATACAATCTTTTGATCCACAGCATAAAATAGAGTTTCTTTTCTAGCTGTTAAGTCTAGGGTGTTTTCCCAGCTTTTTTTTTCAGCCTGCTGAACAAATACATCTTTGCTATATGCATGCTTCTGTTTGTACTAATTTTTCTAGCAGGGGACTAGAGAGGTAACAAATGATTTTAATCTTCAGGAGGCTGCTTGGCCTCCTGAGTACCCTGAGTCAGAAATGCAGCTCACAGGAGTCTATGAGCTGTCAGTAAATCCAACAACAGCATCCTACAGGTCAAGCCCTTTAACCAGCCCAGCTGTTGTTTAGGAGAATTTCTGGCCTTCTTCAGTCCTGACAGTCTAAAGCATGCTCTACCCTTCTGCTGGGAGGATCTCCTTGTCCCTTTTTTGTCTGCACCCCAGTTCCCTCATCCCAAACTTTGAACTTGTCAGACACTGTCCATCAACTTGGAACAGACGCTGTTTGCTGCCCGCTCGGCTGCCTCCCTCATATCCCTGTCACTGTGGTTGCACACCAGATTCAAGGCAGTGTTCCCTGCTCTGAGCTGGGCTCTTGTCTTTTCCTTCCCCTCTGCTGCACATCATTTGTGTCCTTGTCACCTCTCTGATGCCAAGATGCCTTCTTGCCTTGCCTTCTCCCTGGTCTCTCCTCATTAGATGCCACTTCCAGCCGTCACATTGGTCTCTTTCCCTTTACACAGTCCAAGGAACACCCAGTACCATGACACTTCCCCTCCTTGCAAAGCACAGGCAGTCCCACTCCTTTTGGGCTTAGTGTCTAATTTTAGCATTACTTTTTCTTACAGCTACTCTTCCCATCAGGTCAGAAGTGTCCCTGCCCTGTCAGAGATGTTACTCTCTTGGCAGCAAGCAGATATTTTGCCATCATAAAAGCCAGGCTTCTCAGAAGAAAGCAACCTTTATTAGGCATTAGGGATGCTGTGATGCAGGGTCATTAGGCTAGGCTGGCATGGAAAAACTCACACACACAACAGCTGGGGGTCCCTCTCCAGCCCTGCACTGGGCAGCAGAGGGGTCTCCCTTTCCTGCCTGGCACTGCTCTATGACTGTTCCTCCCAAGAAATTCCACACATGCACAGACCTGGGCTAATGCCATCAAAGTGCTGCCTCTGGGAGCAGCTCCCTCTTTTTCTTCCCAGTTCCCAAGGTGTAGGTGATCCCTGCAAACTGTGCAGGATTCTGTGCCTGGGCATGACGCTAATCTTGGTTCTTACTCTGTTTTTGTGTTTCAGAGAGGCATTTAAGTGCTGGGGAGAGCAGAGTGCAGCAGAGGTCTCCCCTAACTCCTCTGGGAGAAAGATGAGCTTCCCTAAGCAGGCGTTCCCAGGTCATTCCACATCTCTTTGAATATGGCTTTTCACAGGAATGCCTCTGTCGCCTCTGAGCTGACTGACACCCTCTGGGAAGTGAGCTGCCTTTTGGTAGCACTGCACTCATGGAATGAGAGGGCTGTGTATTGAGGTTCCTCCTGAAGAAAGGCAGCCTATGAATTATTTAAGCACCTCTGTTTCTGATTAGCTTATGACTAATGCTCGTTGCACTAACCCCTGAGATGTAGCACGTTAAAACTAATGCAGAAAATATAATGGATTTAATTGCTTTCTAGGTAGCAAGGTGCACACAGGGCTTTTGTGGACTTTTGTGTGTTTGTTTTGCTTTTAGTTTTAAATAGGCATGCTGAAATAGAGCTCAGAAGGTCTGCTCAGGGATTGGGAGTCCACAGTGGGCCTGAATCATTTTTCAAGGTCAACAGGGAACAACGGGGAGTGAATACCACAGCAGACAAGGGAATAGGAAAGAAATCTTCTTCTGATTTCACATTAAGGTTTTAAGAGCCTTAAGACCAGGAGCAAAGAGGAGAGATTGCCTTGAGATAGCCCAGGGAATGAAGGGTGCATAAGCAACACCAGCAAATTTTACATCATGTTGAAAAAACAGAAAATATTACTGGTGGAGCTCAGAAACCAGATGTTAGAGCAAGTTAATAAATGCCTGGTGTGTGTACTATTCTCTTTGTGGTCTGTGGCTGGAACTGGAGGCCATTTCTCCTGCTGGATTGGATCTATGGCAACCCCAAGTACCTACCTCTTCCCAGAGAGTGTGAGAGCTCAGCTACTAACCCCTGTCTGGATCAAAGACACTAACCCAGAACCTGGTAATTCAGATATTTATCTAGCAGTTTCATGTGGGATTTGGATTCTCAACTCCACAGTATTCCAAATGATTCCTGTACCTATTAGCATCCCCCCTTGCCAGGTGGCAGAGCTACCTTTGGGTCACTGGGGACCACAGATATCTTTTTGTCTGCTTCCCTTCTTTCTGTGGGTCGAATAAATTGAAAACTCTTAGACTGTGCTTCTTTATTCACATGCACTGACTGTTAGCTGTGTGTCCCTCTGGACACCTATGTGCTGGCTTATTAATCACCTGAGTTATATTTGCTAACTAAAGGTCTTGATCACAAAACCCAGGCAGCAACAACAACAACAAAAAGATAAAAGTTCATTATTCATTGTATTATTCCACAATATCACAGCCACCTGCACCATGTTCCCAATGGTGTTAGTTTCCTGCAGACCTTTTCCTCAGCTGAGCTCCCTGTAGATAAGACAGCTAGAACAAAAGCCACTTAGAACAAAAGTTTGGGGTCCAGAAGGAACATCCTGCTGGGAAACTCAAACTCCTGCAGCCTTCTTCAAAACTTGTATCTGGTTCCCAAGCTTCTGGGTTTTTTTCCTCCATATTGCTCTTGTTTGGGTTCCTTCCATCTAAAGGAGCAGTATTTCTTGGGTTTTTCAGGACTGTCTGAGACCCCACTTATCATCAACAAAAAGGGAAAAAAAAGAAATACGTTACAACAAAGCAAAGAAACAAGGTCTCAATAGCACAGTGTGCCATTCATTGTACTAAAAAGCTTTTTCAGTGGGTGCTTCATCTGTTCTCTTCATCTGGAATAGATAAGATTTCTCTTGTCCTTAAAATTGCTCTTCTCCTGTAAGAGGATCCTGGGGTCAGTATTTCACATGGAGGCATTTGCACAGCACACATGCAGAGGGTGAGCAGGAGGGGGCAGATTTTGCCTCTGGTTACAGAAGCAAATCACAAAGATGAGAGCTCTCACACAACTCTTCTACCTGCTGCCTTGTAAAGCAGGAACTAAAGTGGTGTTTTCCAGAACAGACCCAACCAGCGAGTCCCCATTCAGACCTGGGAGCTTCCAGATTCTACTGGAAGCAAAGGCAGTTTCAAATTGTCTTCCAAGAGCTTCTTAATGGTTCAGCTCTTTTGAGGGATCCCACTGTGCAGTGGCTTGGTGCAGGCAAGGAAGTCAAGGGAACATCTGATCCACAGCTGGTTTTTCTGCCATGGGTGCAGAGGGTACGGAGCACAGGCTCTCCCACCCCTGCTGGCCTTGCCTCTGAGGAAGCCAGCTGAATAACAGCTCTGGATTCATGTGGTTGCCAGTCCTGCCTCACTCATCCAGGCATCTCCTCACTGTGTGGTGGGCTCTTGCTTTCCTGCCAGTTTACAGAGACTGCATATCTCAGACTAAGGCAATCGATGTGGAACCTACTTATGCTTGTCCCCTTCTCTGTCTTTGGGGAGCTAACTAGGTCTTTCTAGCCCTCTGAATTCACCAGAGGGCCTTGCCTTAGCCAGGATTTCACCAGATCTCCTAAAATAAGTAGGATTTTGCCTGGTCAGTGTCCCCCGTGGGAAGCCTGCAGGGCACATGCAAAGTGCTAAAACAAACAGCAGTGGCTTTCAGCATCACTGACATGGTGTGACATGAAGGGAGGCTTAGGTGCAGGGTGAGCAGTCTTGTAGCTAAATCCTGAAATGCAGACTGCAATGATGCCTTGACAATTTTTAGCCCTGATTTTATGATCATACCACAAAGCTTGTGAAACTGTGTTGTGCACCATACTTCCCACTGGGGCTGGTATTTGTTGTTCCTTGCCTGATTTCTGCAAGTGTTGCCTCCACCCAGTCCCCCCCAGGGGCAGCTGCACTGCAGCAGAAAGGCACCCTGTTACTTTTGGGAGTCCCTTGAGAGGGGAGATGCCTTAGCAATGTGTTGATGGTGGCACAAGAGGGGCTGTTGCTGGGGACCAGCTGCTCTCCCTCTCTGCCATATGTCTGTTTCTGTATGCAGTCTGAGTGCAAATACATTTAATTAAATAAAAACGTCTTTAATTCAATGAAACTTCCAAAGCTGGTAGGACTCCAAAAGCAGTGTCAGCTCCAGGCACTGCATTCCTTTTCTCTTTGACTTTTACCCTCTTAAGTCCAAACATCTCTCAGTTATTATCTCTTCTGCATTTTCAACTGGCAGGGCTCACAGATTTAAAACATTTCTGTGCTCAGTTCAGGGAGCATCATGGCCTCAGCACTGTTGCCAGCAGGATGCATGCATGAGGTCATCCTGCTTTAGGAGAAGAGAGCTCAGCTGCAGGGATGTCAGCACCACACTGTGCTGTTTGCTTACCTCACCAGAGAACAGGCCTTGGTCTCTGAGACCAGGAGAAAGGGTATTTTGTCCTAGTACTTCTGGTCTCCTGATGTTCCCTGTCACTGCCCCAGAGTGTTGAAGCCAGGCTGGCTATGGTGGGAGATACTTCACCTCCACAGCCACCATCCCAGGAAGAGGATGGATAGAGCAATTATTCAAGAAGATGAAAGCACTGAGAGATGAGGTGTACAGTATCTCCCTCAGTAACACCTTAAAGGCATGGCACCAGTGTGTGGAAGAGATTCCCCTTCCTACAATCTCAGCAAGTATCCTGTAGCCAAGCATTGCCACAGGAGCAATTTCCTACTCTGTGTTGTTGTGGTCACTTGCAGGAAGATCATGAGTCTTACTTGTGCATCCCTAGTGCTCCCTTGAGCTTCTTTTCCATAGTGACCTTGCTACAAGACATCCTGCTGAATCTGTCCTCTCCTGTCACCTGCTATCAGAGGGTACCTGTCCCTTTGCTCTGCTTTGCTACAGCCCGCTAAGGAATCCCTCTTCCTGGAGGTCCTGATCCCCAAAATACACGTGCTGTGCTGAACTAGCTGAAGCATGGGCAGCTGCACCCTCCAGCTGCGAGGGACACATGTCCTGGTGGTGGCCATATGCACTGGGACCCCTGTCTGGGGACTTTGAGGGGTAACCAGACTCCAGCAGGGCATTTTCTTCATTCCCATGTCAGTCTGTGGCCACTACACAAAACTCCTGGCTGTGCTCTTCCCACAGACACCCAGTGTTGGAGCATCACAGAGTGATGTGCTCTGGCACTGTGCATTAGGCAACCTTGACATCCACTTAGCCGTTGTTTTCAAACAAAGACAAAGGCAGTCATTAGTGAGCAGACATTATGTCATCCATCCTAGCAGAACCCACTCTGGCTTCCTCAGCGTTTCTCATGGCACCCTTGATGACAAGAGGATGGCTCATCTGTCTGATTCCTCTTCATTGCACTTAACTGCTGCTCCCTGCAGCCAGCACCACAGAAAACCTGTTTTCTCCTCACAATACTTTCAGGTTTGGGATTAAAGCAGTGAGGAGCCAGGGATATTTCCCTTCTATACTGTGAGGCTGTTGCCATTGAGAGCCTTCATTTGACTGGTTGGAACTTGAAAGTGGAGCTTGGGGATCTGCAATCAGAGCCAATTGCTTCTATCACTGGATGCTGTCAGCACTCACCTGGACACAGTCCCCAGCCATTCCTACTTGCATCATTTCTTGCAATGAAAGCACTTTGCTTCTGACAGTTGTCCACGCTAAGCTTTTTGCAAGACTCTTGCTTAATATGTTGCACAGATCATGGTGATACTGTCACAAATCCCTGGCATCTTTAGTGCTTGTTTCTGGGGATATTCAAATTTCTTGAGCAGGTTTGGGGTCAAATCATCCTCACTCTATAATCACTGGTCAGGGGTTGTTTTATTTCCCTGAACACAGAGTACCCAGTTCCTTCATGCATCATTTATATTCCCTGCACCCTGGCAAAGCTCTGGCCATTTCTCTATTCCAGCCACGTTTTCAGAAATGTTCATTTTCTTTCAGATTCTCTTTATAAAAACAGAACTGCTCTATCATCTCAAATGACTCTGAGGATAGGTGATTTTATAAATTTTCCACAATCTCAGCAAATGCTTCGTCTGCAGATTTAATAGACACTGTTAAACTATGCAGCAGATTATAAATTTTAGCCACTATTATGGTCAGTAAACTGCCAGATATTTTTTAGATGTTATACATTGTTTACTCTCATAGCATAGTGTGAGCAGTTTTCTCCCAAGCCACAGGAAAATTCAGTGCCCAGAGCTGAACATGTTTAATCCTTTCTCCTTTGCCCTCTGCCTGAATGGATTCCTCACATCGCTGTATCTGCCCTGTGCAGCTCCCTGTGCCATACTAGTGGGTTTTGTGGCTCTCCTCATTCACCAGTAGCCCAGAAACAGGATTGAGCTGAACTGCAAAAATGGATGGGGAGAAATTGGCTGTAAGTCCTGAGGGCTGGTTTGTATCAACGGCTTTGCAAAGAGATGATTTTGTGCACCAGTAGGGGTGGGAGAATTGTGCCCTCACCTTTTGTGCTGCTAGCCAGGTCTCCCTCTATATTCTCTGTCTTGCAAAGTTACAGCAGAATCTCTGCCAGTTCCTGCAGTGGGTTTGCATGGCAGGGGCCATGTTGTGGTTTAACCCCAGCCAGGAGCCAAGCCCCACACAGCTGCTCAGTCATTCCACCACCAGCAGGGTCAGGGAGAGAATTGGAAGGGTAAAAGTTGGAGAATTCGTGGATTGAGATAAAGACAGTTTAATAGGGAAAGCAAAAGACAAACACACTGGCAAAGCAAAACAAGGAGTTAATTCACCACGTCCCATGGGCAGGCAGGTGTTCAGCCATTCCCAGGAGAGCAGGGCCCCAGTGACTTGGGAGGACAAAAGTGTTCACTGCAAATATCCCCCCCCACCCTTTCCTCCTCTTTCCCCCTACTTTATATACTGAGGAGGATGTCATATGGGCTGGAATATCCCTGTGGTCAGTTGGGGTCACCTGTCCCAGATATGTCTCCTCCCAATATCCCATGCACACCCAAACTCTTTGTCCAGTGTGGCAGTGCAGAAAGCAGAAAGGGCCTCAGGTCTACGTAAGCCCTGCTCAGCAGTAACAAAAACATCTCTGTATTATCAGCCCTCTGTTCAGCACAAATCCAAAACACAGCCTCATGCCAGCCACGGGGAAGAAAATGAGCTCTAGCTGAAACCAGCATGGGCCAGCACCCTCATCTTGGCTGGGAGCCCACTTGCCATGGCTCAAACACTGCCATCCTGCAGGCAGGTTGCTAGCAGTCTGCTGACACTTCCACATTGGAAAATGACCACCTGGTGGGTTCAGTGCAGGTTGTTGCCTTAGCTGGACTATGTTTGATGCAGAGGGTGTCTGCAAACTGAGCAGGTGAGGCATTACATGTACTTTCTTTGTCCTTCCCCAGGCTTAGGTTTCTTTCTGAAGAGTGGGTGCTGGCTGGTTCATGTAGGTAGGTGGCTGTTCTGTGAGCCTGGACATCTCTAGCCAGGAGACAGCCTCCCATTGCTTTAGATTTTCTAGGCTGGCTGATGAGGATCTGAGGATGCTCAGCCAATTAGCACAACTCCAGGAAAGCTTCCGAATCCCTTCAGTGCCTCCTAACTCTCTGCCTTCTGATCCCATTGTTTTCACATGACACTTCCTCTGACAGCTGGATTTTTCTCTGGGTCAGCTCTTCTCCTCCTTCTGCTCTCTGCAGCTTGCAGTCAGTTTGGTGGACAGAGGCATTGGGACAGGAGTGGGAACTGGATGGACAGAGCAGTCTGTGGATGTGAGATGCATGGTCCTCAGTGTCTTGTGCAGATGATGGGGCCTAGGAGTTAGGTACTGTTCATTATCAAGAAGCTGGACACAAAATCCCTTCACTCCTGTGTCATAAGATGGAAGTGTTGGGATAGCCAAGGATTCTCTCAGGCAGAAGCAATTGAAGCAGGAGGAGAAGAACTTTACTGATATCTCTCAGCCCCTGGTCTTCAGAGGTGATGAGGTTACATTGCCCATCCCAGTCCCAGTGTCCCTCCAGAGAGCTCTCTGCTCTGGGTTGATGTTGTTTCTGCTGATCCATTCAGGCCCCTGGAGTCCTGGGAGAGATGGGTTAAAGCAGAGCACACCTGAGTTGTGGGAAGCCTGCAGGCTATGATGCAGCTGACCAGAAAGACAGCTCTTGAGTCTGCTGAATGTTTTATAGTGCATTCAAGTACTGAGACTGCTATCAAAGCTGGACATTGGCCATTTAGAGCCTTGTCTTCAAAATAAATGATAACCCTTTCAGGATGAGCTGCTGACAGGTGAAGAAGAGAGGTTGTATGTCTGTTATGGGAAGAGAAACTATACCAAGAAGGCTGAGCACTCTCACCTGAAGGGCAGAAGAGGGGGAAAATGAGCTCACAGAGCCCAGGCATCCCTCCAGATCATGGCATCATCCCAAAGCAAATTTCCCAACAAACAGTATTTTTGCCTTTTTTTTTTTTTTTTAATCTACAGAGGTCAGTAAAGCCTGAGTTAGTACAAATGGCTTGGGAAGGAAAGTGAAAATAAAAACGACTGTGCAATGAGAGTAAATAATGCATGACATCTGAAAAAGGACTGTGGGAATGTGATGCCATAGGCACTGGCATGCAAGGGAAGGAAACATGGGCCTGAGGAAGCTGAGGAATGAGCTGTGTTGTTGGGGGAATTTATTCTGGAATGAAGATATTGTTGGGTAAAAAGGAGCTGTAGGTGTTTAAAGATGTGGGGGACAGGTAATGGGGTATAGGAAGATTTGCAGAGATGTGCAGTGGGACTCCTGAGCCCTGGGGGCAAGGGAGAGAGCAGTGGGAGAGGGCAGTGCTTCCTTCTGCAGGAGGTGTACAGAGCAGGTGACACAGTAAAGCTTGCTGTGTGCCCAGCCTTGCTCAGGTACACAGAGAGACAACTGCTGCATAGAAAAACGCATGAGCCACCAACCCAAGCAGTAAACAAGAGGAGTGAGGGAAGGGAGAACAGGGGGCCATTGTGAGCACAGGAGATGCCACACTGGACAAAATGAATGTCCCTTTAGGCCCTTATCTCTACCCTGACAGTGGCTGATATCAGATGCTCGAGTGAAAGCTGCAAAAAACAATCTTCACTACACATCTGGGCATCTGTGTGATAGCATCCCCCAGGGGCTCTTCCTGCCAGACCCCATTTGCTGATCAGCCTACCCATGGAAATCAGAAGGCTGAGAGCTCTTGTCAGTTTTGCTCTGGCTGATGTTGCAGCCAGAAGGACTTTCACTAACATAGCCTGCTAGCCCTGCTGGTTTCCTTCCCCACTTGCTTATTCTTCATGTGCTGTGGGGTCCTCAGCCCTTGTGGCAAGTGCAGACCCATGAGCTGTGTCCCTAATCCCTGTGTTCCTGCAGACAAGCACAGTCCAAGGTGGGGCTGAACTATACCCTTTCTAGCTCCATCTAATTGCCATGAGTTGAGGGCTCACCCATTCTTCATCCTGCTGGTTTAAACACCTTGTAGCAGGATGCCACCACCCTTTCCCTCTGTGGCAGGACCATTTCTGGAGGATGGGTTTGCAGGAGTGGGAAGAACAAACCAGGCGATCCACATACCAGTGCTGTGGAAGTAATGGAAGGTCCCACAATGCTACAAGGCCCAAGTGGAGGGTGTATACCAGCATTTCCAGGTGCCTGAGGCATTAACCTGCTGCCTTCATTCTGCACGTGGCAGGACTGATGAATAGGGGAGATAAGTTTGAGGAAGGATCCCAGGAACAGATGACAAGAATTGGGATTTACAGACAATTGCTGATCTGGGATTTATTGGCAATTGCTGAGCAAGTTGATGGAGTGCAGCATTATCCCAAGAGATCTTTGACAGGACCTAAGATGACAGTTCATAAGATACCAGAGTGTGATCTACAGACCTATTGTACATAGACCTCCTAATGGAAAACTGACACTATCTGCTCATACTCAAAGCACAACGAGACCAAACAACAAGAGAAGAATAAAAAGGAATAAAAGAACTTCAGAAGTTTTGTTTGACTGTAAATGAGAGTTGCTCCTGGTTCTCTGCACATAATGCTCTTCTGGAGAATTTCTCAGCAGCCTGGGTGGTCACCTAAAAAAACACAGGTGGTGAAACTCTTACCTGATAGGTTTTCTGGGCTAAGTCATCCCCATGGATGTGATTAGATATGAGCCTGGGACTGCTTTCAGAAAGACCTTCCCTCTCCTCAGCATAGCATGGGAAGTGGCAACATAAACCACAGGGGATCTCCTGGCTCTCAGCTGGTTCAGCTGATAACACAGGAGGTGTGGGGCTTTGTCTCTGGCCTTCCTGTCCCCTTGCATGCACACTTGTACATACACGTGCACAAGCACCAGTGGTTTCCAGGTACTTGTATCTGTGATTTCCCCCAGCTGCAGGATTAAATGTCCAGCCAGCAGAAGCAGTTTTGTTTTATTCCCCCATGCCCTCCCTCAAAGAACTGATTCTGAGAAACACACTGCACCAATTCATTGCTGCTCACTGATGTCCCTACTGTAACATCCTTGACCATGGATCACAGTCCCACTGGCCTGTTAAATGTGTTCGAGGTCACAGCACTCCAGCCCCAGGGAAGGGCTGCATCTCCCTGTCCTCGCTGAGCCCACTCCTGGAGGAGCCCCAGGGAGGGAAGCCCTTGGCTGCTCCCTGCTGCCAGCTCTCTGGATGCCTGTGCACATCTGCAGTCTGCCCTGTGTGCTCCACGGCAGCCCCCAGAGGACGTGGCTCTCGCTCAGACTGCATGGCAGGGTCATGGCTGCGCTGGCTGGGCACTGTCACTGCATGGCATGTGAGACCAGCTGAGCAAAGCAGGTCATTCACAGGAGTTTTAGCACATGGGACTTGGCTGGGTACTCCAGCTGCATTAAAATCCATGAGAAGATAAATCAACGGCTCTCCAGGGATGATCTCTCCATGTTCTAGCCCCTTCCCTCCTCTTTCTCCTGGCCTTTGGGGTGAACTCTCAGACTCACAGGGAGGTAAGTAAGAACACTTGAAAACTATGATTCACACTTTTAGGCTTATGCTGGCTGATTTTTTAAGGCTCAGTATTATTTGCTGCTGGGATACTGCACTTGTGCTTCCATGGCTGCTTTAGTGCAACAGTGTTCATGCAAGAGACAGCACACAAAGTATTGCTCTCCATGGGTTAACACTGTCCTTCCCTGGAAGCAGTGGCAGCTCTGCACACTGCTCTTCTATGTCCAAGATGATGGCATTAGGTAGTATTTCTTGAACTGCTAATGGGTTCTGGTTTGGTTCATGTGAGCTTTGTGGTTTCTGGTACTTGGTTTGGAGTGTGGCTTGTAATGCCTGATGAAGAGCAGTGAGCAAAGCCTACTCAGAGACCACATGAACACTTGCACTTTCTTTCCCTTTAAATTAACACTTTCACTGTGTCACCATGGAGCTTCCCAGTCCACAGAGATTCGAGGGTGTTGTGTCTACTTTACTCCCACTTTAGTGTAACTTTTTTATTCAGTTCTCATTGTTGGTTTCTTGGTTGGTTGGTTTGGGGTTTGTGGGGGGGTTTTTTGTTTGCTTGTTTCTGTGTTGGTTTGGTTTGTTTTTAGAGGTAGTAATGGTTATTTCTAAGCTGTTTCCTAAACAAGAAAAGCCTTTAACCAGGCTGGGAAAACCCATGAAAGATGCAAAGGCAGATATGTGCTGACAGAGATTACAGAAGCATGCTGGACTTCACCATCCCCTCTGACAAGAACAATGCCGGCCACTAATACAGAGCACAAATTCATGAAGTATTCCTGACATGCTTAAAAGACATATCATCTATGGATATAACCCCCAACATATCCTCCCCTTCACATAGATTATAACTTCCCCTCTCCCCTCTCTTCTTCCCCTTCACCCCCACCCCACAAAACAGGAGCACAGTTTGGAGCCAGGGTGACCCCAACCATCCACAGAGTGCTGTTCCACAGATCAGGGACTGCACCAGCCAGCTCTACACAGGCTCTCCAAGGGGGAGCCAGGGGACTGAAGTTTGTTTCTATGAAAAGAGTTTGAAACAAAACTTTGGATTTTGAGCTTGGATACTCAGGAAGTCAGAAAAGGCTTTTGAGAGAGATGGGAGAAGGGCAAGATTGTGCCTCTGGCAATACAACTGTGTAGAGATGTGTTTAGCTGCATAGAGTAAGATCATCTCAGTGTCACAGAATACGTGTCCATGTCCAAAAAACTTGTCTCCACTGTTGCTGACACACACACACCGAGGTGGAGGACTGAAAGATGGATTTGTAGCTCCCAAATTGCTCATAACAAAGATCCCCACAGTAGTGATCCATGCAGTGCTTGTTATTTATTCTGTGCATAAACAAAAGAATTCATCCTCTGGGAATGAAACAGTCTAGTTTCTTTCATTAAGAATAAATGAAGTATTAATAAAAAAAAATTGTAGAACAAATTTTTTTTTAAAAGTGTTTCTTTTGATTGGAATGCATTTCTATAAAGCTCTGGCTGGAATAAGCAGCATGTAGTGTAATGTATTTCAAATGGATAGAAATAATGCCCTAAATAACCGGGCTAATTAGATGTACTTTCTCTACAAAACCACAATTCTAATGTTCCTGTCTCACTGTAATTAAAGAAGCATTTACCATGCATTGCAACTTTTAATTAGGTCTAACATCTAATAAACTTGGAGTAAACTAACAAATATTTTCTCTGTCAGTGGGTAGTTTTTAATCAGTGTTTAGAGGTTTAAAATTTTAGATAGCAGACATCAGACAGTGTCTACAGAGCTTTAAGAGGCATTTGAGCATAACCATTTGAGTAACTGTTGTGCTCACCCCCCTAATGTTGAGGGAACCATTTTCCAGCCTTTTCCCTTTGGTAGGTTAGTTTTCCTGGGGGGAGTCACTCTAGAAACTGTATTTGCATGGGGCTATCTAGGCTGTGGAGTGGATGTAGGTACCTGCTGGGTGCCAAGTGTGGGTTCCTTCCCCCTTGCAACAGCTGTCCAGAGGCTAGACCAGCACTCCTGCTGTAGTCAGTGGGGGAAAAGCAGGCTCATTCCCTCCCAAATAGTGTTTAAGACAGGTGAGGCCAGCCCCTGCCCGAGATTCCTCTCTTTCTTCATCAAGACAGAGCACCTTGGTGTCCATCACAGATTAAATATCTGAATTATAGACATCCAGAGAGAGGTAAGAGATCTTTCCCTGCCCTGTACCCCAAGAAAGCCCTGCTTGTATGAGATGGGGTGGTGAGTTTGCTGACATGTCCCCACACGGGAATCAGAGCATGGCCCACAGGGGAGCTATTGGGGAGGAGAAGAAATCTCCTGGTGGCAATGGGGTTGCAGGAATCCAGGGGGGACAGCTTGTGCTAGCCATGTGGAGAACTCTGTCCCTTTCCTCAAGAGGGAGGGACAAGGCTGGGGGAACTGGGGCCTTGATGATGAGGAGGACAGAGGGACTGAGAGCAGAGCTACCTCCACGTGCTGTGCCTGTGTGGGGTAGGGAAATGGACATGTCTCTTGGTGACAAGAGGCTGTGAGTAGGAAGGCTGGCAGTCCGTCCTAAGCAGTTTGCCATGGCTGTCATGAGGTTCCCATGGCAGTGAGATAGAAAAGACATTGCAGTGGCCAGACTTGTGCTCAGCTGGACGGCAAAAGTGCACAGAACTGTCTGTGGTTGACAGGTGTGAGTCCAGGGAAGGAGGTCATGTGTGATCATTGGGACAGGCTGCCCTGGCTGAGGAGAGGAGTCTGCAATGGGGGAGTGCATCCATCTGCTTTTCTGTGGCTGTTTCAGTGGGATCAGACAAGCACAGACCCTTTAGGACTTGCCCTCTCAGGAAGTTTCCTGTGCAACAGGACAACCCTTTTGAATCATAAGCTCCTTTAGGTTTTCCTCTGGAAGGAAAGGGCACAATGCAAGAGCCTCAAGGAATAATCAGCATATTGTGTCTCTGCAGCATCCTGAACTGCCTTCAGGAACCAGTCCTGCTATCTTTCCATGATAAAACAGCTCAGAAATTTCCACATTCTCTGCAGAAGAAGAAGAGGCAGGAGAGTAGAGTATAGGAGTATATGTTAAAGGAGCTACTGAGAAAGTAGTCAGAGGAGTCAGGAGGCACATGCACAGGGTAAAGACTGAGGGTATGCTCTTGAGAAAGAGACTGCTATGGAGGATTTGATGCAGTGAAGAAAACTGGGAGGGTGTGAATGGGGTAAAGACCTTCAGATTTGGTCATGGAAATGGGGTTAGGACACTTTGGAGGGGCAGGAGGAAGCCCAGGTGCTGCTGAAAAATGGGCACACAAGACAGTGCCTGTGAAGGTAATATTTGCTTCAGTACAACTGGCATGTGCCAGTACTTGTGGAACAGAAGGTCATACTTTTTTTTTTAAGTCTCCTGTATCTAGGGAATGACTTTAATGCAGCTTGAAGTACCAATAAGTGGAATAAGTATGTGCCATTACCAATAACAATAACAGCCCTGGAATATTTTCTACCCAGAGATCTCAAAGCACTTCTTTTTGTGATTTATTGATTGACTCTTTGCGTCCCCAGGGAAGGAAAGGATTATAATGATCACCCACTTTGCAGGTGGTGAAACAGAGGGTAAGTAGCTGAGCTGTGAATAGAGCCATGACTGTTCTCTCTCAGCATCAAATTCCCAAGGCAGTGGTTGGGAAGGAAAAAGCTGCAGCAGCTGCCAGGAGAAACCTCTGGCATCCCAAGGAGCATCCCGAGGGGGTACCTGTTGGACCTTCCTGATACAACTGTGATGTGGAGATGGACATTGAGACACCTTGAGGGCAGAGCTGAGCAGGCTCAGTCTTGTGCCAGGCAGGTTCTCTGGTGCTCTGGCTCCTGTGGCTTGGATCCAAGCACCCTTTGGAGGTGCCCAAGCTGTTTTTAGAGAAACACATTTACATGGGTGAACCCCAACCCTCTCCCCTCACTCCCAGGTGCTGGGCTGGTTTCTCACCCCCTGACAGTGGGCAGCTCACAAGGCAACAAGAGTGTTTGGTGTGACCTGAATGTGTGGGGAGTATTTGGGCTTTGCTACCTCCCTCTGGTTATAACTGATGTTTGGGTTGGATCTTAAGCTACCAGACCAAAAAAAAGGAGCACAGGACCACACAGCTATGGGTCACAGTGTGTGTGGACTCTGTGCTGCACTGTGTGCAATATATACACAGTATACAGATTTAAATGGAAATTTGATAGGGAAACCTATCTCTATGTACATCTTTAAGAAGCATACTAGGAACCTATCTGGGTGCTACCAATATAATAGACAACTTTCCAAAAGGCAGTTCTCCACAGTTGTGGAGAATGTTGTCTCCAGATGCAGAGCAGAAGTTTAAAACATTCCTGTTGCAGTGGGAAAATGCTCAGCCCCTAACTGGACAGGATGTAGTTAAGTGCTTGGCCACAACCCAAACACTACCAAAGCCTAGTAGGAGGCTAGTGAAGCCTCTACATTGCTTCTGCCTCACCTTCTTACCCTTTCCATCAACATGACTCCCTCTTTCTTCACTTACTGCCTTTACTGGTCCTGACTGAAAACACACACAAGAAATACAGACCATCAGTGCCAAGCTCCTGAAGAGGTTTTTCCATGGGGGGTCAGCAGACCAGCTCATCCTGGGGGTGGAAGGTGGCCTTATCCTTGCTGGCTCTGTGTCTCAGACTTGTACAGGCTAAAGTGAAAAGCCTGATCCTGCCTTCTGTGGCTGAGGAGGGGCCGGGGGAGTTGTGTGGCAGCACTGAGAGTTATTGCTGTGGCATTTATGGAGCATGTTGCTATGAATCGATATCTCACCATAATTACCTCATTTGCCCATTTTTCATATTACATAACAAGGTTCAATGCTTGACCAGATCATCCTTCATCCATTTGCATTTCCTTCTCTCCTTTGGAGTGGAGTGGAGCCCCTCCTCTATTAATTAGCAGGCCTTGGGGTGAGTGGGGTTACACCCTGAAAACTCGTGGCTCCTTTTGTCTCTTACACCTGAATACTGTCATTAAAAGGTGGGAGGCCAGGCCAGACTGCCCTCTCTGGGAGGACAGGGGGCTCTTCGTGCTGGCTGGCTCCATGCTGAGATGGGAGGCAGAGAGCAGTGAGCTCACGCTCTGTTTAGACAGTGACATTTCCATGGGGCAGGGCTCATCCATCATCATGGGGTGGCTGAGGAGAGCTGTTAACTGTTTCGAGCTGGCTGCCTGCTTCCTGTGCTGCTGCAGCCAGGGTTGCTCCCAGGGGGAGCTCAGGACCCACAGCATCCCTGGGGAAGCCGTGTATGGGGTCTAGGGAGAACCCCCCCAGCCCCCCCCACAACCCCCCTGAGCAGGGGGACAGTAATGAGGACCCTCACCATGACTCAGTGTTTGGGGAACACAGAGCATCTATTTGTAGGGGAAGTGATTCTGTTCCACCTGCATGGCCAGCTCTGGGAAGATTTATTTTCCCCTTTGTTCCTGATGTTTTCTTTGCAGAGGACAGGCAGACTCCCCCCAGCATGCTCCCTGCCCACACAGGAGCTCATGGTTTGCATCACAGACTGACACGCACTCACCTCTTACTCCAGGGGTTGATTTCTGGCTGAACCCATCACCCTCCATGCTGTGGCTGGGGCTTTTTTGTTTCTTTTGCTCAGCAAAGCACTCATGTTCGTCTGGGTGGTGACTTGGCCTTTGTAAAAATAGCACTTGCTCAAAATCAGAAGCTGATCATGTCCTCAACCCCTCTTCATGCCTCATTCTCCTGATCCAGCCTCCAAGGCAATACCCATTACCAGGAATTACAAGCAAAGCAAATTCTTGTAGTCAGATGGCTCATTAGCTCCTGCTTCTCTGGGGACACCCCTATGCCTTTCCTCTGCTCTCTCTCTCCTGTGAGGAGCAAAGGACCCCACCTTTGCCAGGGCAAAATAAAGAACAATTAGACAGTCATTAATCTGTCTGCAGAAGGGAGGGCAGGAGGAGCACCAGCTGCTGAACTGCTGTTGCACAGCTGAAGTGTGGTTTTCCAGGGGCAGGCAGGAATGCAGCTTGGATCAGAGATGGGGGAACTGTCTTGTGCCTCTCCCTTGCTGTCAATTAGTACAAGAGGTTGGCCTTACCTCCAAGTAGCCAGAGACCTCAGGAGCAGCTCTCAAAGCTGTAAGCAGGCTCTTTGGAGACTAATTGGGGTCTTTCACCTCCTTTGAGCTGCTTCTCAGCAATGTGCTCTGGAATGCCAGTGGGAGAGCAGGTGCTCAGTTTGCCAGGAAGTAAGCGGGGCTTTACCAGTGCCCTGGAGCTCGAGGGGTAATAGGAAGAGACCTGGGAGACACGGCCCTGAGGCCAGCAAGCCACTTTCAATCGCTTACCAGTAGTCCTGGCAAACTGGGGAGGTCCCAGACGACTGGAAGTTAGCAAATGTGATGCCCTTATATAAAGGTCAGAGGGATGATCCAGGAAAATACAGGGCTATCATCCTGATCTCAGTACCAGGGAAGGTCATGGAGCATGTCATCTTCAATGCCACTTTTTGGCATGTATGGGACAACCAGGGGATCAGGCCAAACAAACATAGGTTTATTAAAGGTAGGTCTTGCTTAACAAACCTGATCTCCTTCTGTGACAAGGTGACCCACTTGGTGGATGATGGAAAGGCTGTGGATGTATCTACCTGGGCAGTAGTTAAACCTTTGGCACCAATTCCCATAGCATTCTCCAGGAGAAACTGGCTGCTCATGGTTTGGACAGGTGCCCCCTTCACTGCACAGAATCTGTCTGGATGGCCAAGTGCAGAGAGTGGTGGTGACCAGAGCCACACCCAGCTGGTGGCCAGGCACAAGTGCTGCTCCCCAGGGCTCAGAGTCAGAGCCAGTTGTGTTTAATGCCTTTATTGATGACCTGGATGAGGGCACTGAGTGCACCCTCAGTCAGTCTGCACGTGACACCCAGATGGATGGAAGAGCAGGGAAGCCCTGCAGAGGGGTCTGGGCAGGCTGGATCAATGGGCCAAGACCAGCTGTATGAGGGTCAACAACAACAAGTGCTGGATCCTGCATGTGGCTGACAACAACCCCATGTAGGGCTACAGGCTGAGGAGTGTCTGGAAAGCTGCCCAGTGGAAAAGGACCTATGGTGTTTAGCCTGGAGAAAAGGAGGCTCAGAGGGCACCTTATTGCTCTCTACAACTGCCCGAGAGAAGGTTGTAGTGAGGTAGGGGTTGGCCTCTTCTCCCAAAAAACCAGTGACAGAACGAGAGGAAATGGTGATTAATTCTGCCAGTGGAGGTTTAGATTGGATAATAGGAAGAATTTTACTGAATGGGTAGTCAAGCACTGGAAGAACAGGCTGCCCAGAGAAGCTGGGGAGTCACCATTCTGGGAGGAGCTTAAAAGGCATGTAGATGTGGCACTGAGGGACATGGATTAATGTTGAACTTACCAATGCTGGGTTAATAGTTGGACCCAACAATCTTAAAGGTCTTTTTCAGCCTAAATGATTCAATGTTTCAATGAGGTGCTTCATGGCTGGAGACAGACCCTTGTGTGGCAGGGTGGTACCTGCAATGGCAGCCAGCATGGGGCACCCATCCTCAGCTTTCAGACCCTGCATGAGACTCCCTGCTCCCATCCTTCTCTGTGCCCAGGTCCTTGGGCTGATGCTCATCCAACCTCTAAGGGACCACTTGCCTTCTTCTGCACCTTCTCCTCCATGGAAACTTGTGGGGAGATCTTTATGCATGTGGGGGGAGTTGGTGTTTTGCCAATGTGCTGCAGAGGAGGAACATGTACATCCACATGGAGAAGATCCCCTTTTCCCTCCTGCTGCAGGGGGCTGATGGTAGCTTACATGAAACAGAAGTGTCCTATGAAAAGGGAAGGGAAAATACTGCCCAGAGGTCTCCTATAGGAAAGGTGTTTCCTCCTGGGGAGAAGAGAAAGGGACAAGGCTGTTGTGAAAAGATGCTCTGGACTGCACCAGAATATGCCACGCAACGAGTTTGAATGGCGGCTGGTTATGAGCCCCAGCGGGGAGGGCAGCAGGATTCAGGCTCACTTATTAACACCATAAATCATGGAGACAGTCATGGGAAAGGCTGATGAGAATGGTATATGCAGCCAGGAATGCCAGGAGGGAGAGGTGGTGGGCATCAGAGGCACAGAGCTTCTCCACATTATGTTATTTTAAGAATTTTTCTTTTTTATGGCAGAGCTGTCAGTTTTCTCAGAAGAAGGGAACAAATGATTTTAAACTCCCATTTCCTGAAGACCCAGGCACAAATTCCAGGTTGCTTCTGATAAGAGCAAGGGATGGGGAGCAGAGGCTGAAATAACATTGGCAAGGGCTGCAGGGTGAAAGTGAAAGGCAAGGACAGTGAGGCACCAAAGTGCCAGGAGCCACCCATGTTTGGGGCAGGGAATGGCCAGGATTTGGGATGGCAATATTTTCACTGTCAAAAGCAGAAGGCAGGTTTTGGTGAGGTGGGGAGGTCAATCCACAGCACTGCCTGCACTGGAAGGTGGAGCTGCTGGAGGTAGCTAGGAGGCTCTGCAGAGCCAGGTTTGCTGCAGTCCCTTCCCTTGGGCAGCCCATGTGTCACTGATGGCTTCTCTGCTGCCCAAGCCCTGGAGCTTGTGGTCTGCTCTGCTATCCCTGTGCTATGCTGTAGGTGTGATGCCTAACTACCTGGAGGCTACAGCAGGCAGATCCTTGCCCACTTGCAGCTGTCCAAGCCTCCCATATCTCCTTAGGGGCCTTCAGCCCTCTCTGGTTAAATGCTGAGGTCTCTCAGAAATATCTGGGCCAAGGAGAGGTGGTCACCCAGAGCTGTGCAGCCAGTGTGCCTGGTGACTGCACTTTGCTGCACACTGAAGGCAACTGCCTGGCTCTGGCTTAGCTCTGAGCTTGGTTTTGGCTCTCACTCAGAGCACTGGGCACAGCTGGAGCTGCACAGGGGCATATAGTGAGATTTAGGCACCACTCATGTACTGACAGCAGGGTTCTGGCTGGCTGCAAAGCCCATTCAGGGCACTAGGTTAGAAGAGGCTGAGTCTTGTGAGTGTAAACCTATTAGATAAAGGACACTCCAGTGATTTTCCTCCTTAGGGTAGCTCTCTTCAGAGGCAGATGAAGTTGAAATCAGCTAGGGCAGCCCATGAGAACATAAAACATGTCCCAGTGTTTTGAACAGGTGAGGTGACAAGCAGGCTGAAACAGAATAAGAGCCTGTCCAGAGGCTGCACCTCAGTGTTCAGGCATGGGATGGGATCCCCTTCCTTCTCAGTGGTGTGGAGCATCTTCTGATGCTTGCACAGGCATCAGGTGATACCTTGATCAGCTATATGGTCTGCTTACAGGCTTGACTTGCAGCCCTGCACCTTTCAGGAGCAGCCCTAGCCCTTCTTCCTCATCTGCTCTCAAGAAAAGCCTTCAGGGGCATGTCAGTCTGGCTTTTGCATGGAGCAATCTGTGATGCACCTGCCTTCCCTTGTGCCCAGAGGCTCACATGGGATGTGGAAAAGCCCTGCAGGGATGGATGGGTCATCTCAGAGCTCCAGCTGCCAAAACTTTCAGCCTGCCCTGGCATCCTCCATCATACCCACAGCTGCAAGTACCAGGCTCGGGGCTAGCCTGTCTTCTCAAGGCAGCGTGAAATAATTAACTAATTAATCCCCATTCCCTCTCCAAGTCAGGGATGAGTACTGGCTTGGTGCCAAACCAGAGGTGCAGGAGCAGGCAGTGGTTTTGCCTTATGTTACATGAGTGGAGAGAGTGGGAGGGCTACAGCATCCTGAGCCCTTGGTACAGCAGGTGACAGGGCAGCCAGCCCAGGGGACCAGACTGCACCATCTGCCTCCTTCCTTTAAGAGTCCCCAGTGCAGCCAAGAGGATCAAGATGCAGCCAGGAGAGGCTGAAGGGAGTCAAGGTGGCTGTCCTCACACAAGGTGGGACAGTGCTGCTGGCAGGCCACAGAGGGAGGAGGGTTTCCCAGAGATCAGAGATCCAGCAGGAGCAAAAATCCAGGAGCACATCTGTGGCTGGCATCAGCACAGGGCTGTTGCTGACAGAAAAGGACTGGAGGAGGGAGTCAGGTTCAGTCAGAGCCCTCATGGGAATGGATGTGTGGCATGTACACGGGGCCACATGATGGAAGAGTGTGACAGTGGGGAGAAATGCAGCTGGAGGGAGGTGCTCCCTCCACTGCCAGATATCCAAGCATAAGCTAATCCAACAGGTCTTCCCCTTGCCATGCTACTGAGCTGATGGACAAGGCTTTCCCAGCCAGACTAAAGACCCAGCTCTGCTCTGGGGCTCACATGGGCTGGCAGGATGCTACTGTGATAGGCACTATCTCTAAATATTCTCTGCTTTTTAGGTCACTTTGTTCTGTTTATAAATCCTAGTCTTGTCTTACAAGCCATTAATCTTCCTCTCCAGTCAGCACCATTTATTTTTTCCTCTGGTCTTGTTAAAATAACAGGGTCAGAATATTTAAATCCACATTGTTGCATTTTCTGTGGTTTTGGCTCATAACAAATATTCTCTTCCATTCTGGGAAAATGCCACAGACCTGTGGCCAGACAGCCTGGCTTAGGAATTTGTAGGAAGAGAGGAATAAGGAAGAGGGTTTCCAAAGGATATGCTGAAATGATCCACTCACACAGCCCTTGAATGTAGGTACAATTCCCTGCATGTGTGTGGCACACCCCAAGCACTTACGTGCACACAGCCTCGCCTTCCCTGCTTTCACACACTTACCACCTTGCTGGCACCCAGCACTTCAGTGAGACACAGCCTTGCACTGATGAGAGCTGCAGCTTGTCCCTCCACCTCTAAGCCTTATATCCAATCCCAGGCATCTAGCAGGGAACATAACTGGTTCCTATCCCCGCCCTTGCCAAGCAGAGCTCTTCACCCAAACCTGGTCTCTGCCATCCCAGCTTGGTGCTCTGAGCCTTTACGCCCTCTCCAGTGTCGGGAGCTGCTTCTCAGCAACCTCCACACCCAGCTGTGCTCCTCACCTCTTCCTGCAAGATGCTGGTGGGTCCCCACCTGGCAGAAGCAGCCCCTCTCCTCTGCTGCCTGCCTGGGGAGGGGGAGAGGCTCTGTGAGAGTTGGGTTCACGTGTTGGCACAGCAGTGAAGAGCCTCTGCCAAGCACCAGGAGAGCCCTGCATGGGATCAGGAGCCTGTGTGATGGCACAAGGCCAGTGCTCCATGCTCAAGTAGCCTGGAGCCTGCAGATGTGCAGTGAAGCATCCCTGTGTGTCTGCATTACAGGTTTCTTCTTAATGACTGCACAACTCGCATTTCTGCAGGTTTCATGTGAAGGGCTCTACTCACTTGAGCATGCGGTCAATACTCCTTTCGATCTTCATCACTCACTGTCTGGCTCCTGGCTTTATTTATTGCACAGCATCAAATCACCAAGCCAAAGACAAAAATGGCTCACTCCCTTGTGGCCCTTTTGGTGGGCATTCCCAGTGATGTGGCTTTAACAAAATTAGCATTGCTTCTACCTTTGGAGGTGATATTGCTGTCTGCAGTGCACGCAGAAGAGACTGAGCTGTAGCAGCTGTACAATCAGGAACAGCCTGAACCTCAGCCTGGTTTCTAATCCGCCAGCACATCCTCTTCTCCCTTAGGGAAGAATTGCAACATAAAGCTCGGGAATGTACTAGTGTGTAGGTAGTGAGAGTGACTGTAGATGGGGAGTCAGGCACAGACACAAACTAACAAGTAAACTCTGGATTATCAGAGGTAATCCCCAATGGTGGTGCCCTGTTTGGGAGAGCCAGAGCCCAGGCTTTTACAGAATGTGTCATTTTATAGCTGACAACACACTGAAAATTTTGAGTGCTTCTGCAAAGCAGATCTAGCACGGGGACATCTAGGACAGCAAGAATTAACAATTAATAACAAGAACACAAAGTTCCAGGACAAAAGGTAAGCGGCTGGAGTAGATTCCAGATCTCCAGGTGATATTAAACAGTCTTACATTTTCTTTCTTTGGCTGCCCCCCTCTACCTCATTTCCCTCCCAGCCTGTGCCTGTTCCTTCAAAATACAGCCTGCTTTCCTGCCTAGTCCCTGCCTGGCCTCAGAGCTGTTCTGGCCTGTGTGTGAAGGGAGAGGGACCCTGAGGAGTCGTGGCAGAGTGGGACTCTGGGTCTCAACATTTGCATGACAAGGGTGAGCTGAACTTGGGTAGGAATGACAGAGATGAGCAGTATGTGCATGCATATACATGCATATATATAATATATATGTATGTTACATATATATATACACACACATGTATTTGTTTAATAGTACTTTCCAGTACTTTGACCTGAATCTCCACAGTAATTCCAGTACGCAGCTCCCTTCAGACTCTCACATAGAACACTTATTTTTGATTATGAGAGGGAAAAAGGAAGCATTTACTAGGCATGATTACCTTCATAGAATCATAGAACCGAACATCCTCTTTGCCAATGGGTTTCACAACTGCTTGCTGTGTCGGAAGCATAGGAGGCAGAAATGCTGGGTTAGTTTGGAAAACCCTTCTGCATTGCTTTGAGCCCTATCCCAAACATTCTCCAGGCAGCTCAAAATGCCACAGAGTCATCACCATTAGCACCAGCTGAAGTGGAAGGTGTGGCTGTAGCTTATGTGATCCACTGGCCCACAGTGCGGGTAGGGGTTGGAGCACCTGAGTGCTGTCTTTGCTTTAGAATCTGGTGAGATTCAGCCAACAGCAGCTTGTGGCAGGTCAAACAAAACTATGTTTGGCTTTCACATCCAGTTCTCTTCAGTGCTGCTCTTAAGGGCTCAGATGAAGCAATATTAGCTTAGGGTCTAAGCTGAGTAGCCCAGCAGATTTCATGGCAGAGAAGACATGTTCACCCAGGAACACCTTAGGTGTCACATGTGTCATGGCTGGCATTGCCCATTCTCTGATGGGTCCATGGAGTAGCTGGACCCATGCTGGAGACCCTGGGGTGGAGGGGAGTACCAGGACAAGGGGCCCTGGCACCACACTGACAGCCCATGGCTGTTGGCTTGTTTCACACCTACTGGTATTGGAGCTGCTGCCTTGGCTCACCTTCTTGTGGGAGGAGTCAAGAGCAAAGGACAAAAGAATCAGCTTTGGGTAGCCTCACCATGAGCCAGCAGCCTCAACAGCTGCAGGTCTGGGATGGGAAGGAAGGTTTAGAAAAGGCAGGAGGACTGCTGGGTAAGGGGAGGGCTCTGTACCACTCCCTTCACAAGGGTTCCCCAGCACTGACTGGCCCAAACCTGCCTGTGCCCAGCTCCTGTGCTGGGATTTGAGCACAACAGAGAAGCCTTCCCCAGGGACTTAACCAGATGTTTTGGGAAGACTCAGGGTCAAACACTGGCACATGCCTCAGTGCTGGGCAGCAATACGAGCTCCTCCCTGCCCCAGCACGGTGTGCAGGCTGCACCCTGTCCCCCCGACCCCGCACAAAGGGACACGCAGGCTCACCCACTCGAGTACTGCAGCTTTATTTGAATGAAACAATCCACGTTGAGAGTCTATAGGTTACACGGCGGGTGCATTGGGCTGGGGGAGGTGCTGGATGAGGCAATGCTTGTAAAACATCTCACCCTGTTTAAAAGGTTCAGTTCAGTCCCTTTGTGCTTTGTGCTTTTAACGTTATGGGCGGCTTGGCATCATGGTGGCAGGAGGGTCCCAGCTCCACTCACTGGTGGTGATGGCACTCTGTGAGATGTGGAATGGGGATGGGACACGATGTGGTGGCGATGAGGGAGGCGGGCGGAGAATGAGGCTCTGTCCCAGGATCCCCACCTAGGATACTGATAGCAAAAAACCCAAGAGACACTAGAGGACCCCCCTCCCTTCTCCACAGTATCCCCAAACACACGGACTTTGTCTGTTGCTCCATTTGGGGGGCCGTTTCTAAACACTTCTGTCAGGTCAATGAACACTTTCTACTGGCCTTGGTGACCTGGAAGTGTGAGGTGATGCAGTCCCACTGGAACCGGATCCCACTGAAGTGGCTCACTGCTGGGCCTGAGCTGGTTCTCCCTGCACCTCAGAAGCTGAGGACGGGATTTTGGTGTGATCCCCTTCAATGGGATCCAGGGATGAAGTCTGCTGCTGTCTCTCCAGGCTGGAGAAATGAAACACTTGGTGAGGCTAAGTAAGGAGCAGGGGTAGAGAGTGAGGAAGAGTGTGGAAATCACTGTCTGATGCTCACTTCTGGCCAAAGGCAGATGTCAGAGTTGTTTCCCCATGAGACAGCTGTATCTTGGATAATACAACTTCTCCCTTCCCCTTTCCTCTGCTATGTGTATTGTGATACAGGCAGGATGGTTCTGACTGGGAAAAAGGACCCAAGCAAAACCATGCTGGCACCAAATTTTGCATTCCATCTAGAGGTTAGAGATTGTCTCCATGCTGTCAGGCAAGGGCTGTGACCAAAACCACAAAGAAGAGCCACATAACCTGTAGCATTCACAGCTTTTAGGGAATGTCTTGAGATGAATGCATGCTGTGGAGCCCCCTGGGATGATATGGTACATCTAGAAGATCCCAAAAACTGGAAAATGTGCCAAACTCATCTATTTGAAAGCATTGGCACTAGGCCACTTTACCCAGTTTTAACACCAACAATTCCATTATTGTGCTGAGAAGCTGGGGATGGGCAGCAGAGAACAAACAAGGTTTGATGAGAGGAAAAGGTCACTTCCAGCAAACTCTGGGAGAGTCTTCTTGTCTCAGGATGCTACATGCACAGGAAAGCTTCTTTGTGCCAGTTCTGTAAACACCTTCCCTCACCAGCATCTGAATTTTCCCAGGGAAATGTCCAGTGCTCACCAGTCAGTCCCTTGCCCAGTCTCTGTGTGGTATGTGCTGCCACCCATACAAAAGATCCAAAAGCAATCCCAGTCAATGCTTGTTGCATTTTATAGACAGAATGGTATCAATATTCTCCTCTCAGCACAACTGAGGTGCTGCCTGAGCTGACCACGCTGCTATAGTCTGGCTGTCACTCTGTTTACTGATACTCACAGCTGGTTCTTGAGAACAAGGCCCAGTGAGACAATACATACCAAATGCCCCACCTTTGAAGGTGGTTGGAGAATGGACTGCAGAGAAGGGAAAGGCGGGGACTCCACATCCAAAAGGGGCTTTCAAGTCCTGTCTCCTCTCTGCTGCATTTCTGGCAGCTGCATCACACCCACACCTCAGCTTTTAGCTTTGACTCCTCTACAAGCTGCTGAGATAAACACCAGTGCCAGACCTACAGTGCAAGCAACACCTGGAAACAGCTTCAGCTCAGCACCACGTTACATCTCAGGGTCACCAAAAGAAATCCAGCTGGTGCCTGCCTGCAGAGGCCACAGAGCAGATGAGGAAGTGGGGTTGCACTGGCTCTTGGCCAGTTTGGGCTCAGCCTTGAGCTGCCCAAGGAGCTGCAGCTCAGTCAGAGTGGCAGAGCAGGACTGCTGAACACTGGCATGTTCCAGCTCCTACCCAGGGCCTGCTTCTGCTGATGGACTGAGGCTTGCCATGCTTATGCAACTGCTGAAGATCTCAGAGTATCTCTCCACTGTAACAGCTGGGCTTTACACAGCTGAAACTGCCTCAATGGCAGGACCAGAGCCCATCTCCCCCAGCCAAAGCAGACACCCACTGGCCAACAGCAGCAGCAGCAGTGGGGCTTTTATTGTCCTACAGACTCAGCTGGCAGACAGGACAGGTGCACATGGGTGGCAGGGCAGATGGACACCCTTCACTTGGCTCAGAGCTTCAGGCAAGGGCCCAGCCATTACAGCATAGAAGCACATCCATCACCATGAGCTGTGGGCACGGGCACTACCTGGGGACTGGCACTGTATGACAGCTGTCCAGATGGCCCTGTCTTACACTGAGTTTAGGCCATCCTGGGGGTAAAAAAATCCCACTCCAAGCCAAACATTCATAGCCAAATTTCCTTTTAGAACAACAGTTAATGGAAGCACAAAATTTTGTCTCATTCCACAGGAGCAAATGGTTTATAGGCCATAGCAAATGCAAGCAAAACACAGATTTACCACAGATCTCCACAGCTCTCTACATAAACCTCTGATCACCCAGCTCTACCTTTGCAACAGTAAAGAGAGCATCTCTCCCTCTCCCTTTCCCTTGTTCTCTGCTCCATGCTGGAAAACCCTCACCATGAAAGGCACCAGAGAGAAAGGCAGTGCTCATAAGCTGGGAGCAGCCCTTTGCAGCTTTCCTGAGGGATCACCCATGTTAGGACAGTGATTTGCTCAGCTTCTTCATGCACAGATGTGCTGAGGATCTGGAACTGGACTAATGTATTTTACTGGAAAATCTGGTCTCAGGAATTTTCTTTAGTCTCCCTGCCCAGCATCTGAGCAGCTGCAAGTTAGAGCCTGCTGCCTGCCATCAGTGAAACAAAGGACGATGCACTGTGGAGCTCATATTTCTTCTCTCCTTTTCCAGAGAACACACCCAAGTTCTGTTCCATCCTTTCAGCCACACATGGGACTGTTGTGAACCCTCCTTTGCCTCTGATGAAGCCAGGACATGATCCACACTAGGTTCCTCATGGAGACAACACGTGCCCTGAACTGCTCCTGCTCCACCACCACCATCCAGGCAGCCCCACCTGCCCCTCAGGCTTTGCCAGGGCTGCAGGGGAGCAGGATGGAGAAGGTGCCAGAGCACATCTAGGTGATCTGGGCTGAGCCCCCATCCCCTGCAGCCACACAGTGCAGGAACACAGCCCTGCTGACCTGCTGTTTGTCTCTGGAGCTCTCTCTCCTTTCAAGAAAGGGTCCTTGATGGCAAAGCCACTGAGCATGCACCTGAATCACAGCCCAGGGTCTGGATGTCAGACACATATCTCAGACAAGACAGAACGGGATGGCACTGCTTTTCCATGGCCAAAAGGTTGTCCTACAGAGTACAGTTCCCTGCAAGCTGCATCCTCTCCCTCTCTGGAATGGCAGGTTGGTCAAAAGTTGCCCTGGGCTGTCCCACAGTGCTCCTTGGGATATTTAAAGCCTCCAGGGCACAAGTGGTCTGATATGACCATACCAGACTGTAAGTAGCCATCAGAAGACCCCAAAAATCCCCTGTGGTGTGCTGGGTGGTGGCAGATGGTCAGCCAAACTGACAAGTGTCTTACTCCCAAGGGAAGCACTGAAAACACACATACCACAGCTATCGTTTGGGATGCTGGGTGTACCAAGGCTATTCAGCACCCTGCTGCTGGAAACCAACAGCTGCCAGTTATTGCCATGGAGTGTAAGTTTGGTCCTGTTAAAATGCAACATCCAGAGCTCTCCAGCATTTTTCTTCTGTGAAGGCCTTTTGTCTCAGGATGAGCAGTTATCTGTTGGGCCAAAGCAAATACAAATTATGGCAACAGCCTGCACAGGGTCCTGCTGCTGCACACTTGTGACAGGGATGCACCTGCACTGAGGGCAGCCTGGAAAAGAGAAGATATCAGGGCAGTTTAAAGGACCAAAAGTGATCTCTGCCAAAGCCAAGAGTGCAAGAAGGCCAATCCTCTGCACAGGAAATACTCAAAATGCAACTGCTTGTCGTCACTGACAAGCAGGGTCCTTCTCCCTGGGTGCAAGAGCTGGGCACCAGTAGGTGCTGTGTGTCCCACCACTCCCAGCTTGAGGCACGGAGCCCATGGTGGTATGTCCCTCCATGCTGTTGCTAGGCCACCCAAAGGCACCCAGGAGGCAAAGGGGTGCTGCAGCATTTCCAGAGAAAAAGGTTATCTGCATGGTGCTGACAAACAAAGGTGACTAAAACAGCAACATCCTGAAGCAGCGACTCCCCGAGCTCTCTGCTTTAATGAAAAGGTTTTTCTTTTCAAGTGCAGTGAGGTGATACCATTTACTCCAGGTGGGAGGGAAAATGCCCTAGTTCTTCTGCCTGTCCCAGCCTGGAGCAGATGAGGTTGCCCAGGGCAGCACGAAGGAACCCCTGGCAATTCCCACAGGTAAAATTCCCTGCCTTGACCTCGCTGAGAGCTAATGGGGAGCAGGGCTTGCTCCTGCCAGTGCCTTGTACAGGGACCACTTCAGGCTGGAGACACAGCTCAGGGCAGCGATGGAGGGATGCTTCTCCCTTCACTGACTGTCCCCACTGGGCACCAACCCAAAGCTGGGCACTTCTTGTCACAGAGTGATAGGGACATGCTGAGGAGGAGGAACTCAGACTGTGTTCTCGCTTTGGTAGTAAAGTGGGGTTTTTTTGTAATTCTGGAGTAGTGCGCCCACGGGACTTCTTATAGAAAGAAATTAAATTTCAGTACTTTGGACAGCAATAGGAAACAAAATAGAATTTGTATCATGTTTACTACACTCATTCACACATCTCTAAATTATTTTTGCAAAAAAATTACCAGCCTAAATATCTGAAGCCCCCCTTACTTTTCCCCTGATTGCTACCATATTTCTTTCCAGAAGAAAACTAGTTCCCAGAAGAAGGGCTCCCTATCACTGTTGTTACAGCTGTTCTCCAGGCAGCACTCCGTGCAGCTCTGCTGAAGCAGCTCTGCGTGCCTGCCAATCACAGAATCACTGAATATGCTGAGCTGAAAGGGACCCACGAGGAGTTCCCAAACCATTTGTACACCATGCAAAGTTTTTCATATATATGAAACGTTGTTTCACTCCCATACAGCTGGGAAGAGTTGCACTCAGGTGTTCCTAATTACTTAACTCCAGATCCAATGGAAAGTATTAGGTCTGTTGCTTTCCAGTGGCTGATCTTTGTGGAAGAAAAATAGTCTATTATTTTTACCAGCCAGGAAATGCATTTCAGGGCAACAGTAGGCATTGATGTTCATATTGTTAAAAGCCATGGATTAAAGTACTGTTGATGACCAGTTATTTGGACTTGCACTGAACTGTAGAAAATTATAATTAAAAAGTATATTTTTTCAGAATACGATGAACAACTACAAAAAGAGGTTTCAAATTTAAGTTTCTTCATAAGCCCCACATGTAACTACACAGTAGCATTCACTACTTCTAATATCTACAACTTATACCCAGGAGCCTGCACACTCACATATTTTCTGTTTTATACCCTGAAAAAAAATGAAATCGAGTACATATCGGCTAACACCCACAGAGCATTCTTCCTAATGTATTTCTACAACTACCAAGCAGAGGTCTCCTTGTAAATAAAAGCAGTCTCTTAAATTTATATTGCACTTTTCTTCTGCAGGGACTTTCATACTATATACAGGAATAATATCCACCATTGCTGAAATGCAGCCACTTCTGGAGTGGAATAAAGCAGCTACTTGGTAGGCACAGAGCAACATAAAACATCAGGAAGAGAAACATAACGTTGGGACTGCAACAGATATTTAAGAAGACAAACAGTAATTAAGTTTAAGGACTGTAATTTAGCCAGAACACTGTGAAAAATGCGAAGGGATCTTTAATTGGAAGGGGTAAGGAGCATGGCTTTATACCTCACCTGGGATGCATTACCACCACAAGGAGACTTGTCCCTCAAGCATGGGGCAGTAAGCCACAAATACCACTATCCCCAAAGAGGAGAGACCCTGCCTCCCCTCCACCCCACCACTGCACAGCTTCCATCCTTGCTGCTGAAGTGCCTCTTTCCTCTTGAAACCCTCTCTCAGCACATCAGCACATCTGCACATGAGGGAAATAAGGTCTTTCCTTTTGTCCTCAGTACTTCTGACAAGCAGAGGCACTTGGGTAATGACTTTCCCCCAAACTCACCACCAGCTGCTTTCTAGCTGGAGATAAAAGAGCAGAGGTCTAAGTGGGAAGGGGCTTCCTGAGACTTTTACTGAAGCTGATGGACACCTGACAGCAGGAGAAAGCTTGACCTCTGGCTGGGGCAACCTCCTTGCTCTGCCCTGGACCTAGAGCCACCAAAAGGCTTCTTGTCCCCTGTGCCATGGATCGGTGTGGTGAGGTTCTTACATCCTTCCTCGCAGGAGCTGGCAACAGGTCATGGACACCCTCCCTGCAGGTGTTCCTTTCTAAAAGTATGGCGCTCCTTTGCTGACACTCACCTCACAGGTAATGCTTTGTCCATCATCCTGAAGCTTCAGGCTGCACCTCCCCAGCCCCACAGCACCTCTGATACTCACTGAACACCAGCAAACACAATCTGGGTGCTTGTGCAACCCGGGCTAAGCAGTCAGAAGAGGCAAACCCACAAGGGCCTCTGCCTCAGAGCTTACAAGGTGAGATGGTTGCCCTGGGCTATCTCTTACCGATGGGGAAGCATTCCTGTCTCCACCTTTTGCCCAGCAGAACCCTTCTGGAACTAGCAATGGAACAAGAAAGTTTTGCTGCTGACAGATCAGGAGCCATTGTGAAGCTCCCGAGGGCCCCTGGAAAGCACTGTGTCTCTCCTAGGAGTGCAAGTGGACTCTTACCAGGAGAGGGGTGATGACTTCTGACCGCCAGCAAGCACAGAGGAAAGGAAGAGCACAGGGCTGAAAAAACTCAGCCTAAAGAGAGGCAGCACTGGCTGCCCACGAAAATGGCACCAGACAGCCAGACACAGAACTGCTGTTGGCTCCCACTGCAACCCATGACATTGCCTGGCCCTGGGCAACAACCATGGGTTTCCTGGTCAGATGTGCACTGTGACTGAGGTCTGGGCTCTGGACGGAGGGGTGGAGATAGAAAAGACACAGTCCCAATTCTTAGAAATGGAGAAAAGCAAAACAAGCAGGGAGGACCTGTATCATCCCCTCCCACTCTCTTGCAAGGCCTCCTGTGAAGAAGGTCCCCTTGTCCCTCAGAGCTGATGTCCTTTCTCTCTCTGATGGTGGTCAGATCTCCTGGGAGTTCAGTAAGAGACTTCCCCCTCCATCAGTGAAGCCAATGAGGCACCAGCTGTGGCTGGAAGCTGAGCATTGCAGGAGCCAGGTAATATATTCAGGTGATTTCAGACAAACATGGCTGTCTTGGAGAAGCTGATATATTCATCAGTAATGGGTAAGGAGCCATGGGCACTAGGTCTCTTCAGTGAGACAGCTATCTTATCTATGGTGCTCCAGAGAGGGATTTTGGATGGGGTGCCCCTTAGGAGGAAGAGTCCTACTGAACAATTGCCAGAGTGGGCTAGTAAACCCCAAATCACAGCCTCGTGGGGCTAACTCTGCCCTGTGCAGGGAGGTAACTCATGCCCAGAGCTGCTTCCAGATGCAACAAGGCTATCACAGCTCCTGTCTGGCTGGTGGAGAGCAAATCCTTCTCCTATACGTAGAGCAGCGTGTACCTCCACTTTGAAGAGGTTATCCAGACCTGCTACAGGTCTGCAGCAGAGAGAAATACCAGCTTTACCTACTCATGATGCCAGCAGGAAAAAGGTGAATTTCCCCCATTCCTGTTCCTTGTTCCTCAGTGGCAAACAGGGCCACAGTTCAGCACAAGCCTCTCTTTTGGGCCAACCTCCTGCCTCCATCCTTCTTGGAGCAGCTTCCTGCCTGTTTCACCTTTCGGCTCCTGTGCCCACTGCCTTGGCAGTGGAAGCTGAGTGCCTGTGTGGCTGCATGTGCTGACAAAACTCAGCCACCTCAACCCTGAGCAGCGATGCTGTTGCCACCCTTTGCCCACGCTGCAGTGAATGCACTGTGCATGCAGAAAGGCCTCAGGAGGTGAGAGGGCAGCACTGGAACTGCCTGAACTGCCAGCCTGGGGGGCTGGGTCATGGGCACAGGACTTGCTGTCTGGCTGAAGAACATTTAAATGCCTGACTCTTCCCAGAATCCAGAAAATTTGAGGTGGAAGAAGTTGAGCAGTGGAATAAAAACCAAAATAAATAGGTAATGAAATATAGGCAGAGAAGCAATCCTGGGTTTAGGGCTGAGGGGATCATCATCCCAATATTCACAGGGGGAAGCCAATGTGCAACTGCTCCACCCTTCCAGTCCCATCCCGTCACACCCCATCCCTCAACCCCTTAGAGACCAGACTTTTCTGTCTGCAGCTCAGACCTGCTCCCTACCCAGCAGGAGTGCTGAGGGACAGAAAGAGGCTCTTAGAGGCCAGTTGTGCAGCTGGATCCAGCCAGGACTTCTCCACCACTCAGCGTGGTCCATGTCATCGGTCCCTTCCTTGCTCCATCTTCTTCAGGCCGGGGGGTGAGAAGCACAGAGCGGTGGGGAAAGGCCAAAGCAAACCACACTGGGGCAATCAAACACGGGGGAGCCTGGCGGATGGGGATGGATGGAGACACTGAAGCACATGCGGTGCGAGGCAAGGCGCTCTGGCCGCCAGCACGCAGGGCGGCTGCTGCCCCACGGCCGCGGCCGGTGCCACTGCAGGGAGCTGCAGCCCCGGCGGGGCAGCCCCAGCCAGCGGGAAAGCATGAGGAGACAAGGGCAGTACTGCAGGATGTCATCCACCGAGCCGTGGGCTCTGCAGTAAAGAAGGTAACTGTTCTGGTAGAAATTTGTGCTTTAATATATTTTTGTTTGTTTGTTTAAAACAAGTTCCCACTTCCCTGAGGAAGCCCTGTCCGACATTCCCAAGGAAACATGGGGTGGTTTCTTCTTCCTTCATTTGCTCTTCACATTTTCTTCATTCCTATTTTTTGAGTTTCGTTCCTTCTTTTCTCTTTGTGTTTCTTTCCTTCCTCTCTCTCTCACTCTCTCTCTCGTGCAGGTGCTTTTTAAAAAAAGTTTTGTCTTTATTTTTAAATTTTGTTCTAGACATTATGACTTTCCCAAGGAGTGCTCCAGTTCTGAACCAGATCCCTTTGCGTGGTCATGCCTGTCAGTCTTTGGTAACATATGGACACTTTGGTGTGCCAGTGAGGAGGGGAGGAAGAGGAGCAGAGGTGGCTGAGTAGGAAAGGAGCAGGAATGTCTTGGTCCGAAGACAGGAGCGCTCACTTGCCATCATCTGAGCAGCACATAAAGGAAGAAAGTCAATGGGCCACAAAGACAAGGGCTGTGCAGGGCTGGGACACCGCTTCCTGGAAGAGCAACAGCTGCCAGCCAAGAAGAGAGAAAGAGAATTAGTGGTGGCACAGATACAGATCTCATCAAACAAGCCTTCTCCCACCCTGCATCACAGAGAGTTCCCTGATCTTTTGGAACATACTTTGAGCCTTTCCTGGACGTTCTCAAGGCTCCCCAAAATTAACTTTGGAGAAAAGGTTGAATCTTAGACACTTTTGCAATGTAATTCTCCTTTCTTCCCCAGAACTTTCAACCCGACTCAAATAAAAGACTCTCACTGTGTAATGGTTATATCATAGGCTAAAAGAGACCTTTACTGCACCTAAAATTTTGAAAATTTTACAGTGTTCTGACCTTCATCTCTGGAGTTAAGAAAATTGCCAGAAGTGACTCTTACTCTGGAAGATTTTTTGCTTCAAAAATAAATAAACCAAACAGGATCTTGCTCTCAAGTGCCTGTCTGGCTCTGGTTTGCATATTCCAAACATGGGCTCTCCAGCCCACCTGAGGTATGTTACCGAGGGCGCAGGCAGGACTAAGGCACACGGCACACCAGTGATTCCCACCCAATGCCTACGTGCAGCTTTCACACACCTTGCTGTGGCTTCAGCCCTCAGTGCACCTCAGTGAGAGTGGAGCTGTCTCCATTACTGCAGTGCTGACATCACTTTATGTGGATGGACTGGAAAGGGGCTGGTGGGATTTAGCCTGGCTGTGCCTCTCTGCTCAGATGGCAATGGGAAGAAGCACAGCCCTCCCTTGTTCCACGTCCTAAAGAGCAGATTTTTTCCTGGAGAAGGACTGACTTAACTCTACAGAGGCCATAAAAGCCTGCAGAAGATCTTTCCCTTTTCAAAGCTTCCATAACTAGAGTTTCCAGGAAATGAGATACTGCAGAAGTCCTTTAGCTTCGTGGGGATGACATCTCCTGGTTGTTCCTTTGACTCTTGCTAACTCTCAATTGTAAAGAACAAGTCCAAGAGTCTGACAGCTCCTTTGGTGACTTCTGCTGGTGGAGTCAACCATCCCACTAGGTCCCACCAGCATGTCAGTGTGCTCTGAAATCGGCTGTGCATCCCTGGCACATACATTTGGGAATGCACTCCCAGCAGCTCGTTTGCCTCTGAGGCAGACACAGTCTCACCCTTATTCGGTCCAATTGGCTTCCTTGGACAGTCTCCCTTTTTCAGAGTGACATCATCGATGGCAATGTCCCCCTCATAGCTCGTGCCCCGGACACCTTCGAAGATGATCTGCAAGCAGAGGATGGGAGAGAGCCCAGTGTGAGGCTGCAGTTGTGGAGAGCCCTTCCTGCACTGCAGGGCTCTGCAGAGGTGAGCAGGACACAGACCAGGTCTTATCAGATCCCCGAGAGAATGATTTCCTTCCTGTTTCTCCAGTATTCATAGGGTCTAGAAAGCCAGATCCCTCTGTTTATGGGACCAACCTCTTTGTGCTGAGAGTCTGTGCAGTAATAAGTGAGCATTAGAGTTCTGCTTTATTATGTGCCTTGCTCTAACAAGACAACCAATACTGAACAGGACTTGCAAGAGTAACTACATTCTTATCTATTATTTTGATGTATCCAAAAGCACAGTGACCATTTTGCCACAGTGCCACAACTTACCAGCCTGTACAGAGCAGCTCTCACAAACAGCCCTACAACAGCAAAGTGGCCTGTTGGGTAAAAACCTCAGCCATAAGCACAGCTCACTGCCTGGGTACACACAAACAACTCAATGAGCACATGCAGAGTGCCCAGTTCATATTCACAAGCGCTCCTAGAGTCCTAAGCAAGGGAAACAGTGAGGGTGGGCTCTTGCAGCACATGCTAGAAGAAACTTCTAGCACTCAGTGACTTTACACTGACAGGCCAGCATCCCCCAGCTGCTCAGCAGGAACCTGTCCATCACACAGCTGTGGCACCAAAAGGAGCTCTCTGACAAGCAGTTTCCAGACCAGCAATAAGCAGAAAATTTATAGTGCCAAACTGATGTTTGCACATAAAAACCTCAGAGAGAAGTGGCTTTGACTTCTGTGCATCCACTAAGCCTTTGCCTTGCCCCAGTGAGCCTGGGGGCTGAAAGCTCCCAGTACCCTCCCTTCTGCCCCACCAGCCCCTGTGCTACAGAAATGTCTGCTGGGAAATCTACATACATGGCACATGGATACGACAGTGACAGGTGGCTCCTTGGCTGTGGGCTTGGCTTACCTGGAAGGGCCCGGGAGGGTTGATGGGCACATGTGCTTGCTGCCACATGTTCCCCCGATTCCCACTGAGGGACCAGACCTGGGTGTCGATGGCTCGCTTGTTCCGCACTCGGACTAGCAGGTTCAAGGAGCCTGGAAGAGAGAAACTGGGCTGTGGCACGCTGGGGCAGGCAGCCAAGCCTGCCTGCTGGGCTGGCTTCTGGCACAGCTCTGGGCTCAGCCTCGAACCACGGCTGTAAGGCCCAGCTGGCTCAGGGACAGCCTTCAGTGGTCATCTCTGAAGGGAGCCAGCTTTCCCCTGTGTTCATGGAGAAGTGCCACTGGCAATGTTTCATCCACCTGGCCTTTCCTAGGGAAGCACAGAGCCAGACAAAGACGGATGGGATGAGGGAGAAGCCATGTGCAGCATGGCTGGGGTGGCACGACAAGAGGGTGGCAGAAATGCCAGGGACCTCCAGAGGCATGCCATCCAACCTCCTGCTTGAAGCTGTCTCCTGCTCTACATGAGGGCAGCATGGTTTTGCCTGGCCAAGTCCTGAACTTCCCTGATGTAACCAAGTTTTCCTACTGCCCAGCATGAACCTCCAGCACTACTAGTTGAGGCCACTGTTCCTTATCATATAATTTAATACTAAGATTTCCATCTTTGAATCTGCTCTTGAAACAGTTGGGGCCAAGGGCTGATAGCAACCTCATCTTTGCCAGACTGAGCAAGTCCAGCTCCCTTAACCTCTCTTCCTAAGGACTTCTGCTCCTGGCCCTTGACCATCCTGATGCCCTTCTGCTGGATCCCACCAATTTCTCTACATTCCACTTGAAATGGGGAGCCCAGAACACGTATTTACCTCCCCCCGTTCACCACTGACACCTGAACTATGCAATGCAGCTAACAGGGCTCTCCTTGACCTGGCCCTGGCCATCAGCTGTGGAATTATGACTAATGTCCTCATCCACCACTTGCCCTGGGAGCAGCCTTGGAGTGAGCAGCTGTTCTTTGAAGCAGCAGAGAGCATTGCCTGTTCCACACCACCTGGTATCATCCCAGCCCCATGTTTTCAGAGGTTCACAAAGACCCTGTGAATCAATGCCAACTTCAAGTTCTTTCAAAAAAAGCACTTCCCAAAAGGTTTTGTCTATCGTTAAACCAAAACTAAAGCCAACAAATCTCAAAGCATTTCCAGTTCTCACTTTGAAAACAGTGTCACAGCTTCCTACCCTCCACCCACACATGAAGCCATCTCAGTTTGTCTTCCTGCAACATTTTGTTAGTATGCCCTCAGATTACTTATTTTCCTTTTTTTGCTTCCATGAAAAAACCCATTTTTAAACATTCAGTCAGGGTTGACCTGAAGCACTTTTTTTTTCCTCAAAAAAATCAATCAATCACAATTCTAGTCATGCTGTTGTTCATCAGTGCTTTTGGTCTCCATACACAGATATATTACACCTGAGAGTAGGATAGAAATAGCAACCCTTACTTATCCATCTGTAGTCTGTCTGCACTTGGGATGCTGCATTCCCACGTGGGCACACCCTTTGGAGAAGCAGCAGAAAGAGGTCAGGGGAAGAGACTGGGAAACCGACTTTCCTATATAACCTCCCTCCTACATGATCCCCCCAAATCCTTCATTCTTGGCACATCCACCTTACGGGCACTGTGTGAAGGACAGGGACCTGGAAATACTCCCATCAAGTGCCTTCCTGTCAGAAAGTGAGAGATACATCACAGGGAGTTCAGAGCATAATAAAGATGATGAAATGTTTAGATTCTGAGTGAATGACTTACTAGAAAAGGCTAAAAAAATGAAATATGTATATAATTTAGTGAAAAGAAGATAGAAGGCACATTATTGCCTGTGAATATTTGGAAGCATTAACTGTAAGGCTAGCTGAGAAAACTAGATGAAGGCCTGACAGGACATAGACAGCATATCCAGTCCCCTTTACTGGTGGTTCCCTGGTTTGGGATGCACACCACAACCTTGGATAAGGAACAAAATAAGAAAAATAGCTTGTTTCTCTCTCCCTTGAGACCAGCTGGCACTGCACAACCTTGGGGGATCCAAGCCAGCGAGACCTCCCTCCTGGAAACACAGTGCCACAGATGAGAGAAGTCACTACAGGAGTCTCTGGCAAAACCAGCTTTGAGCTGCTGGTTTCTTGGCATCATCCCTGCCCTCAGCAGCTTCCTGTGAAGGAAAGTGTCTCTAAGGATACCTAGTCCTCGTGAAGCCCCTTGTCCAAACTGACAGCTCACGCAGGAACTACATAACCCCATAGATCAATGTCAACAGGAGTGTGTTCAGAGCAGCTAATTACAGGCACCAGAGCTGGCGAGGTGAGGGATTGAGAGCAAATGAAGAATTAATATGAAGCTGCTAGCAAGAAAGGATTAAAAACAACCATTGTCTATTCTATCCTCATTTGGGGACTCATAGCTAGGATTTGCTGCACAATAGCCTGGCTGAGTAGCCAGCACTGGGACAAATCACGCAGCAAACGAACTTTGATGCCCTAGGAAAAAAGCAAAGGCAAGATAGAAAGAAACCCAGAGAAGCATCTGGAATGCAAATTAGTGCCTCCAAAGCACTGGCTGTGAATACCTGGCCCAAACCCAAATCAAGCCTGAGCACATCCTGGCTGACAGCTCCTTGTCCTTCAGGAAAAACAACCTTTTGGCACCTGAATTCCCTAATACAACAATACTGAATACGAGAAGGCATTCTTCAAATGGTTTACAATTGGAAAGGAAGCTCCCTTATCTACTCATAGCATGCAGTGTTTCACTACTCCTGCACCACATGGAAAACTGAAAGTCAAAACAGAGGAGCAGCATGCCCATGGCTGTCTTAGAAGTCAGTCAGAGTTGTGAAGGGCAGCCAGGTCTCACAGCCCTACCTTCAATCCCTGCTAAGTTACAGATGATCCCTGAGACTGGGAAGGAGCTACAATTCCTCCATTTTCCAGTAATACTGTCACTGGGAATATACTTCTGGGAGGCATGGCAGAGACTCCTGGGCATTAAACAGTGATGACACCTCTATCCCATCTGAACTGAGTCCACAGTGTTGTAAATGTTTGTGTAGCTCTTCTACTTTACTCCCTTCCACCATGTGTTAGTCTGCCACCAGCTGCCAGTCAAGTTAAGGGCACATGGCCTGTGATGGAGGTACCTGTAAATGAACCTCCAGATCTGCGCTCTGGAGAGGAGAGGCATAAAACATTGCAGACTTGGACTACAGGAATCTCCAAGCCATCTTCCTTTCCCATGGAGAAGAGTCAAAGCGTCACCTGCTCTCCAACTCCTCATCAGTGGTGATGAGAAAGGCCCATCTGAGTGAACTCCAGTGCCAGTTGCTGCAGTCACCCCTTTTTGCCTGGTTTCATACTGCAGTCATGCCTGGTTTCCTGTATCAGAGTCCAATGCCAGCTGGCCAGTTTTGTTACCTATTTCTCTCTTTGTTGCCCCTTCCCCGTCTCCCCTGCCTGGCATTTCCTAAGGGCACCTGCTGGTGAGGCACACAGAAAGACAGACCATCTATCAACAAAAGAGAAATCCCACGACACCAACGATCCTGTTGTTACCTCTTCCCATACAAGGCAATCTTTGCATTTGTCCTGTAATCTGCATTATTTCTACTTCCCAATCAAAAGGGAGAAAAAAGGCCAGTGATGAGTGATGAGGAATCAATTACAGGGAGAGCCAGCTGTACCTTCTGCTGGCTGCCTTGAAGACCAGACCTGGCATTTCAAAAGAGTAGCACTCACACAAAAGACCAGCTGGGCTTCCAGATACAGTAACCCAAGAGGTGCCTTTAAATGTTACCTTCTCACAACAAAAAAAGGTCTTCGCTCATTTTCCAGAGGAGAGAACTTCACTGTTGCACTGAATTGCAGTGTAGGTGCAGAAGAGCAGGGGGGAGGCAGGGTCTGTAAGGGCGGGGCCACCAGCACAGTCGGTGAAGGATGGCAGAGAAGGCAGAGGTTTCCTCAGGAGTTCTGTTGGGGAGTTATTGCAGGGTGATGGGGAGGGGAAAAGGCTAAGGAACAGCTCATTTTACATGGCTCAGATGGAAGGCAGGCAGCTGGAGCAGTCAGGAAGCAAAGGGAGGATGACACTACACACCGAGAGATGGTATGCCATGCCAAGTGCAGCAGAGCTCAGTGGGATGGGTAGGGAAGGCTGCTGGGATCCACATCCAGGAGCTGGCACACAGCCTGGTCCCACTGCAACTGCCTGCTGCACTCCTGTAAGATCCTTTCTCCAGTACGGGGCAATCTCAGGAGATCAGCTATTGATGAGAATTCCTGGCTGCAACTCCAGTTTAGATTTGGCACCCAACTGGGAATTCAGGAATGAAAGCTCTCATGGAAATTCCCATGGCATTTCCAGTGCAGGCAAGACAGATTGAGATAAGAAGCTGATGGATTGCAAGAGATATCCAGAAAGAGATTCATGGTGTGGAGAGGACTTAGACCTTGCACAGCTTAGCAGAGTCATCTGCAGACCCAAAACGAGGGCTAAAACCAATCCAGGGAGAAAAGAGCTCTTACATTTCCAACAGGGGCTCTGAGCAGTCTTTGAGTGTTTAATGTTAATGCCACTGATCAGAAACTAAAAGCCCAAAGGTTAGTGCAGGCAAATCCCCAGGAGCAAATGACAGTCTCCAGAAAGAATCTATTACTGTTTATAATCTCCACAACGAAGATGGGTCTCTGTCCCTCTCTCATTTAAATGGATGTTAATGAATAGCAGTCAGCATCAGGCTGGTGTTCTTGGTTGCAGAGCTGGGGGGGAAAAGTTACTGCTCTGAGAGCTAGAAAGCAGAGGGTAGAAAAATAATTGCAGCACAGATAGAGAAGCAGAAATAATACCAAGTGGTACTGACTCATAATTTCTAGGAATGTAAGTTGTCTTCGTGCCATGGTAGGATGTATTTACTCATTCACAGTCTCTCAGGATGCTTCACACATTAACATATGAGGAGTAAGACAATTAAAGCCTCTGGGCTGCCTTCCACTCCTGACTACAGAGAACTTAATCTCTACATGTCTTCCACTGTTCTCAGCTTGGTGTGCAGGGTCCCCTCTGTGCAGTCATAGGGTCACTACACAGACCTGTTTCTGCAGCCACCACTTCGCCAACTCCAGAGCAGGAGGGTTCAGAGAGCTCATCCTGGTCAGAGTTTGGGAAGCACCATGATCCCACCTCTACTCACAAGGCACCTGCATTGGAGCATGGAGAATGTTTGGCATGTGCTGCCAGCCAGCTGCCAGCTCTGGGACACTCCGTGCTTCGGTACAGTGGGGAGGCTACGGAAAAAGGAATCGGGGGAATCAAAGCCTCCTGCTTCCTGCTGTGTCTAGGACTTTCTGGGGATATAAACAGCAATAAGGTAAGTTTCGATTGGCAATGTTTCCCCTACAGCAAACCTGTGAAAATTACTTATATATGGCTACAGGGAATTTTCTTTGGAGTTAACTGTGGATTTCAAAAACCCAAAGAAACAAACACATTTCCACCCCTGACCTCCTAAACCACCATCAAATGAGGCTGGTCTTGAAGCAGTATTACCTGACATGGCAACACCAATTGCACAGATTGATCTATGATCCATCGCTATTTATCTGACCAGTCTGGCATGTACAGGAATTTCAGGATGGAGGGAATGCAGAGAAGCAACAACACTCTAAAAAGGCAAAATGGACATATGGCTGGACCCCTGGAGAGACACACTGGGCAGGGGGGACCTGGGCCCTGCAGACAGAGGGGTAAGTGCAGTGGTATTGTCATGGCTGTCTCGTTATGAGGAATGGGAGGAAGGCAGGAAGACTACAGCCATAGCTCTTTCTCTCCAGCATATCCCCACCTGTCTGTGTACACAGAGAGCAGATGGTGATATGGCACAAGCAGACTCGCAATGGAGCTATGCTTGAGCTCCTTTGCTCATTTGATCCACCAGTCTAATTAGAGAGACTGTTAGCATAGAAAGATGAATGATACAAGGCTTCCATCTTTGATTCTGTGTTAATGGAACAAAATCCTGGCACCCCTTTTCATGGAAAATTCTCTCAGAGGTTGTTTGTGACCAGTAAGAGGCATTCTATCTGTGAAAAATAGGATGTGGTTTACGAAATTCAAAAGAGGGAGAAGAAAGATCTCCATGTTCCACAATGTTAAATTTATGCTATCTCAGAAGAACAAAAGCCCATCCAGTATGCAGCCAGAACAGAACAGAACAGAGAGATGGCACAGGGAAGGTGACACAGTGGTAAGTTCAGAGCTGGTCACTTGTTGGGGTCATGGCTGGGTAGGAGCCCAGTGCTGTATGTGACTGAGCTCCAGGCAGGGCAGGGGGAGCCCCAAGCTCTTGGCAGGGAAAGTGATGCTCTCCTTCACTTCTCTGTGCAGCTGCTGGCAAGCAGGATGGGATGATGCTGATGGGGGCAGCTCCTTCCCTCTTTCCTCCTATAGCTGGTGGTCCCCAGAAGTGCTGGATACTACCTTAGAGAGGTGAGGCCAGCCTGGGGGAAAATCATAGAATTGTTTACCTTGGAAAAGACCTTTAACATCAAGTCCAACCATTAAAAATGAATGCATGATAAACCTAGCAAGAAGGACATCATGTGTAGGCAACTTTTCCCACCAATTTTGCAGACCCAAGAAGCAGAGTGAACCATAGTTCAGCTGTGAGGTCTGTTTGCTCCTTGTTCACCCTGTTTCATGACATGCCCAGATGCCTTCAGGCAATGCTCTCTCTCCTCCCAGCTTTGATAACGGGCCCTTTCATCTTTGGCACCAGAGACAGCTGGGTCCTTTGTGGGATTCATGTGCTCAGCTCTCAGACTGAGAGCACAACTGTGCTCAGCACTCTCCGATGAGCTGAAACAAAGTCTGCTTCATAGACACTGCCAGGTTTAAAAAAGCACAACAGCCAGACAGGGGACTCTGCCTGTCTCTCTTCTGTGGGCAGGCTTTGAAAAGACCTCAACAAGAGAGGAGGGAGCCTCCCAGAGCCCACAAAATACAAGTGATGTGTGTGGAAGGGTTCCTGACAAAAACCCTGCAGACACGAATGTACTTATGCTGAGGAAAGTTTTGTCTGTCTCTTCTCCATCCCTATTAAAAATATTCCTATTTCCCATCATCACCCTGTCTGTGGTGCCTCAGTCCCAGGAGCCAAGCACAGGGCAGCTGCATGGCTGCAGGGCTTGGAGCAGATGGGCTGTTTTACTGCAATGCTGAAGCCAGCGGGACAGCAGGAAGGAGCAGCTGAGATCACATATTCTTCCTGCTGAACTGAGGACACCACTCGAAAGCTGTTCCCTGGCCTCATCCTCTGCCTGACCCAGGGAGATGTGAGAGGATGAATGATTCAGGCCTTGGAAGTGATTTGCTGCAGGAAGGCTGTTTGTTAGAGCAGGCTGTGCTCCCAGCTTTGAGTCAGGATGCATTATAGCAAGAGACTCTTTTCCCACTTCATGCCTGCCGTACTTGCACCACAAAGCAAGGTGACTAGCTGAGACAGTGAGACTCCAAATCTGCAACTGCAAACTCCTGCAAGTGCTGGGGTGCCTGTCATCCCTGAAAAGCTCTCTTTGGGAGAGGAAGTCACTCCTGGAAGTGATGGTGGTGACTGACACTTGTTGGGCATTTCTTTGATTTTCTGGGACACACTTCCATACATTACAAAATCACCTCTGGCTGAAGTTCAAGTACAGATTGGGATGGATGCATAAGTAGTGTATCATAGTTTTACACTCTGGCCCCACAGCCTTTATGCTGTCAGAGCACCATGGGGTTGTCCAGATGTGCACCTGGAATGACCAACAGTGAAATAATTAATGGTCTGTGGACAGAATAGAAGAGTGACAAGGGAGTGCTAAAGAAGTAGCTGGATATGCTCTGAGAGCTCCTGATTCTTCTTAAGTGTCTGTTACATTTTGTATATATCAATTTCAGAGTCTGAATAATTGATGCAACACCTGATGTCTCAGGACACAATGAGGTTGCAGTGTATCCTTACAGCTCCTCAACTTTGCACAAGGCTGCTGCTGTGATCGAAGTCTAAATGGAAAGATGTTCTGCTGATCATTCAGCAGGAGGGGAAATCACAGCAACTGTCTACCAGAGGGATCACTGTGTCACCAATCAGGTGATCAGGAACAAAGATAATCTGTGGGGATTCAGGGCATCTGCAAATGAATGGGTGCCAGCAATGTGTGCTCCCACAGCCTTCCCACCAAAATCTACAGCAGGAAAGTAACCAGACATTCAGCTAGTAAAACAGAAGAGGACTTTTGAAGAAGGCAACATTTCAGTGTCTGTCTGCACTGGGAACCTCATTTAGTGATGCCATTTTAGTGAGGGGCAAGGAAAGGCAGGGATAAGTGAACCCACATTCAAGGTACTAAACAGAATGCCTGCATCAGCATTTGTGGAATAAAAATGACATGTAGCCAATCCACATCTGAACACCTTTCCCTTGTCTCCATGTGTTCTTTAGATGTCAAGCTCTTTGGCTTAGGGATGATTCAATCCTACATATCAAACATGCTGTTGGTGCTCTGTGTAAGTAAACATCTAATGAAGGAATAGACACATAGGATTTACTGGGCTCCAGGAAAAGTAACTGAAGGGAATTCTCTGCCCTTGGTTATGCAGGAAGTTTGATTAGATGATGTATCAATACCACTGGGTTTTAATAATCTTTAAATCTATGCTTCTAATTCAAAATTCACTGAATTCTTTAGAGAAACAATGACTTCATCTGTCTTTGGTTCAGAGCCACTGTATTGAACTTACAGAGGTTGAATGACACTTTACAAATACGTTGTCTTCTTGCTTGGTATTTATAATCCTTGCTCATGATCATGGTATTTGACTAACCTCCCAAAAAACCCATGCAGATGCTACTAGAAGTGACCACAGTCTATCCAAAGGGTCCATACCACAGCCCACAGGAAGGTGCTGGATCTCTTAACAAATCATTAGTCAAATAACATATTTATCGATGGAGGAATGAGTAAAGCCAAGAACACATCTGAATAAGTGGAAAAAGAATGAGTATTATAAAGTTGAATACATTTTTTTTCATTACAGACTGTTCACTTAACGCTAACTGCAACTTGTTTTCAGGAGTCTAGAGGGAAGTGAATCATACTCATTAGGAAAATCAGTCTCCCCTCAATCAATCCACTGATGTAATCTCTACTGTGTAGAGTTATTGCACTGGAGATAATGGCATGGATTTAATGAACAACACATTTCTATATGAGACAAACTTTATGTATCCAAAAGAATGCGGCTACCTCCAGGGTGCCCTCTGCATTGCTGTGCAGAGGCAGGGTGCTGTGCTCATAAACAAACTTTGGGTAGGAACGAGGGAGCTACGATGTTGAATCTTACAAAAATGATGGCTTTGTGGTTCAAGCTGGTTTTACACTGACATGACTGGTACCTCTCAATCTGTGTGACCTGACAGCTCTGACTACTGTCACTTGTCAGGAACAAGTTGAAGCCACATGGCACTTGCTGGCTCCTACATGTGATCATCCACCATGGCCTTTTAGACCCACCTTTGCACTGACTGTCTGATCTGAGTTGGAGAAGTAAAGAAGCAATTCAGTTTGGCAGGCCTTGCAGACCTGTGATTCCTCCTCAGCAGGAGAGCATCAGTGGTGACACCGCCTGTGTCAGCGGCCTGCCCACATCCCAATTCCCTCTGTGAAACAACCATGGCTTTCTTGAACTCAGATGCTGTGGCAAGAGATCTGATCTGGTCTCATTGTTTCCAGTGACTCAGAACCAAAATCCTTCTTGATCAGTCCCCAGCACTGTTCCTCATGGGATCTTAGAATAGAGTAGAAGAGAAAAAAGAAAAGGGAAGGGAAAGAAAAGTTGGAAAGGACTTACAACCACCAACTAGTTCAACTGCCTGACCACTTTGATTGCCTCTAGAAAGCCTATTTCACTGTCTGACACCCTTTCAATAAAGAAATTTAATCCTCCCCAATGCAGTTTTGAACCACTCCCATGCATCTTGTCACTGGATACCATGGATCGGCACCTTTCATCCCCTCTCCCTCCTCAAGAAGCTGTAGACAGCAATGAATACTTTACAATTTTATTGGAAGCTTCCTATCCTGATTATACATAGACCAGACTTAACTGGGGTGGTCAGGTAAGGTCTGTGTCAGCTCTGGAATAATCACACCCTTAACTCTCCATTCAGTGTGGCTGAAATTTCCATGTCCCTTTCAGCAGTTATCATCCTGCAACCTCACCATGAAGATATCTCTTGCTGCAGGGCCTGCAAGAGCATCCAGCCCTGAGCAGGAGGCTGTAGAGATCATAACCTGGCTACCACTGGGTTAGGAGGCATGAGAGGAAGGTGGCAGGAGACTGTGCTGGAACCAGTCTGTCAGGAAAACTGTCCTCCGAAAGCATCCCCCTCTCAGGCAGCCCCTGGGAAGGGAGGAAGAGGAGTCTGGTGGAGCAAGGACTTGGGGATTTGCTCCAAGCTGCGGTGCTGACCCACCCAGCCAACCTGGCAAAGAGGCTTTTTGAACTTGGCGAATAGTTGCTAGCTGCCATGGCTAGTTTCCTCCCCTGAAGAAAGCAATCAATTCCTCAGAAATACAGAATCACAGAATATTCTGAGCTGGAAGGGACCCACGAGGATCACCAAGTGCAGCTCTTAAGTGAATGGCCCACACAGGGATCGATGCCACGACCATGGCATCATTAGCACCAGGCTCCAACCAACTGAGCCTCATTTGATATTTCTATGCCAGCTGCATGTAAGACACCCTCCTTCTTGAATGCCTTGTGGAAATGGGATTTCTTTTCTTCCCCTCCCCCTGATTTTTGTGCTGGGGCTGGCAGGATCATAGGGCAATGTGAATGCTTGCTACAGAGGGGGCCAGAGGAAGAAAAACAGATGACCAAATAACTTCAGAAGAATGGGAATTGCCTCCAGGGAGCTCCCCTTCATCTTGCTCTCTCATCAGCTAAGAGATATTCAACAGCGTCTTTCTCTGCTAGTCACTGAATATTTTATATCATGGCTACAACCAGTGCATTTGTATTCTGTTTCCCTCTTTCGTCATATCTATTATAAACGAGTAGTGTCTGGGAACTCTCCCAGGGAAGATTTGCCTGGATGGCTGTGGATATTTTATAGTCAAATTGTGAGAGTAAACCAGCTTTCAAGTTCTGTAGTGGGGGGGAAAAAAAGGTAATAAAAGGGTTATTAAAAAAATAAATAAATGTCGGGATTTTATACTGCTACTTTTTGTAGTGACAGAGCTTCAGTTTGCTCCACGATGGAGCTGGAAAAGGCCTGGGATGGGTGACACCCTCTTGCTGGCACTGTCTGCTGACAGGAGCCATCTGATACGCTCTTGCTGGCACCCAGCTTGGCAGGACTGTGCTGGCACCATGTGAGCCAGGGGTTGTGGCTGTGGCTGCAGGCATCAGGGATAGCTGGATGTATGGGAAGTGAAGCATGGCTCAGGATTGGAGCAAGCCCACCTTCACCTTCATATTGCTGCATTTGGGAGATGGATGGGAGGCAGGGTCTGTCTCCTCATTTCGCAGAAGTCCTACTGAGTCCTACACCCTCCTCTAAGCCAGGGCTCAAGAAGAAGAGCTGAATAAACTTGTTTTGCCCTAAGGACTCTGAGAGGACTTCAGCCAATAAGGGCATCGAGCCTGGCATCAATGTACTGAGCTTCAATTTGCAGACAGATATATGGTGGGTTTGCTGGACCAAGTCACGTATTCCACAGGCCAAGAGAAATAGAACTTTTTTCTCATTTTGTTCTCTTTCAACCTCTATCTAGTCAGTCTAATTTTAAAATTTGCTCTCAGCTCAGCAGCACCCACCCTGGAAATCATCATGTGGCATTCAAGAGTCTGTCCACCTCACAGAAATTTATCAGCCCCTTAGTAAAACAAGAGGAAAACAGGAATCAGGCAGGGGCCATAACACTGGGTATGAAGGGAAAAATCAACAGATATAAAAGGTGTCTGAAGCCGAGGAAAAGAAAATGGCATTCAGAGGCTTTCTTAGGTCTTGGGAGTCACTGTAGCTTTTGGGTAATTTGAGGGTAAAGCAAATCAGTAAAGAGGTAAAAAGCAAAACACTTGTAATGAATTGATTCTCTCTCATATCCAGCCCACCCCATCTCCAGACAGACCATCACAAGAGAACTGTTAAACCAAGCTCGTTCCCAAAATCAAGCAAATGCTGATGAGCTTTTGCTTTACCTGTGAAATGAACTTGGGAATACAACACAGGAAAAAACTCAAGAGAGGCCTCCTCTCTCCACATCTTTTTTTGCCAATCTCCCACCAGTCTGGGCCACTCTTCATCAGAGAATGAGATCCCTTTCCAAGCCTCCAGGAGAAGATGTGCAGACATTAGGCATCAGAGCTGACTTACCGTAAGGGCCAGCTGCAGGGAACACATGAGTTTGCCAGACAGCATTAGCAGCTGGACTCTGACAGCTAAGAAGGACCAGCAGGTCCAGGAAAACCTGGTGTGAGCCAACACTGACAGTGCCTGAGCAACCTGCCACTGCCAGCATGACTACAACATGGAGCAGCCTGTCTCCAGGGGGAATCCAGGTGTGTGAAAACACCTCTGACCTAGCCCGATTCCAAGTGCAGAGAGCAGATATGAACCCTCAAAACACAGGCACAGATGGAGACCTGCTCAGTGAACTGCAGCCCAGCTCCTAGCCCCCGACACCCATGATGTCAGGGTTTCAGCCTTGCCCAGATTTTGCAGTTTAACCTCTCAGCTATGCCACGTGTGCACAGAGACGTGGCCAGACTCAGGAGCATGTTCCCTCCCAATGACATCCACAGTACTGAGCAGAGAGCTGTTAATTAACCCCACTTATTGAAGGGCGGACACATTCCTGCCTGGGCCCTGATTTTTCAGTCAGGCTCTAGTCCAGCAGGTGATTAATAACCCTGTGTGCTGTGGGAAGAGTGCATCTATTATTCAAATTAATGAAATTATAATCAAGAGGTGATGAATTAGCAGTTGCTCCTTGACTGGATGTGGAAACTCATTAGTGTGCCAGGCGTTTCTGTGGTGCTTGCTGCACTTGAGGCTTGCAGCAGTGAGAGGAGGGAGGCAGGCAGAGCAGGGAGCCCCTCGGCACAGCTCGGGGAGCACACATCCTGCCCACCCCTACACAGCTGTGGCCACCACAAGGCTCTCTGGTCCCACAAAGCCCCTTCACCCTCTTCTCCTCTCCAATGGGCAGACTGGCTGTAAGGTGCTGTCCCCCAAGGATGGGCTGTGACAGGCCTGACACTGCTGGGCTGTGGGACAAGTATTTGAGAGCAGCAGCCCACCCTGTTGCTTGGAATACCGGAGTAGGACTCCCACCCTCTGGAATTGCTGGTCACAGGCCCAGCTGCTGGAGCAAGAGGCTGGAGATGTTGCCCAGGAGCCCACATGAGGCTGGGTTTACCCCTCCCCAGAGGGCACTCACCAATGTGCTTCCCATACATGTGGTAGTAGAAGGAGACGCAGTAATACTTGGCCGTGATGTTGTAGAGGGGGCTGATGAGCCGGGCTTTGTCTCCTGTCACCCGGGGCCGGGACGCCTCGATGAACATGTAATAACCTACAGAGTGAGAGGGAAAGGTGGGCAAAGGCAGCACACACGGGGTCTTCTTTCCTCCAAATGATGGGATGCCAGTGTGGCTGGGAGAACACCCCTCCTCTGGGAAGGCCTGGCTCTTCCCAGCTGCTCTGCACCCACTGTGATGCTGGCCAGGGACACTTGCAGGATGTCTGCAGTGCCTCCTCTGCCTCGACAGTGTTTAGGGAAGAGCAGGAAAGATGGGCATCTGCAGACCTGCTGTGAGCACATGTAGCAGGTGAACCCCTGAACCCCTGAACATGCACATGCACTTCTGTCTGGGTGCAAAACGAGCCTTGCTCCTGCAGCACGAGGAGCTTCAGGGCTGACTGCACTGTGCAAGGAGAGCACCAGAAAGAGAAACCGTTCCAGACTAATTTCTCTGTCTCAAGTAGAGGGAGACAGGATTCGGTACATCTAGCCTAAACAATATTGTTGTCTAAAGAGAACAATACCAGAGCAGTTGTTAACAGTCCAGGGAGGAACAGATTAGCCATTTAATTTGTTAACATCATTTTCAATGCTCAATCAGGTTGGTGTACTGAACACTAATGGGAAAAGCCATTTCCTTAGTTGGCCATTGGATGTTTCCCATTTTTTTCTGAGTTCAAAGATAAGTGTTTGCATGTAAATTTACCTTTCTTATTACAGAAAGAGGGATGTAATAGCCAGCTAAACTGGGAGCATGTACTCCATGCACAGGTACTGTGAGGAATAAATAACACCGGACTCCTTCAGCTATAGGTGAGGCTTCCTCCCACCCCACAGGCAGCTCCTGTCTGGTCTCTCATGTTTCTGTGCTTGGTACTGAGGAGATCTGTTTGCATCCCCAAGAACTTCTTTGAGGAAACAGCTCACTAAAACCTACAGGGCTGTTTCTAGGTGTTAGAGATGTTCTCCTTCTCATTTATCCACTTTTTACTTTAAAACAAGCATCAAACAGTGCAAGGGCATTAGGCAGCAGGCAATTAGCTGATAACAAGAACTAATGCTCACGCTATTCCCTTCAACAAAGTTGTGGGTGTTTTAATTGTGTGTTTAATTCCAGTCAGTAACATGCAAATTAACTGCCTGCTCCCTGCACCCCGTGTGATATAGAAAGCAGACCAGCCCTCCATCAGCTCCCAGAGCTGTAAGACTCCTGAAGAGAGATGGTGTGCACCTCGCCTCCCCAGCCAAGCTGAAAGAAACCCAGAGTGGTGCCTACCCTCTGGTGTACCACTGATGTCCGTGGGGGGCCCGGTGTTGACGGTGCGCTTGGGGTTCTGGGTCAGGGCGTTCTGCCGGGTCCAGTCAAAGTTGTCCATCTTGTCCTGCATGAAGCCGCAGATCTTCTCGTCCTCAAAGCGGCAGGTGTTGTCTGGGGGGATGGCAAGAGAAGGGGCTGCTAAGCTGCTGCTTTTCAAACACCCTGCCCAGGCTGCCTGGGTGCTCGCAGCAGTGCTGTGTCACTGCTGAGGCTCTGTGTCGAGCCGGGGCAGATGGGCAGCCCCCGACCTCAGCAGGAAGCTGCAAAGGAAGGCATCACAGAAATAATAGAAATCACAGAATGGGTTGAGCTGGAAGCAGCCTCAAAGACCATTCAGTTCCAAACCCACTGCCATGGGCAGGGATGCCATTCACTCAGTCAGGTTTCCCAGAGCCCCATCCAACCTTGGACACTTCCACAGAAGGGGAACCCATAACATCTCCGGGCAGCCTGTTCAAGTGCATCACCACTCTCTGAGCAAGGAATTTACTCTTAAAATCTAACCTAAATCTCCTCTCTTTTACTTAAAAATATTTCCCCTTGTCCTATCACTACCCATACTACATCAGTGATTAGTGTTGTTACGGAAGTGTTAATCCAGGCTGATGGATGTGATGGTCTGACAAAATGGAATAAAGCTATTATGGCTAAAGAGAATGAGATTCTCTGAGAGATCTGAAGGGGCAAATGTGGAGGAGCATAAAAAGATCACTGAAGGCAAACTGTCTACAAGGGCTTTTATATCAGAACAACTTGATGGTAGAATAATTTCCCCAGGAGAGAGGAAAAAGTAGCAGCAGATGACCCCTCTTCAGGCTATATATTTAACTAAACTATGACACACATGAAAAAAAATCAGCTGTGGAGAAGAGGTCAGCTCAGTGTGAGAAACGTGTCATTTAGCCAGAGTACATCTAATTTATACCAGCTATAAGACACATTTGATTTTGCAGCTTATGCTGGTTCCCCTAACAAAATAAAACCCGTAGGTAAAAGATTTTTATGTAGGATCAACCACACGTGCAATAGGGCTCGCTTTTATTACTACCACAAGACAGTTACACCCTACAGCAATATTGTAAGACATGAAAAATCTTGTGCATAGACATAACCCAATATGGACTTGCAGAAATTGGAATGAATTGGACATGACCAGGCTGAAGATTGTAACCTTTGTGTTAAAAAGGTAGTTTTGAGTCACAAAAGCAAAGGCCTAGAACCAGCTTTACACTGCTGACACAATAGGAGAGGAATGGATAAAACAGGCAAAAAAGAAAGAGAAAACAGGTCTAAGAAGTGATGTTAAAACTGCTGTGTGTTGTGAAAGGTCCCTGGGCAGAAACCAGAGCTGGAGAATGAGCTGGAAGTGGGATCTCAGAGCTTGTGAGTGATGTAGACACAGCAAACACAGATATCTTTATTTGCTGCTTTTATGTAAGAGCAAGGAAGTGTGCTATGAAACTGAAAGATAAAGCCATGAAAGAACACATACACAAAGGATAACAAGGCTCTTGACGAGGTCTTGGGATGTGCTAGGAACCTCATCCATGGCCTGCTGGTGCAAGACCTCCCACTATTATTTATCACGCCCAGATGAATAGAAGCCCAAATGCCTACTGAGGCTCCTGCATTCTTGTATCTTCAGTGATGACTTGCTCTGGTTCCTGGGCAGGAGGCTTTTTCTCCTAGCATGGGTGACTCTGGTAGGACATGTAGGGCAGAGCAAGGTCCTCAACCTATGGGCTGGGTGCCAAGAATGGGACAGAGAAGGGAAGTTTTCTGCAATATCAGGGCCAAAAGCTCCACAGTACAGTGTGATGTTAGGAGCTTCACACACCTACCACACAGAACAAAATATGTTATCTTGTACCAGAGAAGAGAGACTGCCCATGAAATGAACAGAATCTTGACTCTGAGGTGCTGCACCTTCTGATGGCTACCCTGCAGCTAGCATCCTCCCCATCACATCCCATTTGGAAATGAAAACTACTGAAAATGTAATCCAATGAAATGGATGGTAATGAAAGGTCTGCACACCCCTGTGGTAGGAAGTGGGTTCCCCCTTCTTGCCTGTCTCTTTCCAGCATCCCTTCAAAGCAGCGAGAAAAGGGGACACAGCCTCCTGCTGTGGCCTGCAAAAATGTCTTTGCCAGCATAGGTTGGACAATGTGTGGCAAGCCAAGGCCTGGTTCACAGGCCAGGGCAGCTGGGTTGTCCATAGGCTCAGTGGGAAACGTGGCATGCCCGCTGCTTTGGGCTGAGCACAGCACAGCCATCGCTGCTTTGGGCTGAGCACAGCCTTCGGGAGCTTGTCTGGGCTGGCCACTTAACTGCTGATTAACCCTGGCTAAGTGCTTTCCATTCAATCTGCTCATTTCTAATTAGCATCTAAATGCAAATTAGCCACTGCTCTGCAGTGCCTTGCACACGGGCCTGAACGGCATCTGGAGCTGAAGGAGAAGGGAGCAGAGGACAGGGCAGATGCTCACAGGGTCTGAGACAGGGAAACTGTGTGGAATAGGGGGCCTCTTCCATCCCCAGAACAAAGAGATGTAAGGAGAAGAGTGAAAAAGCAGCTCCTAAGGGTCCTTCCTCAGCTCTCATGGCCGAGAGAAGGAAGATCTTGGCTGTACCAGATACCCAGTGGTCCTCAAAGGAGGGGCTGGAGCCCACAAGCTTCCTGATGTTGCTGGGTTGTGTAACACCCCTGGTTTCTCTCCACTGGAACAAAGACAAACATCTGCATGACTCCAGCTCATGGGTTGCCAGCTGCAGATAAAAGAGACATATTTTCTCTTAGAATGGCCTTATCCTACACAGCAGGATCCACCACGACTGTCCTTTTGCAGAAGCACCAGGGTGGTTTGCACCCCTGACTCCGTTGAGCACAGGGACCTTCAAAGAAAGATGGCATCTTTCTCCAGCACAGAATTACCTTGACAGGGAATATCTGGTGGAAAGCAGCATTGGAAGCTGTAACACAGAGGCCAGCCAGGAAACTGACTGAAAGGGAACAAACCGCAAATGAGGAGGCACAGAAATCAAAGGAAAGGCAGATTAAGGAGAAAGCACAAGCTCAGGTGGTGACTAGAGAGAGTTGTGCAAGACAAGAAGACCTGAGAACAGCATTCCCAATGTAGCACCAAGGCCTGGTTGTGCCAGCCTGGTGGACTACTGTGCCTCATTTGTACGAAGCCACACAGATGGGATGAGACTGCTCAGAGAAGTTGACTCAAAAGCTTAGAGAAAGCTCTTCTGATGTCCAAACATCAGGGCCTGATGTTCGGGGCGCTGAGTAGCTCCTCTCTTCTCACTCAAATGCAGCTACTTCCAGAAGGCAACACTTCTAGCAGAGCACATAAAACACAGAAGTGTGCCATGCATCACAGATAAAGCAATGCTGTTGCTTAATCAACAACATGATCCATCTTACGTGCTACACCACTGGCTGTGCAGGATGCAGGAGACTGTGACTCCAGCACATTGCCTCTGCTGAGCTTGGGAGCTCAAGGCACTTTGCAACAACTGATGAACAAGGCTTCTTAACCTCTCTGTAGCATAGCAATGCCTCTCTGTATATCCTTCTGCATTGCATGTGGGGAAACAGGTGCACAAAGTACAGAGAAACACATTAAAGCCATAACAGGCAGGGCTTAAGCTGGAAGCAGAACCCAAGTGCTCTGACTCCTGGTCCTTTGGTTTAAAGCAAGCCACAGGAAAGCAAAGCTCTGTGGTTTCTCTGAGCTACAAGTGGAGGTGCCATGAATAACTAGGAAGTGTTCAGTGTGGTTTGGGACACTGCCAGCATGTCACCTCTGGATGGTTATCAACAAGGTTCACCAGGAGAAACCTGGCAGATGCAGCCAAGAAGAAAACCTTTAAATTACCTGCCGTGCCTCAGAGGCCACAGAGGTGATCTGACTTTTGACCTCGATTGTGTGATGCAAACCCTCTTGAAGACTTTGGCCATTTGCCAGGGATCCTGGCTCATCATCAAGGTGTAAATGAAGCTTCCTGTTTAAAATTTAAGCAGTGGATTTAAATACTGCACACAGAAGTTGTTCTCTGGATTGTTATAGGTGAGGTGCACTCAGGGAGCTGCCTCCTCAAAGGCTGGAGTTAGTGCTGTCTTCACCAAAAAGATTTCCTCACCAGGCTCTGCAGTGGTGGCAGTTCAGAGTGCAGAGACGTTTGCTCACAGTTAGACACCTCCCTGCATTCCCAGGGGAGAGACCCTCTGTTGTGGCTGTTAGCATTTCTTGTTGCTTTGCCTTCTTGAGAAGCATAATGGAGGTTTTCCTTTCTAGTCCTTGGGGGAAAGCCGTGCCCGGTTCTGAAATTCTGGCTGCCAGATGAATGCAAAAAGTGATAATCCTATTCTAGTGCAGACTATGGGTGAATAGCAGATGGAGTGCACTTGAATAAAATTGCCTTCATCTTTTAGCTGTGGCCTGACAACTGACACTGCCTTGGAACATAAAGGCTCACGCTCTCAGCCCCAGCTCTCTTGATGGCCTGCTGCGTGACCCACAGGCTATCACTTTCTGGACATCAATTTCCCCATCTAGAAAATGAAGACAATGAAAACTGTATTGAGACCTCAAAGCATGTCATGATCTAAGAAAGAACATTCAACAGACTCTCCCACTGCAAGCTTCTAGGGATTTTATAACCAGTAATGGAAGAAAGCTTTGCAATGCTCTAACTGGTTAAGTCATCCTATTTGCCACTGGGATACAAGGAACTGTCACCTTTCTTAACCTTTGCATTACAAACATTCTTGAAGAATGGGCACACACTTGAGTAATCCAACTCTAAACACAGGCTGACATCTCATTCCCACATGTTCTTACCTGAACAAATTTGGATTCCTCGGGACTCTGAGCATTGTCAGAGACCAGACACACAAGCAATAGATGGTAAGCAACAAGCCAGGCTAATCTACAACAACAAACATCTGCCATGGATCACCACCCACTGTACTTGTCCATGGTCCCAAAATCATGGTTTTAGCACCACACACAGCCAGAATGCAGGTATGTGAGAAATAGTGTTGCTGCTCTGGAATGGCAAGACAGGTTGGCTAACAGAAGAATAAGCCACCTATCCCATATACTTTTTAATGACCCTATCACCAAGGTTGCAAGGTTCCATCTGATAGAATAAAGGGAGCCAAAACACCCACTGCTGAGGAACTGGAGTGGCTTGTGGGGCAGCACTCCAGAGTTTAATTTAGAAACCAAAGGTTATATAAAAAAAGAAATTGCAGAGGAGGTAAGAAGGACAGAGCAGATTCCCCAGCACTGGAATTTGGTCATGGCATTAAAATAATCAGTTATTCTAAGAGAAGTTTCTGGTATAATCTTAGCATTAAGATAATTCTTAGGCAGTTTTTTAAATACAAATTCCACTTTTTAGAACCAGATTAACTGATTTTTAAGAATCAGTCCTATTGACGACCTCTAAATATTTGGAATTCCCAATGTCTTTTGTTCACTTCCTCTGCTCTTCCTTTGCTTTTCCTTTATAACCCCAAACCTGGCTCTGTAACCATGCCACACGCATGCCTGCCCCAATGTTATTAACATCTTATTAGACTGAGAGAGAAAATGCATGAAGAAGTAATTGTATTAAGTGACTCTCAGAGTTTGTAAATTAATCACCATTGTGCATGCCCTTGGATCAGGCTGCCAGAGGCATTAATCATCTAATCTTTGCCTTTCACTCGAGAGCTCTCAATGTTTGCTCCCAGAATTTGGCTAGGCAGCCTAGTGTGAACTTTCCCCTGGTGGTGGTAGCAGGGGAAGTAGGAAAAGAAGAGGTAGCAGGAGGGATTTCCGTGTCACTGGGATGAGAGTTGGGGAACTCAGCTGTGGTCCAAAGAAAGAGCCAAAAGCTTTTGGGCTCATATTTCACTGGCAGCAGTGAAAGGACTGAAAGGAAAGGGTGCTTCTGAAAGCAAGTGTGGTAGGTCTGATTTTAGGAAGTCAATCCCAAGGCATGAACTCATGGGCAAGACCCTCAGACTGGCCCAGAGGTCCCAATATCCACCAGAGGCTGGGCAGCTTATATCACGGGGAAACTGTAAGTGTTGGGTTTACTGCATGAAAAACACAAGTGACTGAGTTATCTTCTGCCACAGGCAAATTTCCTGCAGTTGTTCTGGACTCAATCAAGCTGCCAAAGCAACCCCAGGCAGGCAGTCTGAAGGCTCAGTTTACAAAGACCCCAGGAGATTGACACAATTAGGACTGAAGTTGCTCTGGGTTTACCACTGATTTATGCAGTGTAAAAGCAAGTGGCAAAAGGCCAGATTTTGTCACTTCCACCTGCAGGCTGGGACACTTGCCTCCTCCAGCAACTACTGAGAGACACATTCTGGAGTGGGTCCCTGGCAGTATGCTCCGTGCTTCCCAGTGAGTCTTCTGTGGAGAATATTTAAAGAAGATCAGGAAGTGAGGAAAAGCAAGCAAATGAAATCAGGAATTGGAGCTACAAAATCCCCCTGATTCTGTAAGAAGCTCCTACTCTCAGGCAGAGTATGGTTCAGCAAAGCATCCTAAGAGTGTGAATGTGCAAGAATTAACACTTTGTGGCTGCCTTAACAAAACAGCTCCCTATCCTGATTCTTGGCTGCCACCACCTAATCCTGGCTTCTCCTCCCCACTGCTACCCTGCAGTGCAGCAGTAGCACTCACCTACACACAGAGTAACACATAAGAACACTGAATACTGACTCAGCAGCTGGAAACAGGGAGAAACAGCCCCATGCTCTCCATGGAGCACTAGCAAGTCGTCTGCCCATCTCTGCCCAAGAGCTTTGCCTGGGCTTACATCCTACAATCAAAGCAAAGGGACCTTGTTGCATCCCCCGAAGATCATTCCCCCACTACTTAAAGCAAGCTGGAATTCCTCTTTTATGCACAATGGGCACTACCATGTTAGTGTTAAAGACCATCATTCTTAGAGATTGTGTATTCTGCTCTCAAAATCAATGGGAACTCTGGAGGTTCAATACAGATGGGCCATGGGCCTGCATCTTGCCAGGAATGACCAAAAGGTAAATAATCAAGCTAACAGTGAAGACACTGGAGGGGAAGAAGAAAGGGACTGTGCTCAAAAAGTTTGCAAGAAGAGCCAGATCTGAGCTGGAGACTGCTCCACACAAGTGTGCAGAGACACCAAGTAAAATCATTCTTAGTCAGAAGAGGATGTGGAATACTCCTAAACACAGATATTTTGGTGAACATTTAATAACCTGCTTACTGGAAGTAGATTGCTCATGCTGGGGTGGGGAGGTGGGTGTTCAAGATCACAGTCTACCCAGTCACAAAGATATCAGCTGTGACTGAGAGGCATATCCCTGGTGTAAATCTCCTGGCAGTAACTCAAGGTACAACAAATGACAATATTTACTAGAAGCTTTAGTGTATGCAATTTAATCCTCTTTTGGGGAAAAAGATTTGACAAATTCAGCTGTATATTCCAGATGCTTGTCTTGCCTGATCTGCTGGAGCACTCGACTAACATGCATTACATTCAAAGTATTAACACAAAGGTCTTGTTGCTTACCTGTTGGATTGGGATAGTTGATTGCTGGAAAAAGAAACAGAAAAACAAGTCAGAACAGCTGGTACTCCTCCAAGTCACAAATCATAATCAAAGTGTGAAAATAAAACAAACACATCAAGAAAGGTCACAAATGCATGAGTCTCCTGGCAGCATCCCCGTGAAAAAGCAGTGCTTGGTGCCCATCTTGGTGTGGAAAAAGATGCTGACACTCTGCTCCAAGCAGCAACAGACTTTAAGACAATCCCACCTAAAGGGTGATCCTGGGATTGCACAGGGAAACCCTTCTGGCAACCCAAGGAGTGTCCTTCTGGAGCACCCAGTGGGATAGTACCCACTTAGATCCCAAAGCTTGGTATCGAAGAGGGGCATCAAAGCAGTTTGTTGCACTGTGGAAGTTTGAGATGGTAGGTGTGCTGGGGACACCAGACACATTGTCAGTCCATGGGACAAGAGGGTTGTGTGAAATCAAGCAAACATAGAAGGAGAAGGATCTGTACTTTCTTCTGAAATAGAGAGCAAAGAATCAGAGTTGTGGGAATAGAGAGAGCTGTGAGCTGTGGGGATGATGGGGAGAGAAGTATGGTCAATGTGTATCAATGGGATAATCCTGGATACAAGGTATTGGATGGAGCTACAGCTTTATGAGTGACTAGTTAGGAAAGGAATAATGAATTCAGCTCTGGAAATAACTGAAGTCTCCCAAAATCCTCTTATTTTTATGGGCATATGTATGCTAATACACAGCATCCAGTGGCTATCTTGTGTAATACACCACTGTACCATGGAGAGTACAGCATTGCCTGACTGGGGTTTTGGGGATCTCCTGTCCACAGAGTGCAGAGTGCAAGTCAGAGCTGCTGAGTGAGGGATGAGTGGACACTGACCTTCAGAGGTCTCTATTTAGTGCTCTGCATTGATGGCAACATCCAAAATACAGTCAAGTGTGATAGCACTGTGCCATCAGAACTCCTCAGAGCACAGAGACCCACCCAAGGGTCACAGAAGAGCACAGCTCTGCCTGCCCACATCCCCAGGCCTGAGGCTGGGACCTGCTCTCGTAGGCAGGACCGAGGAGGAGACACCTACGTTCCATGTACCGGATGATGCGGGCAGCCATGTCTCCAGCCCCAAAGCTGGTGATGGGCGTCAGGCGAACTTCATAGCTCTGAGGCACCTTCAGGTTGGGCAAGATGTGCTCCAGCAACAGGCCCTTCTCCATTTTCTTCACAGGAATGAAGGTTTGGATGGTGTTTCTCTGAGAGAGCTGCACAGAAAAAGAACCCACAAAAATCCTGAAAATGGAAACCTGAGCAATCCTGTCCATCATCTAACACCCTATTCCTCCTCTTCATATACAGACGTACACCTGGCTGCTCCGTGAGACCTTCATGCAGTATTGGTTTGAAAATTGCCATCCCTGGTACAGAACAGTGATCAGGAGCCTGAGCTCTCCCTGAAGGGAAGTCTTGGTGTCCTCCTAACTGTAGGGACAACTTGAACTACAGGTCCTGGAGCTACTTTATGTCAGAATCAATGGCTTCAGGAGGGAGAAAATGAACCCAATTCACCCCTGTTTGTGTACCCAGCTCCTGTGCAAACACAGCATGGCATTTCACCAAGATGCCCTTCAGTTCACAACCACTGTTGCAGAATTCATTCATTTGCTGCCTGGGCCATGTGGCAATTCATTTGGTGTCCCACTGGGACCAGTCTGCTACCATACTTCCTCAGCAACCTTCCGTAGGGTCCATCCTTGCCCATCCATCCCAGCCCACACTGCCTCCACAGACCAGAGCAAAGTGTCTAGCTCAAGTTGATGGCTCTCTGGAGTCACTCTGATGCCCATTGGAAGGGGCTGAACTATGCTAGCTGAACCATACCAGCTAAACATTGTTCAGTTTGCTAAGGCAGCAGGGAAGTTTCAAGAAAACAGTGGGGAAAATATCGTTATCAAAATCACCACCACTAAAAATGATGAATTACATGTCAGCGAAACTTCCCTGCCATGGTCATGCTTGCTTGGCTGGGAAAGGACAAGAACGAGGATTGCATTGCGAAGATAAAATTTCCTGCCTGTTGCTGTGCAGTGTCTGGACCCTTGTGGCAAGATATATTACTGGGGATGCTGGTCCTGGTAAAAAGACCTTTGGCAGGACTTTCCATAGTCCAGTGTTCACTAAGCTTTCCCCTGCCTCTGATGTATCCTCTAGGCTGAAGTTTTCATCGCAAAGGCAATTCTCCTGACAGGCAGTCTCAGTGTTTGTCATTAGCTCTGAACTTAGAGGATTACTGGAACCAGAGGAAGGTTTACAGCAAATCTGTCAGTGTAGAGTGTGTGGGGCAAGAAGATGGAGTGAGGGCACAGCAGAAGTGGAGGCCCCTACCAAAGCAGGGCAGGGGGCAGTACCGATGTGGCACTTAGTAAAAACGAGTACATGCAATCCCTCCAACCCCTCCTCTGCCTGTCCCAAGCCCTCTTGTATTTAACTCTAAGTTCAAACTTGGAATCAATGGCTCCTGCTGTAGAGCTTTCTGTGCCAAAGCCCTGCTTATTTCCAGCATGGCCAGGACCCAGTTTGGACGGTGCTCCCAAGTGAAGGTACAGGGATTGGTCCCTGGGAACCTGTGACTACATGTGGTTCTCACAGTGAAAAACAATTTTGTGCCTGTCTTACAGATTATACCTAAATGAGACCTTCGTGCCTGAACAGATCAGGGTGCAAGTTGCTTGAGGAACTACTTGCTGTACTCTCCTCCCTCTCCTCCCCTGGGCAACAGAGCTGGAAGAGCTGGAAGCTGTTCTGGTGTCTTGTTCCACCTTGGTGCTGCCCTACAAGGTACCTGGGAGCAGTTCTAGTGGGCAGGACCAGGGCAGTGCCTCTGGGAACCGGAGGCACCAGGATGATGCTGGGATCTGTTCATATCAACAACACTCTATCTGCACACATGCAAGCTGGGTTCTGACCCAGCTGGCACTCCTGCTGCTCAGCCCTCCCATCTGCCAGCCCTCCACACTGCTACTCTGGCCAAGCAGTGGCAGAGCTGGCTCCCAGGGGACTTAACCTGGGATCATTAGCACCAAACCCCCATTATCTGTGAGAAGAGGAGCAGTCATAAGCCAGAAGCAGGAGGCTGGAGTGGTACAGCTCCTGGCATGGGACCTTTTGGGGAGCAGAGTGAGACTGGGAGGGCTGGCAGCAGCTCCTCCCCACAGGCTGCCACTTGCTGGGGTGTGGGGAAGGCAGCCAGCAAATAGGAGGAGGTCAGGAGCCATTTCCCTCGTCTAGACATAACCTTTAGATGAGAAACAAAATGGAGAGTCAGAGAGAAACTTGAGGGTGAGATTCAGGCAGTGCAAATTCCACCTCAGCTGGGAGTTAGGTGGAATTTGGGTATCTAAAGCCTCTGGGAGCAAGGTCAAATCACGTACTCTCCCGCATCATCTAATCCAGGACAAACTGAGAAATCAACCTCCAGTCTAGACTGAAAAGCTCTGGATCCCCCAGTTGAGTCTGCCCGTGGGGACTTGTGTAACCAAATAAATAACTGGCAGCCACCCAGGTTTGGCTGCAAAGCAGAAATAATTAAAGGCACATATGCTTCCCATGGGTTGCAACCTCCCTGCTTTCCAGAAGAGACCTGGATCATTAGGTAATGGGAAAGGCACAGTCAAGGCTCAGCATGTATCTTCTCTTGGTGCATAGAGGTAAAGTTTTAAGAAGGGCTTTTCCCTCCACCAAATACTTTGCATCTAAATCTTCTTTCAGCCTATGTCCTCCCTCTATTCAATATGCAACTTGGAAACTGGCTGCCAGCAAGACTGCCCTCTGCCCATCTTTACTACAGTTTCTACAGTCCTGGCATCACAAAAGAACTGGCCCTGGATGTCTTTGAAAAGACTGGCTCTTCTCTGTGAAAAGCAGCATGGGGCTTGAGCTTGCTGCAGCTGTCAGTAGAAATAGCCAGGTGCACTGCCAGCACAGTTTAAAGGGCATGAAATTACTGCAAGGGAGAAAAGGGGGCAGCTCCAGCCAGCTGCTTGCTGTGTGCATGTGGAGCAGGTGCTGGCTGCATTCACCAGCACAGGTCCAGCAAACAGAGACATAAAGGCCAAGGTCTGTCTCTGCGTTCCCCTCCTTAAACATCCTTTGTGTTGTCGATTGCCAGCAGCAGGTCTGTGCAGAGCTGCATGCACCAGTCCAGCAGGAACCCATTTTTCAATCCACTTAATTGCCAGCTGTTTCCCTTTCTCCTGCTCCGTGTGTTCTCTTGTCTCATGCTATCCTGGTATCTTCTTCCTTCCACCCCCTTCTCGGCGCCTCTCCTCCGGATCATGTTGACCCAGGGTTCCAGTTTAATATTGCTGCAGTGCAGTTAATAAAGCAGAGGCTGGCGCAGAGGACAGGGAAACACTGGCCACCTTATTAGAGACGCTGAGGCCTCAGTGGAGGAGCTCATGCAACGAGCTCATTTATCACCAGGCTCAGGAAGCTGCCAGTGGGGCCAGAACAAGAGCACTGCGCAAAGCACAGCCTTGCCTCTGCCTTTACTTCCTTCCATTCCCAATAATCTGAGGAAGGGGATGGGGAAGGAAAAAATCTAAACAAATCCACAGTTTCTACCAGCTGGCTGTGAATATCACACAGGCTGCAGAGGTGAGATTGTTCTTGTAGAGTGGGTTCACTAAAAGCACCTAAAAAAGGGCAAAATCGGCCCCATGTGGTTTGTGAGTATTCATGTGCAGTGTATGCAACCTGTCCCTTTCCCCTGCCTCTGTAAGCAGTATTAGAGATCAGGGAGAGCTCACTCACATGCACTCAGCCACCAAATCTCTGGAAGCTGCAAACCGGGGCTGCTCTTTCTCAATCCTCACCATCACCTACCCTGCTGGTGGGTACTGTCTGCCCTTTGCCCTGTCCTGTCATTTGAGCCAGCCTGTGGTGCTTGCAGCGTGCTTGTCCCTCTGTAGGCAGCTGAGGTGGCCCATGGACCAGGAACACATGCAAAGAGTCTCAGAGACAAAAGCAGGATGCCACACTACCCTGCCCCTGCTTCCATTCCCGACTGGGGCACTGTCACCATCAGAGGGCCCAAGGTACGACACTGCCACACCTCTATTTTCTGTTTATATAGGCTATTAAAGGAAAAAAACAGGATGGTGTTTTCAGACTGAGGGATGTTTATGCCAGATATGTACCAGCTAGCAGCCTTAATAAAGCTAAAGGATATTAATAAACATCTGTCAAGAGTTAGTGTTGTGGTTCTGCTCTACACAACCACGACAACCTACCTATGCTGAGACTGGTGTGACTTGTGAAGCCATGCATGTGGTCTCACAACCACCTGTGTATTAACGCTAGTTTGAAGGAGAAATAGGAAAGAAAATCTGTTTTATCACCAAGCCCCAAGGAATTGCTGCAAACACCAGCTAGAAAAATGTACATTAAAATCATGTACATTCCCCAGCAAGCTGATCAGAGCAAAGGAACTGTTTTGTGGACATCCAGCTTCCCAGCATTGCAATTCACTTGTGATGCTCTCTCTTTACTTGTCCCGCTTCTTCAGCAACTTCTCAGCTCAGGGCACAAGCACAAGCTCTGCTTTCCAATATCCCCATTCAAATCCTTTCCACACATGCTCGCTCTCTCACCCTTTTTCTCAATCCTCATTCAAATTCTCCTGGCTGCTCCTTTCTGCAGCACAAAAGAGACAAGGGGTGGCTGCCCGCATTCCCACTCCTTCCTCACTAACTGCAGATATGGGCTGCTGGGAAAGCTCCCAGCTCCATCCACAGCCTCTCCTGCCTCCCTGAAGGCAGAGGAGGCAGCAGACAAAGGCCGGCTGGTGTGGTGCGGCAGCCTCGCGCTCAGGTCCCGTCCCTCTGGCAGGCTCTTCCTTGCTCCCTGTACAGCTCTGCAGAGGAGCACACCAGACAAATGCTGTCTGGGCACATGTGCAGGTGGGAAGGCCTAAGCCCCCCCACTCTCCCCCTCCTCTTTCATCTCTGAGTGTCAAGACACTCTAGAGAGCAGATGTCCACTGGACTAGGAGCTGTGGAGAGCCTGGTGGTGCAGGAAGCACAGGTATCTCAAAAAGGTCTGAAAGGAAGCATGGGGAAATAGTCTGGACAAAGTAATTTTCAACTGCATGTGGAGCCGATGGGCTGCACTCTTCAAGCAACCAGCAATCACGATGGTCTTCAAAGCTCAGTGCCAAGCTGCCCAGATTCTCAGCACACATAGACATCCCTGTTTAGCAAGGTCCAGGGGCCAGGAGAAGGTGAGAATAGCAGAAAGGCACTTTTCTCCTGACAGGCGATACCACTCAGGGTGTGACAGAGCCTCCCATCTGTACCGTTTCAGCCTGTTTGCACAGTCTTGGCTTCCTTACACAGCTCTGCCCTATAGTGCTGCAGGCATCAACTCTTATCAGATTTCCCCAGAGGCTGCAACTGTGATGACCTCATCCCAACAAAGTTCAGCTAAGATGCAGCTGCTCCCTTCCTAAGGGAGTGTTGTTTGCAAAGACCAGAAACAATCACACCACCTCAACATGATGGGACTGGCAGTGTCTGTGGCCTCAAAGTGGGGGCAGCCAGGAAAAACACTCCCAAGATACTGGAAGGGGCTGAGCTTCTTTATGGCGCTGGTAGCAGCTCCTGGGATGAACATGGGGCTCTGCAGTGCCAAACCTCCTGCTATGCCAGCAGACATTCCCTGCTCAATTCCTGCCCCAACTGTGCCTCCAAAGCTATAGGATATGTGGCAGAGAGGCAACCTCAAAGAGTCTAGAAGCCATGGACTTGTTAAAGCAATTAAAAAAAAATAACAACGAAATATGATTACAGAATTTATGTGTGTCAGAGTTTATAGTACCAGAGATTGAAAACAAATTATCCAATTCTCCACCCCTGGAGAATGAGAGCCCAGCAGATGAGTTCCACAGGTACTAATTTTTTTGAAAAAGAGGAATGAAATGCTCAGAAACAGGGTCAGGAGGGAGGTCGGGGTAGGAAATTTTAGGGAACCCTCTTGATCATGAGGCTCCAATATATTCCACAAGGCTGGAAAAATAAGCCATAAATCTGGGCCCTTCTTTCCCCCTTTTTCCTATTCATTCTCTGACACATAGCAGTGGATTGAGACTGTAATCCTTGATGTCACCTTGGCACCACAGGGCAGAGCAGAGGAAAACATCTTTGACACTTCTTTTGAACACCATGAATTTGATGCTTGATATCTGTATTTTGCCCCCAGAGTTCAGACAAGGGCAAAGCATGGCTACAATCTAGGACAGAGCAGGGGAGGTACACTTCTGGCTGACAGGGTCCATCCCATTTTAAAAGTGGTTTGTTCCCTTTAGGCCTGCTCCTCCCCCTGGACATCTCTTCTGGAGCCTGACTGCCCTAATGTTCTCATTTCCAAACTGAATTTATTCACATACAGATTGCACCAAGTTATCTTGTGCCAGAATTGTCCTCTAGCTTCAATGGCTCTTTTCCCTCGCTGCTGCTTGACCCCCTGATGTTTTATAGGCAGCAATCACACTTCTCAGCCTTTGCTTTGCTGGGCTAAGCTGGCTGAGCACTCTGTGACTCCTCTTGTAACACAGACTCTCACTTCCCATGATTGACTCCACAATCTTTTTCTGCATAATCCCACTTGCTGGAGTTCAGTGCCCCAGCCCTCCATACAGGATGTACTGGCAGTTCTCCACCTTGCCCAGAAGTACCTCAAGTTTCATCTAGGAGTACTCTTGCCTTTTCTCAAACCTGCATCTTCTCAGCAGCTACTTGAAGTCAACTCACTTGTGCAATGAACTCATTTCCCAGTGATGAGCTCCCAGCCTGCAGCACCTTCTTCTGCATGTATGACCCTGCCTTTGTAACCACTGCATTTCATCCCACCAGAAACACTCAAGTAGTTTTCCATCTTTCAGATCTTTCTTCTGATCCTTCACCAAGGTGGCATTGCCTCCCAGCCTGGTGTCAACTGCACAAAATTTCAAGATAATTCAAATCCTAATAGAGGATTCTGTACTCACTGGCTGGTATCAGCTGCAGGGAAGATGCCTGCCTATTCTGGAAAAATCATTTGAGTAAGTTTTGGGTAGTGAAGAAATTTGATTTGGATATGAGGATTTTCATTGTAATGTTTCTTTATAATATCTCATCAAATTTTCTCTGTCACATTGAATTAAAATATTTTCCTTGGTTAGTACTTAATCACCATCTTGGATGGAAATGATGTCAAGCATTAACCTCATCAATTAAAGGCTCAAGGTAAGTTTAAAGTTGGATTTATTTCATTTTCCTTGCTTGATAACCATTACTCCTAAGGGGTTTCCAGAACAAATAATCACATTGCAAGCACAAAGCTGGCATTTTCCAGACAAGCACATCGGTGAACTGAAATTCATGCCTATGTTTTTCATCAGCCAAGCACACGGGTTCAGAGCTTAAGATTAAACAAGGATGGATGGCCAAAGCAAATCCATTATTCAGTATAAATGAAGAGTCCTGGAAGCTTTTTGTACTGAACTGTTTTTTATCAGGAGGCCCAGTTTCCGGGCTGAAACATTCCCAGCTCCAGAGAGAGAAGCAACTGCAACCTTCAGTGGCTTCTGAGGACAGCTGGAGCCAGCTAGGCTGGAAGTCAGTCTCTCTCCCTCTTGCACAGGCAATCAGCTGCCCATCCTCATTAGGTGCCAAGAGCAGCAGATTATGGCTTCCTAGAGAAGCCAAATTGGTGCTGTCATGAATTACTGTAAGTGCTTGTTCCACACTCTTCAATAATGTCTTTCATTAGGATCTGATCAGAAAGCAATATGTATTTTATTAGCGTATGTTCCCTGGTCTAAAGAGAACAGACCTAGCCTTCACTCTGTCAGAGAGGCAGTCAAGCACAAGCCTTTGCTGAGGTTCTCTTCTACTATCTCACAGCCTTATTTTCAACCCTGAGGGCACATGCAGTCCTTCTGTTTCAGACTGGAAGCTCTCTACTGTTGCTCCAAGTTCCTACCTGTACTTGACTATGCCCTGCAGAGCCCCAAATCCCCTCTCTGTCTGTTGTATGGGCATGAGCTGATAAAAGACAGTATCTCTCATGTTCTTCCACATCCCCATCTTGCAGAGATCCAACTTTATACCCATCCCTGTGTCAGTAAGCACAGCCTCCTCTTCCACAGATTTCCTTGCACTGGACACATCTGCTTGCAGCCAGACCCACCTACGTGTCTATGCACTGTGCTGTCAGCACTTCTGGCTCCAAGAAATAAAAAAAGCAATTTGGCTCTGCACAGCCCAAGTCTGCCTAGCTGCAGTTAGGCTGAGCTCTGAGCCACTTTGCCTATAATATGGGTGTATTTTGCAAGCAGGACATGCTCAACCAACAGCAGTTGCTATCTCCCAGGCTTCTTTTCTTGGGTTCTCAACAGAACCTGGCAGAGCCCTCTGTTAGGGCACCTTCACCCTTGAAAACAACTAATAAAGGACAGGGCTGTTGTTTCCTGGAGCAGAAATAGCCTTTTTGTGTGACTCTGGACTTGCCAGTCTGGTACCTGTAATGAAGGTATATAGGTAAGCATCATTCCAGACCTATAAAGAGGAGGCAGAGGCAGCACAGCATTTGTGGGGGGAGCCATAAAGCCCCTCACATTGCTCCATGCTGCCTGCTTCATTTCTTTATGATACACAGCCATAACATCCATCTAGTGCCTACTCCTGCTCCTTTGTGACCAGCTAAGGGAGAGACCACATCTCTCTTCCAAACCCTTCCCCTTCACACACTCTTATCTCCAGTGTGTTCTAGGAAGTGAGAGCTGGGGGAAAAAAGAAACAAAATCAAGAACAAAACCTAAAAAGAAAACAGAAACAAAAGAAAGAAGAGGTGGAATATAGGAAGGGGAGCAGGAAAAGGCACAAAGTTCCCCAAAGAAAAGATGGTGAAGCAGTAGGAGGAACATGGACTGACTACTGAAAACAACAGATGAGCAGAGTAAACGGGGTAGAAGCTGCATCACAGCCTATCAACAGGGACTTTCAGGAAGAATCAGTACTAGCATGTATCCCTTGAAGCCACTGAAGGAGTGTGGAAAAGAGATGGACAAAATGGACTGACTTTGATACCTGGCAACCATTTTTTGCTCCGCACTCAGCTGTGTAAAACATGAGCCAAGAGCCTGCTGGATACAAACAAGCACAGTGGTGTGAAAACAACATCTCTGTCCTGCAAGGCTGCTGTGAGGGGTACAGTGGCTTGGGGAATCTGATTGTCTATTCTCTCACATTTTTCTTACCCCAAATGAACACTGAACAGTGGTGTTGGAAGCTAGAAATACATGAGATTTCCCTTCTGGATGTGTTTTAAGATCCTATGGACCTTTCTGGCAAGATGATTTGTATTGTTCTTCTCAGCCACTGTAACTATTCTAAACATAGCTAAAACTAGGACATCTGCTTGGATTATTCCCTTGTACTAGGAAAGCTAAACAATATTCTGCTTTCTCTCTTGGCCAGTCAAGTACTTGAATGGCCTTAGGAGCAGTACTTATGGAAAGTTAATGTCAGGACAATGTCTCTCTGCAAGGCACCTTACCAATGCTTTGTGTGGGTAGCTAGAGAGAACTTGATAACACACCAGTGCTTTGGCTACTGCTGAGCAGAGTTCCCACAGCACCAGCGCTGTCTCTCCAACACTCTCCCCTCAGCAGTAGGCTGGGGGTGGGCAAGATCTTGGGAGGGGACATCATATCCAGGACTGCTGATTCAAATTGACCAAAGGGATATGAAAGTATGACTATGGTATTTGTCTTCCAGAGCAACTGCTACATGTACTGATGACCTGCTTCCCAGGAAGGGGCTGGATAACGCCTGCTGGTGGGAAGTGAGGATCAATTGTTTGTTTTCCTTTGCTTCTGCACATGGCCTTAGCTCTGGGTAATTAAACTGCCTTTATCTTGACCCACGTGGTTTTCTCAATCTTATTTTCTCTCTCCCTGTCCTGCTGAGGAGGGGAAGGATAAAGCAGTTTGGTGGGGAGCTGGCATCTAGCCAAGGTCAACCAACTACACTTTACTTACTTTGTATAATCACAGAAGAGAAATGATACCTTAAGACTGAGGCACAACTAATCTGCCACTGCTCATATTACTAATTTTCCCAGCTAACTGATTACAAATGATCTGTGGACTAGGAAAAACCAGCTCAGGAAAACCATGTATCATATTGAAGAGCAATTTGTGAATGCAAAAAGACAGAATTAATCAAACTAATTCATTAGTTAAGCATCATTTGCTAAGCTCTCATGGGCAAAGGGAAGAAGTCCCAAGAGAGGCACTGGAAGCTGTTAGACTACCAAAGGGACAAACCTTATCCCATGGCTACCAGTCATTTCCCCTGAAATCCCACTGGACCAACCAGTGCTGGTCAGGCCCGTGCCAAGCTTCCCAGGCCACCCTCATAGGAAACACTCTGACCCTCTGGCTGACAGGGCCAACAACAGCCCTGGCCAGGCAGACACCTGCACCTGCAGTGAGTAATGGCCAGGGGAAAACTCCCTTCCTTTGTGCTGGGTGGAGTCTCTGCTGTTGTCCACTTTGCCAATAGAGAGCACAAACCTGAAACGTGGAAAAAGCTCCTTGTTTCCACCCCCACCAAACATTCAGCTATCCTGGGATCTTCCCTTATAACACAGGTGGAGAAGACCTTGTTCTAGCAGCATCCTCTGTGACAGATTCCTAGGCATGAAAAGAGAGATGGCTCGGTGTGCTGTCAGCTGCAGTGACTGATGGTGTGTCCCATTTCCAGGCAGCAGAGAGCACAGCTGAGGTAAGATCCTGCTGTCCTCACTCCCACACGCCTCAGGCAAAGTCACTGCTTCACCTCCAGGTCCTGCACAGCAATCTTACCAATCTTACCAAGCATCAAGGACTGCTTGTCCACCACATGTTATTGATCAGCCAGCTCTCCCTGCACCAGCACGTGGCTGACACCTGGTCCCAAACCCCTCCTCCTCCTGCAGCCTAGAAAGGCAGTGCCTCCTCTCCCTTCTCTTGGCTTCCTGGCTTTGCATCATGAGGGCTGTTCAAACCATCCACCAAGCACAGCTCCCAGTGCCACTGGCTTATTTCTGCATCCTTTTCCACCTCTTCCTCAGGGCTGAGTCCTGCCCAGCATCATGTAGGCCACTAGTACAACTGAAGGCAATTGTCTTGAGAGCACAGATGTAATCTGCCTGTTCTCACTGCCTGAACGAAAGTTGAAATAAGAGCATCAGTAGGGAGATAGGATAGTTAGAACTAAAAAAAGACCTTTTTCCACTACAGAAAATAGCTCTGCAGGTAGATGGAATTGTGTTGATTTGACATCCTGTGTGACAGCAGCCTGTGATCAAACATCAAACTGGCAGGCAAGGTAGGCAAAAAAAGAAGAGAGGACTAGAGAAGCTTTCTGACAGATGTGACTTTTAAGCCATCCTGTTACAGAAGGTCTGCTATCAGAGTCAGTGCAGGGCAAACACTGTGAAGCCAAGTCACTGGAGTCCCCGGCCCCAACACCAGTGAGGCAGGACCAGCAGAGCCCACATCAAGTGCAGTGATGAACAGTAAAGGGATGTGGTTTGTCACACCCCATGAGTATTTCAGTCCACACAGCACCTCACATGCAGCCAAGGCCACCACGTGCTACTTCAGGAAAAGCCACACTCTCTTCCTGACTGCAGCCAGCTGGGATTGTGATGCTCTAGGTAAAGGGACTCACACATCCCTGTTCCATGTGCCCTGTCCCTGTCCTACCCTGGACATCAAACTGGGCTGTCCAATTAAGCACCTTGTCAGCTGGAGGATTTTTTGGTGGATGTGGCACCACAAACCTATTCCCTTTTTCCAGGTAACACCAGGCCAGTGCACCACAGAGCACGTTTTATCCAGAGCAGGATGGGTCCCTCCCTAGCTCACAAGCTACAACTCTTCTTTAAGCTTTTCATTTTCTAGTATGAAAACTAAGACAGCCCTGACTGCTTTTTAGTTAAGTCCTAAACCAGATATCACCTCCACAGCTCTTGCAGCATCTCCCAGCTGAAAACCGCACTGCAATACTACTGTGGGAATGCACAGGATGGGGCCAGTGGGGTCATAGCGCACCAGAGAGCCTTGGGATGAGGGCTATGGACCCAGCCTGGTCTGCAGTGGTTGCCTTGGCAATGGCAGTGTTGTGCTGTCGAGCCAGCAAAATGTCAGAGCCTTTGTAAAGTGAGTTTGGCCACCCTGAACTCTGCCTGGTGCAGAGCTGCCTCCTTACCAAGCTTTAGGTGTCCCCCTGCTCCGAGGTGCAGCCCACAGGCAGCCCCCCCAAGGCACCAGCTGCTCATTTTCCCAAGAATCTTTGCCTGAAGCCACCGTAGCATGTACAGAAAAAAAGGAATTTTGTTCACCTCCCAGGATACAAGGCTGGGCTGCTGCGAGAGCCACAACCTGCTCAAGTGCATCACCTTTCTGCAGTCACAGCCTTTTCCAATCTGGGATCCAAAGGCATTCTCAAGCAAACATTTCTGGGAAAGTGTGGGTGGGTGCCCTGCTCGTTCATCCTCCCTTTTGTGTAGTACCACCCCTGCTCAGCACATAAAGAGTGGGAGAGACCCTCCAGCCCTCGGAGGGGTGGCTGGCTCCAACAGCTAATGGAGCCAAAGACAGCAGTAGACAGACACCACTGAAGTGGGCTCAGAGCAGAGGAAAAGAACAACTCAGAGGCAGAAGTGGAGTGATACAGATCCATAGGCCATGGCCTCGGCATACAACCTCTCCTGCTGCGTTGGGATAGCTATCAGCTGAGTTAACCTTCCACTCTAATCACAGTCATTAAATTCCTGCTAACGCCCCTGTCCTGTGTCTGTCCAAACATCTCTGTTATCTGTCACCTCCCCACATGGTGTGCAGGCTCCCCACTGCCACAGCTCTCATTAATGCTGCTCTGGCTGGCTGATGAGGCAAGTGGCAGCCGGCTCCCAAGCCCAGATGAATTTTGTAGACAGCAGGGAATGTTTATCCAACATGGAGGGGATGAAAGTACAAACAAAGAGAGACCATACAATTACTCAGGCATTGCACAGGGCCAGTCTCTAATTAAAGACAGTCTCCCTGACAGGAATTAATCTGAAGTGACAACCCAGTGAGCTAATTTAGCCAGTGGGTGTGGGGCCTGGCCCAGTGCAAATTTCAGGGGTCTGTCTGGCAGGTAGACTGAGACTGCTCCGAGGAGGGGAAAGCCAGGAATATGTAAAGCTGGCCCAGTTCTGGCCCGAGCCTGTGTATGAGAAGGCACAGAGGAGCCAGCAGCCTCAGGTCGCCTTGAGGGGAACAACGAAGATTAAACTTTCCTACTGCACCAAGAGCTTCTCCTTCCTCTTTCTCCTGCAGCCTCAGGTCACAGATGGGTTCCAGCTCATTAAGTGCACAGTTATTCTACCACTATCCCCCATAACCATAACCACGAGCCCAACTTAGATCTTTCCTCCATGATGCAACCTGCTTGCAGTATTAGAATGGCTTTTCATTTCATTTTAATGTTAGAGCAGAGCCCTGGGACGGGTATAAAATACACAGAGAGAAACAAGCAACTTAAAAGGCTTTTTATTTTTTAAGCAAAGATCTGGTCTGGGGAGGCTGCTTTGAATCCCCAAGCAAAGAAAAGCATTTTCAGCTGGAATGCAGTACTTTGGTGCCCTTTCTATGCTGCAAGAATACATGGAAGCAAAAAAGCTGACCACACAAACAGCCCAAAAGCCTTGTGGCATCTGCCCACAACCAAACCATCCAAGGCTGGGACCTCATTGAGGTCACTGGCAGAGCTGAGGTAAGGTGGTTGGCATTTGGACCAGTTGCCTTGCAGCAAGGAAGGGAAAACCTCTCCAGCTGTCAGTACAGACGGTTGTGAGGTCCCTGCTGTTCTTCACTGGGTGTGTTTTCCCCTCTGAACTGTCACTCAACAATGCCACTGCCTAAGCCCACCTGAATTATACCCTCCAAGAAATAACAGCCTCTCTGATGAGATATAGAGCAGAGGCTTTACAAGAAGCTTGCTCCAAGTTGCTACCATATGTGCTTTCCTGGGTCAGTGGCTCCAAGCTGTCAAGCTGCTTCCATCGAAAGCTGGTTTCAATCGAAAGATAATTCTTATTCTACTGGAACTGGTGCATCTGTTGCGCCTCCCAGCCTGCTCTGCAGCACTGGGAACGATCAGCTCTGGTGGAAGTGCATCTGCCCATCTTGCTGGGAGCCCCCACGCATTGCTTAGGAAACCAAATTCCCCCAGACTGCTTGCAATCCCCCCAGTAAGGCCCTAGGAAGCTGCTGAACAGGAAGAATTGGAGGAGGCACGGCACCAGCCAATTAATAAGCAGCACTCTGACTCTCACCCAGCCCCATTTTCAGCAGCTGCAGCAAGCAAATTTAATTCAAGGGTTCCCAGGTGCCCTGCAAAGCATCCTGCTACACTGGGATCTTCACATTACATATGCCAAGAGTTCCTTGAGCAAACCAGGGAGTGTGAAATGAAAACCAGCGAACCAAATTGCAACCAGTGGGCATCCCAGCTGGTTGCCTTTTGGGTTCCAGCTCAGCAAGAGTTAATTCTCCTCTTTCCATCCCCTCTTTCCCCTACCAGCCCCTCACCACCCCAAGACTGCAGGCTGCCACATTCATTCATCCTTAAGGTGCTGAGGAGCCCCTGCCATGAGCACTGAGGCTGTGGGGCTCCCAGGACTGGGGGAGAAGGTGGGCTGGCTGGCTGGCTAAGCTTTCACTAGCCTGATGCTGGCAATAAATCTGTTGCTTCTGGCCACGTGTAAGGCCCATTTCACCTCAGGAGAATATTCCACTTCAATCTGAGCTCTCTGGGAGGATTTTTGTGCCACCACAGCTGGTGCCTGGAAAGCCATTGTATCCAGTGAGGAGTGTGTGCAGGCAAACAGCAGCTCCACATTTAGGCAGACAAATCCCCTTTCTTAAGAGTTCTTCAGCCAGTAACGCTTTTAAGGTTTTAAGGCTTTCACGATTATGTTCGCTAAGGTCACTATGTTTTGCAGTCTAACGATGGAACAGAAGGATGCAAAGCTTAGCCCAGGTGCCCCAGCATAGAGAAAAAGGTGGCATGAAGCAGCAGAATCTACAGGACATGGGAGGGGGTGATGGAGCAAGGAAAGGAGTGAAAGATCAGAAGGTGTCAAAAGGGTGCTTGGAGTCCAACAGCAAGAACACCAGGCAGGCAGCACATGAACACAGAGAAGCAGTAGGCTGGATATGAGAGGGGATGTGATCCCATGAGGCAAGGAAATGAAAAGGCCTCCGTAAGAATTCAGTATGGCTCATGGAGGTGGAGACCTCACCATGAAATGCAAGTGTTTTCCTTGGAGAAAGGCCAGGACGAGGCAATACCATGAAAACCTTTTCCATTGTGTCCTAGTTGCAGCCAGGACAGAGTTAATTTTTTACAATACTACCACAAGAGTGTTTCCTGCTTATGCTTGACAGAAGTGAGAACAAAGCTCCCCTGCCTCCTCCTCTCTCTGCCTTCCCTTATCCAGTCCCAGGCCACCATGATGACATCTGTAACTATTTCTAAGAGCCTTCCCATACATATGACTGGGCTACAGCAGGGCCTCGGTATCATGCTCCTCTAAACCACAGCACTCAAAGCCACAGCCACGTGGTGACGCTGAAAACATTATCAGCAGTAACCAATGGGGTATGAACAAAACTGGGGGTGTGTACGTGAGCACGGCACTCAACTCTTCTTGTCGTAACTTGAAGCAGAAAAGTGATTTTCCCTTTTCTAGATCCCTTTTAGTAAGGGATCAGTTCAGCAAAGAATAGAACCAACATTACTTTTAGATGCTGTGCAAAAAGAAAAAAAAAACCCTCAGCTTACTGGAGAAGGATAAAACCCACAAATTTGTTCATTGAGTTGCAGTGCTGATAATAGAGAAACTTGGCTCAGAGGGAAGATCTACTATGACAAACTGCCTTCATTATTAGAGGCTCCCCTGTGTCCTGTATTATTATTAAGTACTGACAACGTGCTCCATGCAGTGTGAGTAACAAACAAAGGCTGTCCCACCCCAGAGAGCTCACAATCAAACAGAGACATAAAACTGGAGCCTACTGTGCAGAACTAGAGGAAAGAGACACTTGAATCTTTTTAATTATTTTGCTTTCTCTCTACAGTAAACAAACTTTTCCTTGCAAAATGCTTTTGCTTCCCAGCTACCACTGAATAGCAAGAATCACCAAATTTAAGTGTCCCTATTTTTCAAAACTGTTGAATGCAGGCGCTTTGCTGGGCGTGGATGAAAATACCTGTCAATTCTGCTAAGATAATGCGCTCTTTAAAAACATCAAACTCTTTTCCCCAACCTTCTCCAACCAGTGGTGTCTTCAGATTTCACTCAATTCTTTCCCCCAGCCCCCAACCCCCAGTATGATTTATCTTCAAACTCAGAAACCTTGAAACCCACTTCTCTTCCCCTACAGAGTTCATACAGTCCAAATAGCTTAGTTACTCTGACAGGATGAAAGCCCTTCTGCAACACAAACAGCCACTGACATTTTCCTGCAGTTCCTGCCTGGAGAGCTCTTCAGTTCAGTCCCTTTTTTCCATACGAGTGAGGAGGATGGAATTCCACTCGTTTGAATCATAGGCCTACAAAAACTACAGCACCAGCTAATGACTATAAGGCATTGTTCCCATTAAAACCACATTCAAAACACTGAGCATGAACAGCATGAACAGCATGAACAGCATGAACAGCATGAACAGTGGGGCTTGCAGGGCTTTGAAAGATCTCGACTGTACCCAACCCCAGAGGATAAAATTGAACACCGAGCTGTGCACTTGGCCTGTCTCTGCCATTCAGTAGGGAAGGTGCAAGACCATCAGGATCTGCCAATTTCATCACTTTCAGCTCTTAATCAGCAAGGAGACATTGATGTAAGTGCCTCATGAATGGCTCTCTTCCCAAGGCCCTGTGCAGGGGCTCCAGAAGAGCAGATCTTACCTGCCGGACTTCCAGGCGATACTTGAGGATGGGATCCACAGCATCAGGCTCCTTCTGGGTCCACTGCAAGACGTAAGAGTAATTCTTGGATTGCTTCTGGCTCAAGGTGGGGTTGGGAGTGTCATAGTAAAACTCTGGGCTATAAGCTTTTGCTGGAGGGGAAAAAAAGAAAAAAGAGGGAGGAAAGTAAAAGAGTGGGATCAAGGGGAACAAAAATTACAAAGAGATGTGGTGAGAGTGGAAGAGATCCACTCACCCAGCTTACCCACCTGCCTCTAACACAAAGGACACCTTTGCTGTTGCACTAATGTGCCACCACTTTCTGTGAATCACTACTGCTTTCACAGTCTAAACTATTGGGAGGATTAACAGCCCTGAAACACCAATGGGACATGACCAGCACCTGAGAAGGTGGGAACAACTTCAGTTCTCCAGCTGGAACCAGCTCTAATCTTTTTTCCCTTGCTTTGTAGTTTAGATTGAAGTAACAGCTTTCAACTGGCATTTTTCCCGTTTCATCTGCTGCTTTACAGAGACTCCTGCTAACAAACCCTGAGGAAAGATCATTTGGCCAGTAGGTCATAGGAAAAGTGTTATTTATCACACAGAGACCATGGCATTAAAAAGGAGACCTTGCTCCTTCTGCACCTCCCCTGCCTTGGCAACACAGTGCTCCAGACTCTTTGTAACACAACAGTCAACTCAGCAGCAAAGGGGACACTGACCTCTGCCCGGGTAAAGGCAGCAGGAGCTTTGGCAGGGGTGGAGATGTCTTTTCTAAACTCACATCTCTCCTTAAAAACAAAGTGCAGCAGGAGAAGGGAAACACAGGAGGAAGGACGTACCAGAGAGAAAACGAGCAGCTCAGAGAAGAAGGGACTCCCTGTCCTTTCCCCAGCAGTTGCTGTCCTCAATCACTACCAAACAGAATTGGAAGGCTCCTGCCATGCAGCCCAGCAGCTGGCAGACTAATGCACAGGGCTCACAGGCAGCTCGAGGTCTTACCCACAACTGCTTTTGCCCTATTTGAAATGATGATCATTTCACCCAGTGAATTTCAATTTTTGGCAGGTCCTGTCCTGAGCCAGGCAGGAGTTGGACCTAAATGAAAGCTCAGGTGTCTGGGTTCAGGTCCAGTCTGAACCAGCAGAAGCCAGAAAGATGCCTGGGCAGAGAGGGATGCTGGAGAGCAGAACAGGCATAAACACCATCTTTCCTGGATGTCTGCTGCACCTTTCCACTTGAATCACAGGCCCTGCCATTCCGTGTGGTTATAATTAGGCTCGACAGGATTCAATGTTTATTTTTTATGAACTCAGATAATATTGATATTTATTTCCAAGTCCTTTTTCTCTTATTATTTTTATTGACTTGAATTTTTGCACAAGCAAGAAGTTCAGAACCACCTGAGAGACTAATTGCTGCTTATTCAACTTGTATTGACTATGAAAGTCAAGCCTCATAAGGGATTTCGAAATAAAATCAGAGCTGATGATAATCATTATCTTGCATTATATTAATTCCTTATTAATTGACTCCAAGATGGAAATAGAAGCTAGGGGAAAAAAAGCTTTTTGATAGAAATGCTGCACATCAAAATACTTTTAGAACTTCCTTCTGAAAGCTTTTACTATTGCTGGAAAGTTTTGTCTTTTGCTTGTAAAGAGCTGAAGGTTATCCACTTCTGTCTTTCAGGCTCTTCTGTGCTTGTGGCTAGTGAGGGAGCAGATGATGAACAGTACGGGCTGCCCTCATAGCTTCCTCAAGAGGAATGGGTTGGATGTCTCACTATCCTTCCAAAACATCTTGGAAAGCTAATCACCCATCCATAGAAGAAAATAATCCCATCCTTGTCAGATACATGTACTGTATTTTCAGCGCATCTGAACACCCCACAGTCACAAATGAGTCACTGTCTTTCCGACACACAGGAAGGTTTTTGGTTTGGTTTATTTTTTTCCACAGAGAAGAAAGAGAAACAAAAAGAGACCATGCCATTCTCCCTGCTCAGATGTGGCTGACTGGAATTAAAACTCCAGCAATCCTGAGCCGAAGTACAGCAGTCTAGTCACTGGAATATTTTTCAGGATGCTCTACAGGTTTAGAAGGTCTAATTACTTTGTAACTGTCCAGGACACAGGCAGAGATGTCTGGAGTTGAACAGCTACCATCAGATATCAGTGTCTTGGAAAAGGAGAAGGGATGCAGGAGAAATAAAGGCTTGCTGCTTTCCTGATCAGTGCTCTCTAGGGATGAATCCTACTTTCAGCTGAGAGGATCTTATCTCAGGCACAGCACGGCACACCGGGTGCCAATATGTGTTTGTTACTGCCACCAGCGAGAAATTCCTGGGAGCATTCCCAGGCTTGACAGGGACACAGTTTTCTGTGATGGCTCATAGAGGGATATGGTTTGCTCTCAGTGATGTCAGAGTTACAATTATATGAAAAGGGCAGAGAGGGCCAAAGCTATCAAGCAAAATCCTCTGCCAGACAAATGCCAGGAAATCTCAAGGGGTGAGAGCCCCTGAAAAGGGGTCCAAATAGTAGAAGTAGTTTGGGTTCCCCCATTTCGGTAAGCATCCCAGAGTTACAGCATACCTGAGCTTCTCCCAACCCTAGGAAAGACCTGCTTCAAAATCAGGCCTCTCTGGATGCTATTCATTCTCATTTTTTTCAACCCTGGATTGAAAAGTATTATAAATTGGCCCTGGACTCAAACGTGAGTATTTGGGCTGAATTTATTGTTTATTAAGGTGACTTCATGGGAGACCTTTTCTAGAAAATTGTGCCCAAGTCAGTTCTGGGGTCATAGGAGAAGCAGATTTAATGGTCAGCTGGAGAGGCGAGGTCAGATGTGCCGTTTAGATGCTGTAACTCTGCCATCCCTCTTTGCAGTTGCAGGTGCTGGAGAGGAGTCCTGTTACAGTGGATGATGGATTCACAGAAAATCGTGAGCAGCAAATTCACTGAGTTCCACTGTCCATTCCCAGCTCATGTTTTTTCTAGAAAGCATTGTGAGACGCAGACGGACAGGAGACACAGGGAAGGCACAGAACTACATAAAACAGCTTTTGTTTCTTTGTTTGTTTGCTTTTAAAGAGGAAATCAGATGGTTTGGAGCCTGTTGGAGGGAGGTACAGAGCTTTTCACCTTCCCTTGGTCAATACTTACTGATGATACAGGTTGTCCAAGCTTGATAGCTGATGGCAGCCTTGAGTTTAAGTCCTGTAAGTGGTCAAACACTGCTAAAATGTACCTGAGCACTTAGCTGCTCCAGGTCCATCTGCCTGAACGATGGAGACAGATGTCCCTGCTGACTTATGGAAAATCATTCCTCCTGAACAGAATGCTGGGCACAGAGGAGGCAGTAGAGGCACTGTACTGGCACCAGTTTAAGAGGAGCAAGCTTCCCATGACCCCATCCAACAGCTTGCTCTGCTGTGCACTCTGTGACTTACCAGACACCTGGAAGAGGCAGGTGGAGACCCCCACGTCGTTGGAAATGCTGCACTCGTAGCTCCCACTGGTCTCCCGGCTGACGCTGTCCACCTTGAGCTCGGAGTAGTCCTGCTGCTCTGCCAGGGGCTGCGCCAGGAGGCTCCCATTGAAGCGCCAGACGGAGGTGGCCACCTTCATGGGGCTGCCCTTGAGCATGGTGCAGCGCAGGGTGACGCTGTGCCCCATGCCCTGCCGCACGTCCTGGAAGGCCGGCTCCACCACGGGGGGGACTGGAGACCCAACAGAGCAACAGACAGGGATGCCATCAGGGAACAGCTGCCTCACTCAGCACAGCCACCCCGACCTCCTCTGACAAGACAGGTATCTATCACTTCCAAGGGGATGGAGCCAGGATCCATCACACCAAAAGCAACAGTTGTCTGACATTCCTTTCTGAGTGGGCTGGGGCCACACTCTACCTCCCTTCCATTTATGAGGTAGGGGGAACCTTTAGCAAGTACTTATCCCACACCGAGCACTGCTTGGAGGAGCTACCAAGCTTTTCTTTTTCATGTGAGAAGTGCAATGCTGGCAGCTGTATCACAGCCTGGATTCAATCCTCAGTTGTAATCAGAATAACTGGTCCCCTTATACAGCATAAAATGCGCTCCCTGAGCAGGCAGGTAAGTTCCCAAGCAGTCGTGTTCTTCTTGTCAGTGTCTGGCAGGGTTATCAAGGACACTGTGTTTAGCTGGAGGGATCTGCACTGGCTCCCCCACAGACCTGAAGGGCTTTTAGAGGCCCTTTCTCAAATACATTAATACAACACATCACAGACTGGCTACAGGGACTCTGGCTCCTATTTTTATCTCCGGCAACAATTTCCTGATGTTGAGAGGTGAGCCACATCTATCCATGTCAGCTTCTCCACCAGTAGTGCGAGAATGGGAATGGGGATGTGTGTTCACCTCCTTAGCAAAGGGAAACTACTGCATCTTTAGCACTTCTTGAGCACTTTTAAAAATTTATGGGAATCTCATGGTTTGGGCATGGTTGAGGCAGAACAAGGAGAAAGTCAGACTGGTACTGTCTGGGTTATTCCTTATTTAATGCAATGACAGAGGACTTGGATCTCCACAGCCATCTGATAGACACATTTCACTTGCAATAAACTCTTAATTAAAATGCTACAGCATGGGGATAACCAGTACCTCTCCATCTGAAATGAGAAAAGCTTCCTGAACACAAAACAGCTGTTAGCCTGAATGTAAAAGAGGGAGAACTGATTTATAGCAGCTTCAGCACAATCACAACTGACCTCCTCCAGGTTCAAAGCACCTGCTCTTCCACAGACAATTTCTATGCCCTACAGACCAACAGAGCACCCGCCTCCTCTAAAGGGCCACAGAGTTGCCAAGCACAGCCAGGCCCAAAAACCTGCAACACCCAGCATCTGCAGGGACACAGACACAGCTCCACCAACAACCATGGGTCACTCAGCACCCCTGCTGCCCTGAATAGAGCCATGCTGGGAAGGGCTCCAGCACACCAGTCTCTCTTCTCCCATAGTCTGACCCCAGCAAGACCCAGCAGCTCTGTGACACCAGTGACATCTCTATCTTCACCACAGCTGAAGGTGGTGCATGCACCGTCCCACAGGTGGGCGTGCAGTGTCCCCTCTCCCAGGGCACAAATGCTTCTGTGGGTACAGGCAGTGTACAATCATCCCCACCATCCCCTCCACCTCGCAGGCTTTCTTTGATGAGGTTGTTTCCAAGGTACCTTGTTCTCAACTCTCAGTCTCTGGGCCCCTTGCTGCACTTAGGTGGATTAAAAGCAGCCCCTGCCTGAACTGATGTGGCTGTGCTGAGTGGCATGGTCAGCTCATTATGGATGGCTTTCCTGGAGATGTGTCTCTGCGAGTGCTCCAAGTGCTGACTTGCCTTTGGCTCACACGTCTCCCACCTCACAGTGAGAATAATGTGAGAAGTTGTTTGATTAGACCAAGTGCCATGAACGTGTCATCTCCATCCCTAGCTGCTATCCCATTTCTTCAGTCACATCTGCTCCTTAATTGAAGCTGGTGGGGTCTCACATTCTAATCTAGGCCAGCTGGTGATATAGGGAAAAGAAAGAGAAAAAGGGCAGAGAAGAGAAAAAAGCCTCAAAAAATGGCACAGCCACTTCAGATGTACTCAGAACAGCCTGTCTCCTGAGGAGGAGAGAGAGGGGTGGGAGAGCAGCTTCCCTCAGTGCATCTAGCTGTGCCAGGTATGGGGCTGGGACAGAGAAAAAGGTCTGAAACTGGACAAAGTACCATCTGCAAGGACATGTGCTGCAAGGAAAGTGCCCTTCTGGGCCTCACTGAGGGAGTTTCTGGGGCTGGTAAAATGTCACAGAAGGAACAGGGCTGGGATGCTCCAGATGCTTCCTTAGGTCACTGGAGCAGCAGAGAAGCCAAGGATGCAGAAGATATTTAATCTTCTTCAGCTGGAAAATGGGTTTTACTTGATTTGTACTGGGACAGGCTCTGGGCCTATGTTACCATCTTGCAAAGGGAATGCCTGAAAGTGCCTATCAATTAAAAATTGATTACATTTTTTTCCTCTTGTCTCTGGTGCTAGGAAACACCCAAGGAGCATTTACTCTGCATGTAGTCCTGGAGCTCCTGGGTTTTCTGGAGAGAGAGCTGAAGCAGGTTATCCCATCACTACCAAGTATAGAGAACTATGGCAGGGGTCATTTATTCCCTAAGGTTCCCAATGAATATGAAAACAAAGGAGGGTCAACAGCAATTACAGAGTCAGACATCAGCTCTGGCCTCCAGTGCCTACTGCGGAGTTCACACTTGTTCAAGGAGGTTATACACAAAAGGCAGACTCACCACAAAGGCAGGGGTTCAGTCTGTAAAACCTCGCCACTAACAACACAGCCTTTTCTGTTTCTGTTCTTTTTCCCTGTCTTAAAGGCAAAAGAAAGCTTGTTTAAATGAGCCGGTGCTCCTACTGCCCAGACCTAGGAACTGAACAGCTCCTGTACACCTGAGATGGGGGCTGTCTTGGAGAAGAGACCTGTGACGTGAGCCCTGCACAGACATCTTTAGGGAGCTGCAGAATGGATAATGATTTTCAAGGTGCCCCTTATACTCATAGGGAAGCAGCATTCCTGCTGGCTATAAAGAAGTAGTATTTGGCTATTCTGGCTTGCTAAGCTGCCATATTGTTCTTTAAGCTTTTAGCCCAGTTCCAAAGGTGAGTCCTCATCCAGAGGCTCCTCAATTGCCTTTCTGTATCTCCCTTGAACTCCAGTGCCCGTATTAGAAGTTCTCTTTTAAGCATCCTCCACATTGCAGGCAGCAGGTTGCTACGCTTCCAGGAGGTAAAAAACCTCTGTGCACATACAGAGCTTCAGGATCCCCTGGCAAGGAACACAGCAAACAAATACAATTACTGTTCTCTCTCAGCACACAGTTTAACTCTAGAAGAACTCGCTGGCAAGAGCAGTGATGAAAGGGGTGCAGAGGCAATGTTGAAGTGAGGCTCCTCCAGCAACCTTGTTAAGATGTGGCTGCTGCGAAACACAAGGCAGGGCGGGCTGCCTTTGCAGCAGAATTACCCAGTTAGGAGCAATTCCAATCAGGCAACCCACTCCAGCCTGCCAGGCACCCTAAAGCAAAGCTGGGCCGCAGGCAGCTCCTCGCTGTGAGCCAGAGCAGATGCTCTGCACTGAAGGGCTGTTAACCTAATGGTGCTCACAGTGATGAAGGGCAGCAATGAAGGAAGTACAACAGCAAAATGTCAAGCACCAAGGAATGTTGCTTTGTGTCCCAATAACCTCTTGTTGTCTTGGTTTTATTGGAGATAAGCAGAACTGAAATGCTCATCATGCTGGGTGAGTGAGAAGTGCACTTCCTTCTCACAGTTTAGAGTTATGGTCAGCTTGGTCTAAGTCTGTTTTAGTTTTATCCTTGAGAAAGATAAAACTAAACTAGGGCTCTTCCTTACAAGAGCCAAAGAGCTCCACAGAGAGACCCCAGTCTCTCCTTGAGCTGTCATTGTGCTGTCCTGCTTGGGCACAGCTCAGGAAGGGATACTTGGCCTTTGCAATGCTGCCAGATTGCTGCAGGTTCCCATCAACTTCAGATGCCTCCAGAAGGCAGAGATGTTTCTTTCACCACTGATGAAGTCAGAGCATCCCAGGATAGCAGAGATGCACTTTGAACCTTTTTACTAGTGGGGTAAATAGAGAAATAAAAAATTCCCCTAATTAGAATCTGGCAATGCTGTCATGAGGCTGCTCAATCCGGTGTGTATGAAAGGCACTGTTGGAGTGGACTGATGCACAGAAATCAGTGACAGGCTTAAAGACAAACCACAATCTGCAGAACAGGGGATTTCACTGAGTGAACAGACCTCACACAAATTGTTCAGGCAGTAACTGAGAAGGTTGAATACCCTAGACAGCACGGGACAACACTACTATGCAAGACACATGCAAACTCTGCTTCCCCACTGCAGTCTGGTTAACTGTGAATAGCATAACCTGCTCAAATTCCAAGTGCTGCCTAGTTGTGGAAGGTTTGTCAGAGCTAGGGAGCTCTCTCATAACCTGCTCTCTGACTCACAAACAGCCTTGTCCCCCACGTAGCCATGTACAGCTGACAACAGCCATCTCTGTAGGTGGTGAGCAGCCAGCACTGTTCCGCTGGCCTGTGCAGCTGCCATGGGCTGCTACGTTCATATTTTGCTACAGGAATTTACTTCCCACAAGACTTCCTCTGCTGCAAAAGACTTTCACTGCACAGCAATGTCCAGGGGAAAAGGAGAGGCACGAAGAGAAAGATGCCCTAATCAAGGTCACACACACACACATCAGACAGAGGCAGCACAAGAGTCCTTATCCTCACCTTCAGCACCTGGTGTCCTGAATCAGGATACCTTCCGTATCGGGACCCATATCCTGGTCCTCCCGTTCTCAGCCCAGGCTTCCTTGTCTGTGAGAAACACCCTCTCCTCAATCCTCCAGAATCAGTCTTTAAATATTTATTTAAATCTAGGCAGTGCAGTATGTAACACAAGTGATGAAAAGAGCAAGCTGTGCTGGATTAGAAAGCAGCTGAATTTCAGCAGCTCTCACCCCACCCTACTGACTGACTACCTCAAAGCTCAGCCATGCACCACAGCACCAGTGGGACTCCTGCCTTTGGTGTTCGCCATGTTCCTTGGTGAGACACAAGTAATCACTCCTTTGCAGGATTAACATTGCAAACAACACATGGATAACGTGGTATGAAAGGCTGTACTTAGTGGTCACAGTTATTAGCTGTGCCTTGTTATCTGAAGAAGCTGATGACAACAGGAAGTAATCTCTCTCTCTAGAAAGCAAATCAGCACAGGCAGCTATTAGGACTTTATGAGACCTATATGAGTCTATCTGGCATCTATTCAATTTCTTACAGGTATCCTTTTGCAGTCATACTGGATGCAGTCTTCCCTAATCTTCTCTAGACAACCAAAGCAACCTCAGCAAAGGGTGCCTTCCTTTTCCAGTCCCTGGTCCCATAATCTGGGGTAATAAAGATATCACAGACAGCACAGATACTGCAATCCTTTTCTCACAGCATGTAGAAAACTCCATGGTTTCAGCGCCAGGAGAGACCAGAATTCTCCACCTGAACAAGCGGGAAGCTCTTTTATTGTCACAAGGCTGGGAAATCACAGCTGAGCAATTCTGTTCCTTGCAACAGCACCTACACCCCACAGCCTAGGAACACACACTAGGCTCCAACAGTTTTCCACGGGAAACAAATATCCAGCCCATATTTACAAGCCCAGTCTCCTATGCTTGTTTAATATACAATTGAATAGTTAGAAGAAGGGAGATCCAGGAAGGCTTGCTCAACCCATTTCAGCTAAAAGACAAATCTCATTCTTTCATCTTATACGACTTTTGCCTTTGCACTTCAGTCTCACCACATATGAGGAGATAAAATGTGTGGGTTTTGCATAGTGCTTGAAAGGCAAGTAGCAAATATTGTTATTTTTTCAAAGAAAGCAAATTTGTTTGAGCACATTTTCTGCTAGACAAGTGAGTGCAGGGTCTGGAGAGGCAGGACTCAGGGAGTGTTTAGTTCTATGCTAGCTGACTGCTTTTAAAAGAAGAGCAAATGAAATGTATTCACTACCAGCTTTTCTGCTTTCCTCTTCCCTGAACTTTCTAAGCCAATTAGCACAACCAGTCTTCACCTAGTTTTAATAAAGAGGGATTTACTAAAGGATTTCCTCTTCTGCATGACAAACTGTGCTGATTAATACATAAGACCCCTCGATCGCTTTACTGAGTGCTTTGAAGAAAGTCCATCCTGGGTGGGAATTTCCAGACCTTTAGCCTCACAGATATGCCTCCTCAAAAAAAGATCTGTCCCAGACATGCTGGAATGCCACTCAGACTCACTGCCCAATTAATTCACCCTAACAAGACACTACAAAGACAAGTATTCTTCTACAGTGTAAAGCCACCTCTTTCCCATGCCTCACTTACCTTCAAGCTCCTTGTTTCAAAACAGTACACTCCCCTAATTGACAAAGATAAGTAGAAAAAGATGGTTCATGGACAGAAAACACACACATGTGTATATGTGAGATGCATGCTGATAAGCCTCCCCCCACTCACTTACCACCCAGTCAGCAAAGCTGCTCACATGAGAAGTACAGAGGGTGAGAGTGGGTATTTCAGAGCTGATACCTTCAAGTACTGCCAGACCCATGGCATAACCCCATAGACTTTTTTTTTTTTTTTTGCCACAGACTAACAGGGAAATTTTTTCCCTAGCTCAGAACCAGTTTTGCTAAGTCTAACATGGTGAAGCAGCGTGACGGCCAGGGTGGATCTGCCCACCCTTCATTCTCCTGCCCACCCACACACCCACAAGAGGGAAGCCCTGCCATGTGTAGCAGTGTCAGACCAGCAACGCTTCACTCAGGTTCTGCCTGTCTTCTACAAGATAACAAGGTGTCACCTCATGCCCATGCATCTGTTTTTACATGCCTCAGTTTAACAAACTGGGCTGGCAGTGACACGCTGCTCCCAATAGCATATAAATAGTTTAGATGGAAAGATTCACTAACAGTCAGCCAATGATATTCTTTCCCCAAAAGCATCCTATATGCATTAACTTTTGGCAGAGAACCAGTTATCTTACTACTCAATAATTCATAGGTGAGCTACTCAGCTGGGCAGTTCTGGGAATAAAGGAACTCTTTGCCAGTGCAAACTAAGGAAAAGAAAAAAAAACAACAAAATCAACCCACAAAAAAGAACAAATTAGGTTCTTCCAAAGCAAAGAATCAACATCTTTCATCGTATTTCAGATTTTATCACTAATTTATCTTACCATCTAACCTAATTCCCTTGCTGCAGTTTAAGCCTACTGCAAGTCCTCCCCATAGGTGTTTCCATGTCCTAGTAATCAAGTCTGTACTATATCCAGTGTGTAAAGAAGGGAAAACAGAGGGAAAACACTCTATCTATGAAGTTCATCATCCTAGGATAGGCCCTCCACATTCCTGAGAAAGATTTGGAACAAATGGGAAAGGACTGATAATCTCCCCTCCCCATGTTTGACAGCAAACCTGGTGCTAGCTGAAGCAGGACTTTAAAGGCCAAATTTATCCCATTCTTCTTCATTGAGGCATTTAGCTTGGGAATTCCACCTCCCTCCAGAGCGACAAAGTGAGAGGGACACCTCCAGAGGATGATTCAGATGGCAGGAATTGCTAGCTGGCATAGCAGCCTCTGTCCTGCACCTGCAGGGGAAGCTACAGGTGATGCCAGCCCTCACAGCTCTGCTAGGTGGGGTGAACACAGAGCAAAGCAAATGCACTGAAGTGGCAGTGCCCCCCTCCCACGTGAGCCTCTCGTGAACTGTCAGTGCTGTGTTTGATGAGCTGATCAGTAAGCTGAGTCTAACACACATCTGACACCCGGGCAGCATATCCTGCCCTTGGACAGGAGACACCTCCTGTGCTCCAACTGCTGCATGCCACCACAGAGCTCACCTGGGAAGGGAAACAGACACCAGCCTGCATGTTCCCTATAGTGAACACAATGAGAAATCTTTGGACTCCAGGCAATCTCCAACTAGTGCCACCACCAGGGCTCATCTCCAGAGTACACAGCTGCCACCTACAAGGAATTGTCTGAATCCCTCCTTGAGCTCTCCTGGAGGCTCTCAACCCCAACCAGAGGGGCTACTGGGCAGAGGTGACTGTTTACTCCAAGCATCAATCCAATAGCAAGAGGCTACTACTCCATTGCCAGCTGCTGTAGCAATTCAATTACTTCCATATATTTACACCCCTTTAATAAAAGAACTGAAATTTGTAAGCAGGGAGGCTGCAGGCAGAAAGTGCCTCTGGGGACTGCAATCCTGTCAAAATGGAAAAGAGTCCCTCCTTTAGAAATGCAGTTATTGTCAGGGCTGCAGGGGATCAGAGGCTTCTGCTCACAGCTGGACCACAGCACTACCTCACCTTCTGTTTTCAGTTTGAAAACTGAATTGGGACCACAAGACAATCCCTCCACAGCTGCTTTCTAAACAGGCAGGCACAGCGAGAGGCAGTACAGCCAAAACCAGAAACACTGATTAAAAAATCAGACCTGCTTTAATGTTGGTGTGGTGTGATCAGAGCTGGAAAGGGGAGAGATCCAAGTTGGAAAGAGCCTGGTGGAGGAAGGAAGGCTATCCAAAGCAACTGATATAACCAAATACTAACCAGCACTCCTTAATATGTTTACTTTGAAGTCTTTGTTCACAGTAGCAAACATGGAACATGGGGCAAAGCTGGACCAGGAAGAGTTAATACAATGGTTCACCACTTATCTATAGAGTGGAAAGAGGACAAGCTTCCCCACACAAAACAGGCTGTTCCTCAGCCTCTCCTCCAGGCTTAGCAGGGAATTTGGACCAAGGATGAAGAATTCTGCATGGAGCAACACTCAGTTCTCCATCACTTCTCTGTCTGCTACCTCAGAGTTCTGCTGCCTGTTGTTTAATATCCTGCTCTACTAACTGCCATCATTACCCCATTTTTCCATCCTTCACCCTTGATTGGTCTTGATTCATCTGAGGAAGATGACGACAATGAAAACATAACTGTTCTGAAAGAGGCTGAAAGGATGCTCAAACTAAAAGATTTATGGCAGACATTCAGTCTCACAGATGAAACAGCTGAGGTCAACAGATATCAAAGCAATTTTTCCCATAAGAATTAATATAACAAGGGGGGCAGTGCATACAGGAACTCAAGAAATGCATGCAATTTAAAAACACGGGATCAGTATATATAGCATAGAGAAAGGAAAGGCAAGAGCATTTTTTACTGTAAGCATTTTTACTGTCACTCTCTGGATGGTTACTGCTTCATCATTGTCATCATCATTTTCAGATGAATCAAGGTAGATCAAATCAATCACGGGCAAAGGATGGAAAAATGGGGATGAGTTCAGAAGGTCTTAAGATGAAATGCCTGAGGTCTTTCAGAACAGTGACTGGCTCCAAAAAGCCAGCTGCCAAACAGCCACCATCTCTGCCATCTCTACATCCTGTCTTTCTCCTCCATCCCTCCCACCATTACCTGCATGCATTTAAAATGTGTGACATCCGTAAGGACCTTTGGCCAACTCCTACTCAATTAATTATAAAAAAAATACTTTATCTGTCCTATTAGTACTGTCATAGTTTTCATGAATGTATCTTCAGCAGATCTCTGGTTACAGAGAATCATCTCCCTGCACTTTATTCCAAAAGCTGCTGCCTGCCTATGGAGACTGCAGAGGATATGGCAGTCCCATTTCTTCAGGTATGGATGATATCACCCAACTCAGAGAACAGTATGGACTCAAGCTACAGAGGACTTACTCCTGCACTGGTAACCTCCTGTCTTCTCTCAACGCTGGCTCCGTGTTTCCCAAGGCTCAGCAGCACACCAGCCTTGTGCTGAAGCAGGTGCAGCCCTGTAGCTCCGGTCATTCCCTGCATGAGGGAGAGCACTGCCACTTCAGACAGCCACAGGTGCTGTGGGCTCCCAGAAAACACTTTCCAGGGCTCGGGGTCTCCTCTGCAGCAGAAGGCACAGGAAGGAGGCCAGTGAGAGAACTGGCCACCATTCAAGGACAGCATTCTACTCCCTTAACCTCCCCATCTGGCTATCAGCTCTGTCCCATCTCCTCTGGACTTGGACCAGGAGAGGGAAATGTATTAACAGTCCCACTCACGGGATAAATCTGATCTGACATTTGATTTTCCATGACTGACCTCAAACTGGGCCAGTACAGCAGGAACTATTTGGATGAGCAGCATCCCTGCAGTGTGGTCACTTGCCTGTCTCATCCAGGCACTTCTTCATGTTGACTGAGGAGAGCTTTGGCTGCAGCAAAGGTGATATGCAGGACAAGTGGGAAGGACACACTCTATTTCTTCTCCCAATTCCTGGATTTTGGTCCAACACATAAACATCTGAAGTTGGTTCCGTACGTTTTCATTATTCTCATTCCCAGCTCTCCTGGGACACAAAAGTTAAGGCTGCTGCTTTCCTCATTCTGACCCACTGCATCAAGATCTGAAAGTGGATCCTGGCCGGAGCCAATCCATCAGCAATTGTCATTCTGTGTTGCAGTGTGCCATTCCAGCACACACTGCAACACAGCATCCTGCTCCTTCCCCCCTCTTCACAACAAATGATAATGCCTCCCAGAATCAGGTACCCCAGGTGAAAAGGATATTTTAAACCAGTTCCAGCAACATTTGCTGAAATGTCCCACTGTAGTGGGCAGGAAGTAAATATAATTCTGTATACAGTTTTGCAAAGAACCTGCATGGACTTAAATCTGGAAATATTTGTGGCTAAATCTGTGATACAAGCCAGAGAAGACGGAAAGACAGGCTATGCCTGTTTGTAAGACTCTAGCTAGGTCTATGTACCCTAATCTGAATTCATCAGTGCAAAAATGGCAGACTAACAACAGATCATAAAAATCTTAAAAATGCCGCAGAAAGTAGTAAAATATGTGGGAAAACTTCATCCAGCCTGGCCTTTGAGGGCAGGTTTGTGGTAGCACCCTGTGAATACCTGAGGAGATAAAATTATTCTGTACCCTCTGTGCATGTACTGCCTATGGCAGTACAAACACAAATCAGTTGGGTCAACCTAAGCAGATGAAACCTCAGAACAAACAGCAATAAACCTTTTTATTCCTCACTGATTCCATAAAAACTCATGGAAGATGAATGTGGAATGCAATATTCCAAGTTAAAAATGAATGATGATTAATATAGTTTTATGGGTCCTTGGCAGACAAACTGGGTAGTGTTTGAGAAAGCAACAAGAAAAGTAACTATCCTGTCATAACATCCTCGGGCTTTGGAAAGAACCTGGCTTGCTTCCACATGACAGACTAATTGAAGATGTAATACTATTCAAATGCAGCTCACATTAAGCAGATTAAAAACACATTAACTGAAAGAGTTCAAAAAGAAATTTTAAATGGCTGCACGCACCATTGGGATCTCTCTGGCGAGAGGGAACACCTCTTCTAGGAAGACATCTCTGGTAAGAATCCACACGAATCTCTTAAACTGATGCTATTTCACATCTCCATCAAGGTCAGAGATGCAGGCAGCAGGCTGGCAAAGCTGAAGGATACCAATTATAAAGCACCCTGCTCAGGCTCTGTAGCCAACATTGCACATAATCACCTTTAGTGTCTGAATGACCTTATGTCTGTTTGCAGCTGGTGTGACTGGGTGCACACCTTGGCAGATCTGTGGCTTTTGGATTGGGCTTTGCTTCCTTCCCTCCCACACAAAGCCAGTGACAACTGACAGTCACCATCCTTAAGTGCCCGTGTCAGGGTAAGAACCAACATCTGCAGAAGACACAAAATACATAGCACTAAATAACATACTAAAGAAGTACCTCTGACAGGACAACTCGGCTTGCCTGACAGAATGGTCTTATGGTAACTCCATTCAGTTTATTTTGGGTATTCACAGAACCATAGAAAATTTGGGGGGGTAGGGACCTTTAAGGGTCATAATGTAAAGGTTCTGGAAAGAAAACTGTTGAGGAAATAATGTGTCACTCTTGCAAGGAAAGAAACAATGACCCCAAAAGGAGCATGAGTTAATGTAACCCATTAACATCAGCTTTCAGCTTAATTCTGTAGCCCAAAGATCTCCAAACCCTTGGATAATTAAGCCAAAGCTTATTAAACATATTGTGAGATGGGCATCACATCTGCGCCAGTGAGATCATTTCTGAAAGTCTGTTTAATACGTGTGACCATGCTGACAGAATGATGTTGAAAAAAAATGAGAAGAGGGCTATAAAAATAAATATAGGGCTGGAAAACATGCCTTGTGGTGAATGGCTAAAGAGACTCTTTCTGGATTGCATACTGAAAAGGCTAAGAGATTACTTGTTCTGGTGTCTGAGACTACACGAGGAAGAGACTGCTGATAACAAATAGCTCGTTATGTGAGAAGACAAAGGCATAAAAAGAGCTTGTAGTTGGAAACTGAAATGAGACAGGCTTAGATTAAGTGATGACAACTGAACCATGAGAGTAAAAAACACTGGAACAACTTAGTGAGCAACACACTGAATTCTCTGTCACTTCAGTGTGTGAGGAGATGTTGCACTGAAAATGTAAAAATAATCCAAGTTTAGATGCACAAAGGTAAACTCACCCTGTTCCTCAGCTCCATCAGTGTTAGGGACTATGTCTGGCATATAAATAAGTCTCCTGTCCAGACAAACAGCACAAAATGGTTCAAGGGAGATTCAAAGAGCTCTTGCTTTCTCACAACGATTGGGAAGCTGGAGTCACAACATTTTGGATAAGCAGATTGGAGCATATAAACTTCTCCAAAAGGTTTTTTTAAAAAAAAAAAAAATTCCCAACACAAACCCCAACTCTTTCCTCCTCTCTTTAAAATGAAGGTAGTTTCATTTGCATTTTTTATTTATACATGTGAGTTGGTTCCTAGAAAGTTAATCAGTATGAAAATTTGCCCACTTCCATGCATAAGTTTGGACTTTTGCAAAGCCTCATTACAAGGAGCCAAAGGGGAAAAGAAAGATTTCTAAACCACAAAACCCTATTTTGAGTTGCTCTGTTTTCCTCTGATCCAGCCAACCGCTGCCATCTTCTTATCCCTTTAGATCCATGAAACTCTCTCCAGCAATCCATCTTAGATGGAGGGCTGCTCACTTTCCCTCAAGCCCCAGTTCTCCATTTTACAGCATACCAGAATGTTGGCTGAAGGGCCTGTATTATGCATAAACTATGAACTGCTCAGAAAATCCCAGCAGACTTAGTGCTATTAAGCTCATCTATATTGCATTAAGTTATTAGCTACTGTATTCTAGCTTATGATTAGGACAGTAGAGTATCTCCTTGCAATCAGCACTTTGTAAGGAAAATCCCTGTTCAGGGCAAATGCTGCTGTCATTCATTGTTCTCTTGACAGCAATCACAGCCATTGTTGGGAACCTTTGTTTGTTCTGGCACTCCAAACAACTCCTCCTATGAAATGCTTGGCCGAGTTGGGCCCAGAGTTGTGGCATATTTGCATGAGATTTGCAAGACTCGTTTCATCAGCTGTGAGAGCAGGTCACAACAGATCAAGAGTTTTATTTTTCCTTCCACATTTTTCTAATCTGGGCCACCTGTAGAATTTGAGAACTCAGTCTCAATCCCAAACTGCCATTTTGGTCTAGCAGGAGGTTTAGGGTTCAGAGAACCATGGAGGCTACAGCCGCAGGGATACTGGGACTGGAAAAGGCATGCCAAGTAGAGCACAATGCTGCACCAACACTGATCTCTCCACACCCTTCTTAATCTGGGCCACTCATGGTACTGGGGACCTCAGGTTCTGTCCAAAGCTGCAATTAGTGGTAGGATTCAGAGAAGTAAAATGCTTACAGCTCCAGGGATACTGGGGATGGAAAGCCTGCATTTCCAGGGATTAAAAAAAAAAAAAAAAAAAAAGTCACAAGTGGTGTTTCCCAGTGCTCAGCGTTGAGGACAGCTCTGTTTAATCTTTATTGATGATCTGGGTGAGGGCATCAAGGGTACCAGTCCAAGACCAGCTGTATGAGGGTCAAGTTCTGCGTCCTGCACTTGGGTCACAACAACCCTTGCAGCACTGCAGGCTGGGGCAGAGTGGCTGGAAAGCTGCCCAGCAGAAAAGGCCCTGGGGGGGCTGGTGACAGCAGCTGAACAGGAGCCAGCTGGGCCCAGGGGGCCAAGAGGGCTGATGGCACCTGGCCTGTGTCAGCAATGGTGTGGCCAGCAGCCCAGGGCAGGGATTGTCCCCTGTACTCAGCACTGGTGAGGCCACACCTTGAATCCTGTGCTCAGTTCTGGGCCCCTCACTGCAAGAAGGACATTGAGGGGCTGGAGAGAGTCCAAAAAGGGCAATGGAGCTGGGAAGGGTCTAGGACCTAAGTCCTACAAGGAGTAACTGAGGGAGCTGGAGTTGTCCAATCTGGAGAAAAGGAGGCTCAGGGGAGATCTCATTATCCTACAATTATCTGAAAGGAGGCTGTGGCAAGATGAGGATCAGTCCCTTCTCCAGGCATGTAGTGATAGCACAAGATGAAATGAACTCCAAGGGGAGGCTTGGGTTGGATATTAGGAAAAATTTCTTCACCTAAAGGATGGTCAAGATTGGAACAGGCTACCCAAAGAAGTGGTGGAGTTGTCATCCCTGAAACTGTTAAAAAAATTAGTGGATGTGGCACTTTGTGATATGGTTTAGTGGCCATGGTGGTATTAGACATGAGGTGACCTTGGAGGTCTTTTCCAATCTCACGATTCTAAGTGAACAGCCTCAGAAATCAGCTTCCTCCCAGTCAACAATAACAAAAATTTCCATGGTTTCTTCTGACCAAACATGACTGTAGAAACAAGGACTCCAAAATTAAACAAAATGCAACAAGATAGGCATGCAAATAGGAAATTTAAACATGTCTGTCAATTTCTGGGACCAATGATGGATTTGCAGGTTCATTACTGGGATCATAAAAGAAAACCAACTGTTTTACCTTGAGTAATAGAGGCCAATTATATTTGAATCAGAAGCAACAGCTGAGATAAGGAAGCAGTGTGTGCACACTCATGCTTATTTGTGTTTGCAATAGAGAGGCAAAGAAAAATGAAGTGAAATAGGGTGAGAGGGGTGTGTGTTGGAAATATGATTTCTGCTCACTGAGAAAACACTACTTCCTGACTTCAAAGAAAAAACAGTTTCTTGCTCAGAAAGTGGCCCGAGTGGAAAAGCCTGAAACTAGTCACTGAGCAGCTTCACAGAAGTTCCTATGACCTTGCTAAACACAGGCCTCAACCTCCCTGCAACGTGTCCCAGCACAAAACTGGCAACAGCAAGACCCTCTGGGATGTAGAGAGGCCTGAGAACCTCTGAAATTTAACTCTCATTTAAACAGTTTCTCTATACGGGTGATGCAATTAAGTGCTGTTTCAGAGCTCGGGGTCAGGATGGTCACAGCTCATTCAAAACACACCCAGGATGCTCAGTTTCCTACTGGGGCTTCTGCCCCCATCAGGAACCTCTCAGAGGCTTCCCTGCACAAGTCCCCTCCTCCAAAATGGCACCACCATTCTGTGCCCTGCTTCCACCTGCCTGCCACAGTCTGCCACAGAAAAAGCTCTGCTCCAATGCCAGAATCCAGGGAGCAGGGGGAGAGTAGCATGGAATCCTGCTCCTGCACTGTCAAAGGTGCTGCCTGACAAGGTTTACAGCCCAAAAATCCTGGGAGAAAAGCAAAGGCACAGGCACAGTGCCAAGGAGCCGCATAACTCTCTCCGTAAAGCGGCTGGGGGAAAAGGACCTCTGCTCCCCTGGCACAGGTCCTGTGTCATGCTCCCCTGCAGGTGTGGAGAGCTGTTTTCACTTCTCTGTGCCTCATGCCCTTGTGCAGAGGCTGAGAGTTAACATGAGAAAATTAATTACAATTTTTGTTTCCTTGGTGACTTCCTGGTTTCCCTAGTGAGCTCTGGTCCATGACATCTCTCTCTCCACAACCAAGAGGCAGAATTTGGTAGGGACAAGCCATTCCCTCTTTTCCTGTCCTATGACCCCAGGCTCAAAACGAGAACTGATGGCAGTTTTCTAATATGCTCCATTTTTCACTTTCTTTTCCCCATGTCTGCTGAAGCCAGTGTATCCTTGTTTCAGCTGGCACAGAGTTAATTTTCTTTGTAGTACTGGTACGGGTGCTCTGGTTTTGATTTAGGTACAATGCTGTGTTTTGGATTTAGGATGAGAATAATGTTGATCATGCACTGATGTCTTAGTTGTGGCCAAGCAGTGCTTTAACTCAAGGACTTTTCATTGTCTCATGCTCAGTGAGCAGGTGCACAAGGAGTCGGCAGGGAACGTGGCCAGGACAGCTGACCTGAACCAAACCAAAGCAAGGCTCCATACCATAGAAAGTCATGCCCAGTACATAAACTGGGGGGAGATGGCTGGGAGGCACCAGTTGTTGTTTGGAGATGGGCTGGGTATTGGTCATTGAGCAATTATAGTGTGTTTCACTTATTTTTCTTGAGCTTTTCTCCTTTCCCCCCGCCCCTGCCCTTCTCCTTTACGTTACTATCACTACTATTAACATAATACTGTATTTCAACCACTAAATTGTTCCTACCTCAACCCACAAGTTCTATCTTTTTTTTTGGAGCCTCCTCCCATCCCTAACAGATGCCCCATGAACTCAGATACCAATCCTATTTATCACCCGTAGCAGAGAATATCCCCCAACCCCACAGTCCAGGATCGACAGTGCTTTCTCTGCCTTGGCCAATTCCCATGTCTCTTGGACCTGAACTGGTGCTGCACAGGCCCAAAGAGAAAGCAACAGCTGCAGTGCCAGACTCACCACCTCTGACCTCCTGACTGGAGATAAGCACATGGCAAAAGTACTCACAGTGTATATTACACCCCTGTGCAAACAGAAGCAGAGCCAGGACAACCTCTCCCTCCAGCCAGGCTGTCTTAATGCAATCTGGGTATCAACAGCTGTATCACACTTTGGAGATCTTTGATACAGGTGGTTTTACCCATGGTCTAAGCCTAGACAACAACAGGACTCAAAAACAAAGCAGTTTTCTCAGAATGGCAAGATGGGAAGCACTGGCTAAGTGTCTGACAGTCCTTTGGCAGCAGTATGCTCCTGTGACTTAAAGACAAGCACATGTGTGGGCGAGACCCAAACATGCACAGCCTTGCAGGATGCTCAGCACAAAGCATTTGAGAGGATTCTGGAGTTTGTTGTTATCCCAACAAGTTGATATATACCTAGGTTCTACAGGGAAAACAGCTGCCATGGCAGGAGAACCTTAAAAGAAATGTCTGCATTGGAACAGTGTGAGATTTGGTGCTCAGCCCTGAAAAAGCCACAGGTGAGCAAATATTTACTGAGAGATGACCAAGATTGTCCGCCATCCACTGTGTCTATACAGCTCTTGTCTCTCCCCTCCTGACAAAACTGTGCAGCTTGAATGTGTCTCTCTCAATAACATTAAGTTGCTCTTCCTGGAGAGTCTGGCCAAAAACCAGGATAATGGCAGATTATGGAATGTGTATTTGCTTCTCCCAACAATATCCGAGAAATGGATTAACCGATTTAAACCAGTTCTCTTCTGAACAAACAAATTCATCTCTCTAGGCGAGGAGCTCTCACACAAGCTTTTACTCAGCCTATTATTGAAACCACAGAGGTGTTGAGACATGAGCAATGAGCTGCACAGAAGCTGAATGGCAGAGCAGGTGGGCTGCAATCTCACATAGCAGACCCAGGTTCCTGCTTCAAGGCGAGCTCCCACCTTCCTGACGCACATATCTGGGTATTTTCCTCTCCTCTTTCACAGTCTTTTACCCAGGGCACAGCAAGGAGGCCTCACTGCACTTTGCATCTGACATGTGGTGCCACAGACTGGATATGCCAGCTTTGCAAAATCTGCTCCCCAGCCTTGGAAATCCCCCTGCCATCTGGGCCTTTTGCTTTATGTCTCAAGTCTCTTGTATCTCCTGGCCACCGCAGCGTGCAGACATGCTCTGTCAGACCAATTTCAATCAAAGAGGGAAACTGGAAAAGCTCTCAGTGCACAAGGGAGACTTCCCAAGAAATCTCAGTGAGTGGCAGCACATGGGAACCTTCCCCACAAAGCAGCAAGCAGAGAAGAGACCACAGCTCCGCAGAGTAAGACCCAACTGTGAAAACACCGACGACAAAATTTCAGACCAGTCAAAATTCATACAACTGCTTTACCCTGTGAAAGATGGTGGTTTTTTTTTCCTTTAAAGATGCATATAACAAATGCTACAAAAAACACCAGCACTGGGAGTCCTGGGGTTTTGCTGTATGAACATAAAGGTGTTCCAAAGAAGAAGGTGCTAGCTAAGCATCCTTAGCCTTCCAGACTATCTGCCCCTTAATGCCATGAGGCTGGCAGGAGGGTAGGGCCAACGAGTCCTACACAGTAACTTCTGGTACAGCCCCATGTGAGGATCCCATCCTAAATGGATGTAAGTGCTGTCACAGACCCCGTCTGTCAGGCCCCAGGACCAATAGATGGGAATTGTTGTGACAAATCTGAGGCCAGCTGTAAGTCTCTGGGGCTGCTACTTTGCTCTGAACTGTGGCCATTTGGGCTTACAGCCACGATGGAGTAAAACTCCAGCCTGTCCTGAGACTGACAACTCGAATTAGTTGTTAGCAGCCCGGGCACTGGGAAGCAGAGTGAGCAATCCTAATGCTGTATGACCCAGGACAGGGCTGCGTGCACAAACACAAGCTCTAAGGAGCTTAATCCCAAACACAACACTGCAAGGGAAATCAGGAATGAAATCCTCTGCTCTTAACAGGGGGAGCAGAGGGGTGCTGTGTATTGAGAGAAATGCAGAAATAGCATGTCTACTTTCAACTCAGTCACACAAACCTCTATACAACTTATTTGGGGATGAGCAGGGAGGATTTCCATTAAAGTGAACCCTAACTACCAGGTCAGGCTTTGTACAGACTGGAGGTTCTATGTCATGGTTGTGAATTATTTCATTCTTTTTACCAATTAAAGTCTCCAAGTTTGCAAACACTGGACTTGCAGAAGGCACAGTTTTCCTTTGGCTTTGAATACAGACACATTTGCCCCAGAACATCAGCTCATTCTTAAGCCTCTGATGGTCTAAAATGAACCAGAACACACCAGAGTTCTGGCTGGCAGGAGAGAACAAGGTTTCCCTCTCTTGGCAGCAAGACCTGTACCATGGAGAACAGCAATACTGAAACATGAATGGAAGAGTAGGAAAGCTCCAACCACTCCAAGAGTAGAAAAACCATCTCTTGCCCCCAAATTAGCTCCTGAACTGTGCTCCTCAGATTGGAGGAGAGTATCAGGATGAATTTCACTGACGAAAATAATAAAGAAAACCAAAACAGTCACTATTAATAAATACACTCAGAAATTAAACCAACCAGGTCTAAATTTCTTAGCAGATGGCTCCACACTGCAGTTCACATGGCCGAGCAGCACGACAGATAAGCCAGCACAGCCGCAGATAGGGGGGTCAGCTCTGGCCCCTGACAGTCTCATTTCTCTTTGACTCCCTTCATAGCAGTGAGAGCTGCAGGGAGCTCTTAGGAGCCAAAAGCTCAGTCTTAGCCACTCTGCAAAAACATCTTCATGCCAAAAGCATGTCTCAAGAGCACTTTTAAGAAAGCAGTTAATATCCAAGCTTATGTTTCAGGAGGGGGCAGGGCACCAGCAAAGAGCATTGACATTGAGCTATGGCTTCAACACTTGATCGAAACAGTTTAATGCATTTCCATTTCCAGTTGCATGGATCCAGCAATGTTTCTTACTTATTTACAGTATCACCCCCTCCCCTGCTCCCCCCTCTTGTGTTTGCTACATAGATAACAGGGGAAATTGATGCTGACTATCGCCTGCCTGATGTACAGCACTGCCAATGGGTTCAGCAGGATTTTAAAGAGGAATGAGTCAACAGTGTGTGACCAGGAATAACATTTGCCAGTGTGTGAGCTTGAATAGGAAAACATATCTGTGCCCACCTGAACATTAGTTAAAGTGACAATGGCAACAGATGCCCCAGCAGGACGTGTTCTGGCAGTCTTCCAGGTCAGGGCAGAGCCAGAGCTGCTAGTCACCAGCCCTATAGCAATGCCTATGTCTAGGACTACAAATGGCTTCTGAGGCCCTGATAACCATCCCTCCAAAGGGAATGCCAGTCTCCTTTCCTGATTACAACTAACATTCACTATGCTTTGAAGATAAAGCACAACAACTCACCTGCTGCCTAATGTGGCAGAACTTCATCTAAGGCCAGTAAGTGTAATCCTTTGGAGATCAATCCCAGACTATTGTGGACTATTATTTTAGCGTCAGAAGAGGTAAAATTCACAGGCCATGTTATTGCAGGGAAAGAGATACTCGGGTTAATTATTTCTCTAGCCTTTCTTCCTGCAAAGATTTCACCTGCTGTGTGATCTCAGCATGGGAAACAGGGCCACCTTTCAGACTTGACTATCAAAAACAAAGTCAGCCCTATGTAACTATCCCCTTTTCCTCCTATTCTCCTTTCACTGGGCACTCAGAGACACCAAAACCTCTGCCAAAGACAAAAGTGGCAGCAGCAAAAGTCTGCATATCTCATCTTCAGAACTTGATGAACTAATTAACAACTCTCAAGAGAGGAGACAGGTGCTCTTCTCCCAGGCTTTGATGGTTTTCCAGAGAGGGAGAAAAGCTATTCAAGTGTGGGCCTGAGACAGCAAGTAGAGAGTGCTGTGAAGGACGATACACCCATCTGCAGGTAAATTTAGGAGTAGATGTTTCAAGGATCAGGTGGGATGAGGAGTGCATGGCTGAGCTGGACTTGGACAGAGCTGCCCAGTAGTTTATGAGATGTTGTTCAGGACTAGCAAAGCATCAGAGCTGACACAGTATTATTCAAGCAGGACAATGTACTAGGATTGCAATTTTCATCATACTCTTTTGAGGTTCTAACAGAGCAAATGTCATACTCACCATGGTAAGACACTCATCTCAAGGGCTACCTCTAGCAACAGGCAGGGCTTGGAGTCATGACTAACTGTTGTAATTCCTGGAAATACTGTTTTGACCACTCTCTTAGGTTACATGGCTAATACATATTTTTCAATTTGTTGTTGTACACCTGCTAAATTAGTATCTAAGCAGCATCCTTTTCACTGATCAACATATGCATGCTTGCTTTCCTCTTCTCACACGTATCAGCTCAAATGACACTATTGTGTTCCCAAACCCAGACTGCTGCACATTTTCAAGCCCTGTGTGTGTTTCACAGCCTTACACTAGTTCCCCTACACCTGGTGGCCCAGCCCTGATTTTAAACACACCTCTGCAGAGAATTCATTTTTCTGCTGGGATTTTCTCAAGTACCTGGTCCTGAAAAAAAACTTAAATAACAACATCAGTGATAGCATTGATGTTATTAAGAGCACTCTGCCACTCCATTAATATTTTTATTTCAAGACTCCAAAGTACTATATTTATTATGCTCCACAAATCTTTGATGAGATGGGTCAGTTTTATTCCTATTTTGAAGATACAGGAGAAGATGACAAGACATTGCCAATCCACGTGGTAGATTCCCAAGTGGTAGAATTCTGGCAAGCCCAGTCTCTCGCTCTGACCATTATACAACATTTCTTCATCTTAAACACAGGGCTATAAGGCAGCGCGGACTTTCATAAACTTATTAATCTTTCAAAGCTCTGTGTTACAGACCCAGAAGTCCAGGAAACAGATCATCCTGTCAGAGAGCTGATGGTAGACAATTTCAGCTCATAAGCTAAAGGAAAAGCATTTTTTTCTGCTTTCTAAACACAAAAAGAAAAGTAACTTTTTCTGCTTTCTAAATACAAAAAAATACTAAAAAGTCCAAACACCTTTTTGTGACAGCTGACTTGTTCTTTCTGTCTTCTTATTCTGTTTCCACTATTGCAGCGCAGTTGGAAAAGCCTATTTCTGGACGAGCTTGTTACAACACAGCACTATATGCATGAGGATGAAGGGAGAAAACCAAGGGAAAAGGGAAACACAGAAACAGGTTCTGACATCTAATCAGATCTGCTGTATTGATTTTGCAACTTTAGCTCTGGAGCAAATCAGAGAAGCGGCCGCATTTCCATGCGGACCGCGGCGCTGCCCGGAGCGCGGCGGTTCCGGCGGCGCTCCCGCTGCCGCACAAACAGCCCGGCCTGGATGCGCACACACGCGCACGGCCCCGCGGATGCGGGAGCCGCTCTCCGGCGGGATGCGCGGGACGGGGGAGGTGAGAGCAGCGCTCATCACGGAGGCTGCGGGAGCCACACGATCCCCCGTTTCCGACAAGATGAGAATTCCAGAGCAAACCACCGAACTAATGAGCTGCCCACGCTGGAAAGCTGTGCTTCAATTAACCGCAGCAGCCCCTGCCGCACCCACATCCTCCCAGCAGCAGGAAAAAGGAGGAGGGGGATAAACAGGGACTGTGTTGTTTCTGAGTCTATTTTTTTGCACGAAGGGGAGGAGGCTGTAGAAGGGACGAGGGCAATTCTTGCCCTACTTTCTTGGTTTCCAGTTTCTTTTTCATACTAATGGAAGGAGCAATTGACAGCACCAAAACCAAAGCTGCCTGCTGACGCACAGAACAGGCGATGCCACCATAAAGTCCTTCCACATTTTCCAGGCAGGAGGAGACAGCTCAGGTGTGCGAACACTCAGTATGCATCCAGCTTCAACTAAGGGTACATGAAACTGATTGACAAGGGAAGGGGGCCGTTTGGACGGGCTGGCACATGGACCATATGACCATTACTTGGGCAAGATCACAATAAAGCATTGCTTGGCCATGGGATGATCTATAGGAAGAGTACATTCAGTTACTCTTTACACAGAAGTTCATCACATCTTTGCTTTCTTGAGGGTCACATTAAAGTCTCTGCCCCAGACAGCTTCTGACTTGCACCTACCATCTTTCTTGTGTGGGGAGTCATGTCCTTCCCCTTCAGCCCAAGATTCAAGGCTGTGATCCCCCTCCAGACCACCTAGTAAGACTAAATTCATCCCAAGCTCGGCACTGCTGCTCCCTCTGCAGGGGCAGTGAGGGTCAAGCGAGGTCCATATGGCTTTCAAACAGCAACACCAAACTGGGGACATCAGCAGGTCTGATGATTCTTTGCTCTCAAGGGAAATTTTGAGACATGTCTCATCACTTCTTGATGTGACCAAAAGTTACCTTTCCTGTCATGTCCCTCCAAGCCCCATATGATTGAACCAGGCTGCCTTCCTGAACAGCTCAAACCAAGATGCACATTTTCACCCTGCTTAAGGGAAGCTTCTCCACACATACTTATGTACACAGAAATCTTCACACATTTCCCTATCTCATCCTGTAATCTAATCCTGCCATGCTCCTGAATAGACAGAGATAATTTTAAAAGGGGCTCTTCAAATACTCAAGGTGCCTGCAGGATTTCACACACCTCTGTTACTGCTGTGCTCCCAGCAGCTCACATCTGTGAGAAGTTTGTCTGGTTGGTTTCAGCCAGGTTGTCTGCTCCGGTCTCACTTCTCTTACTCTTGGAGAATAAGACTGGAAGAAGTGTGGCAGCATGTCTAATGAGTGCTGCCGTGCTGTGTATGGAGGCTCGTCAGTCACAGCCCAGAGGCAGCATGCCCAGGTGTAAATTAACCTGTTCCCTGCCTGCCCCACACCTGTCACATCCACGCTGCTCAGAGTACTCTGCAAGCGTTCCACAGTTGCACCGTACTAATGGGATGAGATCTGCAGGGAGAGCCAAGGCATCTTACCCGGCTGCCTTCCCCAGTCTGATTTGAAATCTTGTAAGAGAGACAGCACAGACTCCTGCATGTCAAAACACACCTCAACAGCTGTGGGAGCTGAGCAGGTACTCACTTCTCTGGAGGGAGAAACCACTGCAGGGAAAGGATGGAGATGTCACCCAATGCAGGATCTATGTTCACCTTGGTGTGCAGATACTGCCTTCGAGTAGGGCTGGGAGAAGCACCCATGGCTGAAATCACCCCACACACCACACCTGCTAAGAATCACTTTTCTGTTACCCACAGCCTGGTTGCATGAAAACCATTTGGAAGTATACATCCCTGTTAGGCTTGCCTGGCACGGCTTTCCAGGCAAAATGATTCGGGCATATCCAGGGGTAACTAACTTGAAGAAAGGGCTGTGGCATCGAAATTCATTTGTTGCCTTTTGAGTGTTTGACTTTACAAACTTACTAGCATACCCTCTAGGTATTTTACACACATGTAATGCACATAAACACACCTGGTAAAGCTGCACTCATCCCCCAACAGAGAAATAGAAACCCTTGTACACAAACACACAAAAAACCTCTCCTTTCCACTTGCAACATGCTTGCCATATGCTTCCCTGCCCTTAGCCTTGTGTAGTCTGACCAATTAAAAATAAACTGTTGAAAGGTCCCCAGACAAAAGAGATGTGTCTTCTCAGCCCAGTAAGAAAGGTCAACCCTGCCTAGCCCCCAGGCTTCTGTGTACAAAAGTGTCCAGGCAGGCATTCCAGCACTGCATTGTACTCACACTGCACGTTGAGCTGCACCAGGGCCTCCCGGGGTCTGATGTTAAATCCATTGTACCTGGCTGTCTGACACTTATAGGTCCCGCTCATTTCTCGGCTCACACTCTCCAGGTGCAGTTTCCCATCGTATGTCTCCATGGTCATTGTCCCTGAAGGCATGGGGGTTTCCTTATCTACCCGGGACCAGAGGATGGGTGGCTTCGGCTTTCCTCGGACCTCACACTGCAGCTCGGCCCTGGAGCCTTCCCGCACAGTGATGGTGGACTGGCCCTTAGGGACACTGATTGTTGGTGGCACTAAAAGGGAGACAAGAAGGGAATCATTTTACACTGGGTTTTCAGCAAGTAAGGAACATTCTTAGATGCTTCTGATTGAGTCACACCAACAGCCTTGAACTCCAGAGTCTTCCACTTGACATGCTGCAACCCCTCTACAAACACTGTCCAGGCAAGTTATCCTACGGGGTCTGGAGCTGCAGGGTACCAAGGAGGATCTCAGCCTTTCCAACAGTGTATCCCAGTGTCAATGGCAAGTGCTAGTTGTACTGGGGCAAATTCCAGGCTCCCATCCTTCTGTTTGCAAAATGCTATTCAGCTGCAGGGATAGCATCAAGGAACACAAAGCCAAAAGCCTCTTTGATCCATTTTTCAGTTTCTGGTCAGTGCATTTCTCAAGTGGAACTGCAGTCTTTTAGCCAAGAAATAGAAGTCGTATGTGCTGAGGTATCTAGTCCCCTTATCCAGGTCAAACCAAAACCAAGACTTAAAGGATTAGTGCTTGTAGCCTCCTCAGAGGTCCAAGATCCCTGTTTGCTCTTAAACCACAGCAAGGAGTCAGCTCTGTTAAGTGTCTTTGCTTATTTTACTTTTGTTGCATATTGTACTTCTATTATTTATTTTGCTTTTGCTGATGAATGCACAGTGAATTTCTCACACCAATACACCATTTGAGTGAGAGATGGGTCCCGGCAACAATCATTCCTGGCATTCCTTCCAGGCCGGGAAGAGCTCATCCAGCAGAACTGCTGCTGAGCTGAGGCTGGAGTTGGAGGCAGAGTAACACTGAAAGAAATATTGAGCTATGAACTGACAAACACAACTTTGCTGATAAACAAAGCTCAAAAGAAACCAAATGAATACAGGGTACAGAGATGTCAGTGGGAAGAGGTTTGCTGTTCACATCCTCTATTCCACCAAGAACCCAAGAAGGGGATTTTTGTGCTACACCACACGTAATATTGACAATTTATTTGTGTTAGACTTTAGAGTCAACAGTTCAGCTGAGGTAAATATGGCCACAGTCTTTTCTGAAAGCTCCTTTTTCAGCCCTTCCTGCTGACAGCAGCAGCACTTGGATTGACACTTCCATAACTGCAAGGGCCATGTACTTTATTTCCATTTAAATCCAAATATAGGACTACAGAAGTTGTAACAAGCTGGTCTGACCAACATTTGCTCAATTCAGCTCCAGCAAAGGAGAACGTGCTATGGTAATTGTACATGTTACAGCCTGCAGCTCTTTGTGAGCAAATTTAGGATGAATCCAGCCTAATCTCCCTCTGCAGTGACCTCGCTATGCAACGGGGAGGCCACGTTTTCAATTTGCAGGTCTCCTGTGGGCTGGGGAATCTCATCACACCCTGTCCTGCACGGTGTGAAGGGACGGCAGTGGTTTCAGTGCTGACGCTGCCGGCAGCCGCTCACCTGGAGAGCGGCAATTTTCTCCACAGGAAAAGTTGTAAATTGCATTTGAAGGGGTTTTTTTAATTAAAGCTTTCTCCCCGGAGCTGCTCAGTGGAGGCAGCCACTTTGACGAGCTCAGGGTTTGCTCAATGGGGAAGCACAGAGCCACTGCTGCCATCCTCTTGCTCTGATCCTGTGGTCTGGGGAAAACCCAGTGTTTTCTGTAAGAATCACATGCTGGAGGTGGCTGGTTGCTGTTTGTGGGGATGCTGCATGTTGGATAGCCATGGCTGCTGCCTGGAGGGCTGCTCCAGCAGGGAAGGCTGTTTTCATTCCCTGGGACACAAAGCAGTCCTGCTGGCCCAGGCTGCCAAAGAGAGGCTTCAAAATGCCCCAGGCTGCCTTCCCTCCCTTCCTCATTGGCAGCATCCACACAAGCACATGGGACTCACTCTCCTCCAGACAGGCACAGGGCAACCTGTCACCGCAGACACCTCCTTCAAGGCAGCGACTGGCTGGTGCTTGGACCAACATCTGCACTGACAGACACTGCCAAACCTCTTGGTGGGATCATCCAGGGTCTCCCAGCCCTTCACAGCCTCCTACCCTTGCAGTCTGAAACACAACTGCACTCTGCCATCTAGTGATCTTGGGCAAAAAGGATTGCTCCAGTTGGTATCAGTCACACAAATTTGGGAGAGCCAGTTTTGCACCAGGACTGGGGGAAAATTCCCCAGATTTTGTTCCCTGTTGGCATGACAGGGTTGGTGTTGGCTGGCATGGAGAGGTCCTACCTTCCATGGCTGCCCACAGAAAGGAAGGACCATTCTTCAGTGTTTAATGGATCCACTGCATGGTCAGGGCTCAGTCTCCAGGTTGCCAACAAGAACTGGATGCAATCCTATTGGCAGCAGGCTGGCCCCAGTATTTCTAGTGGGAGACGAGGGCTTCCCAAGGCATCAAAAGTAGTTGCAACTCTTTTTTCTGGGGAGCTGAAGTGAGCAACATCCAGAATCAAGAGTGAGATCAGCCCAGCCTGTGGATCCAGCACAACCAGGAACTGAGAAAAAGCCTTCTGTGAAAGTGCAGGTCAAAATCTGGGGGCAGCTGACTCCTCTGAGGAGTCTTCCATCAGATTACTAACCCAGTGCTTCTTTGTGCTGTACCCTCATGGTCCTGGAAAGGCTGCATAATGACGAGGATGTAGAGGAGAGCACAGCTGGACCCACCACCTCCCCAGAAACAGAAAGACAGCCCTGAGACTCTATACTTTGGTCCCCAAAGTGACTGACAAATTCTGACACACTGTCCTCACCAAGCCATGGGGTGAAGCTTTGACCCTGATTTTAAGGGAGAAGGCATTTGTAACACTGGGACTCCTACAGAGAGTGCCCAAGACAGACTGCATTTGCAATCCAGTAAACATTAAAAGTATTCACAGAATTTGCTATGACAGATGACACCAATATCCTGGACACAACTCTGAAGAAAGGTACATTTCTCATAAGCAATGCCAAAGAGAAGAAACAGTAGCTTTCTTTCTCTTTTACTCCCTTTTAAGCAAAGAGACACTTGAAATTTGCTGAAATACCACCCCTTCTTCCTTCCTCCACAGCATGGAGGTTTGTTTGAACAATCACACTGTAAAGCTGTCTCTAGCTTTGACCAGAGTGCACTTTGGACTCTTCATAGGGAGAAAACATAAAGGAAGATCTTCTTGGTACAGAGCACATTTGACTGAGAAGCTGTAACTATTACCCATCTCCAGTCTCAGCCAAGTGCTTGCCTGAGGATGTAAGACCTTTCACCACTGCCATTCAAAACATGCATGTGAGGTTCTTAAAAAAAGCCAGAGGCATGGGGCTGTGGGGTAGCCAGTGGTGCCAAACACTCCTCTGGGGTCCCCACCTGCTGGAGAGAGGCTCACCTGTCTCTGAGGAGATGTTCACCTCCACACTGAGGTCAGGAATGGGCGCTCCCTGGAAGGTAGCCACGCACAGGTAGGTGCCATAGTCACTGAATCTCAGGTCAATAATCTCCAAGCTGCAGGTCACGGGTGGCAGCTCGGGGTCATTGCGGGTGATGAGCAAGCGGTCTGAGAACCTGGCTGGTTTCCCGTTCTTGTACCAGGAATAGACAACCTTCTCCTGGGGAACAGCATCCACATGGCAGGAGAGCTTCAAGTCCTGGCCTAACTGGATGGTCTCGCTCTCTTTGATCACATCAGGGGTGATTTGGAACGTGGCATTCTTCATGGCTGAGATGAACAGAAGTGCAAAACTGGTTAGGGACAGCAAAGTATCTTGCAGGGGACAGGAAAACGGTTCTTTGTTCCTCAGGAAGGCAACACTTCCATGCAAAATCTGCCCCAAGACCTCTCCCACTTTTGTTCCCACAAAATGTCCCAAGGGCCTCACATCTGGCAGTCTGGGATCATCCAGTTCAGGATAAGGCTACAGTCCAGGATGAAACTGCAAGCAGTGCTTGCACAGCTGTTGGTCTGGGAGCAGAGAAACTTGCACAGGTACTTCTCCAGAATATTAATTACTACTAAATATCACATTCCCCCTCAGCTGTACAAGAACAGCCAGGAGGAATGCAATTCCCCTGCTCCCTGGAAACACATGCTCTGAGAAAAACAGCCACTTACAGCGCACCAGCAGGTTCACAATCTTCTTCGCCGGGTTCCCCACGTTGTTGATGGCCGTGCAATTGTAGTAGCCCGAGTCCTCCACACGGATCCTCCAGATGGTGAGGTTGCCTCCTTGCACAAGGCTATTGGGAGGCATTGGGCCAGGAGAGTGGGACCAAAGCACTTCTGGCAGTGGGTCACCACCCGTCAGAGAGCACTGCATAGTGATGTTGTCACCGGGGTTGACCACCAGCGTCTCATTGACAGACAGCTTCAGAGCAGGTGGGGCTGGAAAAGCACATAGAGGGACACTTCAGAGCTTGAAAAAGACCCATCCACTTGCCTGTGCACAGCTTCATATTTTTATGATTTGTTCTTGATGATGGTTGGCTTGAGTAGGGACAGCTGGCAGGATCTATGAATTGGTTACAAATATGAGATGTTTGTGAATCTAAAGCATGATCATTACCATGTCTTTGAGTGATAACACTGCTCTTATGACTAGGAGACAGAGCAGGCAGGACCTCACAGCACCCCAGAAAGCACTCCTAAGTGGTAGTGCTTAGGACTGGGGCACAAAGCAGCTATGACATTTCATCAGTGCTCAGTGCAGGTGCTCTATGGCTGAGGATGCAGGTCAGAAGAAAAGCCCAATGAACCCACTCTGCACATATAAGGGTGGCAAACAGGCAACATTTGGCAGTGAAAAACCCAAGGCCTGAAGTTTCTTGACTCCTGACGCAAACAAATGCAGCCAGGCATAAGGGCAATAGAAGCCTCTGTAGCCTTGGTGGAGAGGTGAAGGAAAAAGGAGCTCTGCTTGTGCTCAAGGAAGCTGGGGTTAAACCACTCCTCTCATTCAGAGTTTCCATCCCAAGACCTGAGGTTTAGGGAAGGCCTATCATTCAAAAAAGCTATCCTCAGCTACCCCATGATATGCCTCTCTATCTCTCACACCCAACTAGACATCTTTAAGAGGCAAAGGCTTTGCCAAGCAGATAGTCCTTGCAGCTTGGAGACTGATATGGAGGACCAGGACCTGTGTGCACCTTGACAGACCATGAAGAGCAGCTCTGAACCTGCTCTTAATCTCCTTCACCTCCTCAGATGTCTAAAAGGATTTTCTGTACATCTGGGGGCTATCACAATCATGGGGACTCTCCTTCACATTCAGTGGAGCTGAGACTGATTCAAAGTGTCTAGACAACCTCTCCTCTGAATGCCCTGGTACCTGTTTTTTGGTTTCATTTTATTTCTGCACCCTTCTCACTACAGCCCCCTCCAGGAACTGATCCAAAATCCTTCCCTTTGTATTCTCTTTTCATTCCATGGAAAGTCTTTCAAAGCCTCTGTGAGCACTATCACTGGCTCTATCCAGACAGAGCTGAGAAAGTAGCAGTCCCCCGCACAAAAGCAGGGAGTATGTTTTAAGTAACAGCCATAATAATGCAAAATAAGACATTGTTCCATATTCATGAAGCCTGATTTAACAGCATCATTATTTCTGCCTCTTCTCTCTCTGGACCCTGTGTTAATGAGCTGTGCTGGATTTGTGTTGGATCTCTGAATTACAGCCCATACAAACAAGGCGAGGAGGACTCTTCTCTCCTCAGCACCAGTGCCATAATTTAGTAGCACAACTACTGCCGTGCTGGGATATTGCTTCCATGTGCTGAATATAATGTCCTCCCTGGCCACTGCACATGCTGGATGTGTCAGAGGTGGCCAGCTATGCCAAAGGAAGAAGGTGGCTCTTCTGCTACCTGCACTGGCCATTTTGAGGCCCTTGAATTTCAGAAAGGGCACAAGCCTGCACCCGAAGAGACTTTGGGAGGTCTCTTTGCAGGAGTCTTGTAAATAGTGAGCGAGGGTTAATGCATATTAAATGGCAAAGGAAGGACTTGTACATCCTCACCAAGCTCCAGGTGGTTTCATGAGATACTGTGAAGCCCAGAAACGCAATAGCTCAACTCACCGTGGTTGGGCAGGACACATTCCTGTCACTAACTCGGTGTAGCTGACACCAAACAGCTGTTCCTGCCCTTGGACACTGACCTGGTCTCAGGTTCACAGTGCACAGACAAACTGGCAAATGCAGCATCTTGCCTGGGAATCTCCATCCATCCCTGTCAGAGACAGAGAAAGCCTGAGACCAGCCTATGTCCAGAGAGAAGGTGTCAGAGTTGGGGAGCACAAACCAGAGGTCCTGTAGGCTCTGGTTGAGATTTAGGGCTCTTGCAGATTCAGGGCTGGATGTGCCCATACCTGAGCCACACTCACCTTGCCCAGCTCTGGGCAAGGCAACATGTTAAAAAGGTGACATGCTGGTGCAAGCACTGAATCAGGGCAGACTGTGTGTGCATGCATGAAGGAGGTGGGGAAACTGCAAATCTGCCACCTGCACAGCTCCAGGCAGCAAGCCCCAAAATGGAGCCCTGGCTGTGGCAGCCTGCGTGGGCTACCACTCCCCACTCCCACTCCTGTCAGCAGACAGAGGTTAACAGACTGCAGACATTGTTATGCAGGAGATGATTCTCATTTATTTGTAACCTGTGGCAATTCCTTTTGTTCTTGGCTCGGAAAACCTGCTGGCAGAGTCTGCTGAGCAGCGAGGGGACCATTAAAAACAAAGAATCACTTTCAATTCCCTTTGAAGTCCAATTTGCTGCAGTAAAACTGCAGGAGAATTAACCAGCTGCTTAATTTTGCAGAAATTGAGGAAGGGGGAAAAGTCAGGCTGACCCTGTTGGAGCAGGTGATGGCAGCCTGGTTCTGAGCTGGTCGTGTGGCTCTGTGGACCCAACCTGCTGCTCTGCAGCCAGGCAACAGCAGCAGAACAGAGAAGGAGCAGGGACATCTCCTTCCCACTAAGGCTGCAGACAAAGAACCCATTCCCTGCTGCAAGGCCCGAGCTGCTGGGCAGAGCCTGGGAGAAGTCCATCTCCTTGCTGGAGACTACGATCTGCCCAAAGGACGCTGAGGAGCCAGCTGAGGGACAGCAAATGAGCTGAGGAGATTAGCCTGGCCTGACCTGATCTGACCCACCAACATACCTCAGGGTCTGTAGTGCTTGGGACTATGAATATTTAAGAGAGAGAAATTTCCAAGCATTTCAGCACCCTTTGGGCCCTTCTCAGTTGCAAAGGCAAAGGCATCCTGAGCAAAGCTGCTCGGGATTCTGGGCACAGCCAAGCCCAGAGAAGCTGTGAAAGCATAAGCACAAGGGGAATAGAAAAGACCTAGGCAAAAAAAGAGAGAAAAATTCATTTAAATATTTCCTCATCTGTGCACAATACTACCTACAGGGCAAGTAACCCATATAATGATTCATGTTAAATATAGTTGTGCTATTTAACACCAACCCTGCTCACACTGCAATGCCAGTTTCATTTTCACTGCCAACTTTTAATACAATTTGCTAAGAACACATTTTCCATGGCCCCTCTGAGCTTGTGGTGCCAGGCTCCACTGTAACTGTGTATAAATATGCATCTATAATTAAAAAACAGGAAAAAAACCACCCATAGATAGATGTGCTCAAGAAGCTGGTGTATATTAAGCCATATCGCTGACTTCTCATCGGGTACAACCTGAAAATACATTTTCCCCATTCACTTAGTAAAGGGGCTGGAGTGAAATGAGTAGTTTCCCTGTGCTTGGGCTGGCAGGGGGAGTGGACATGAAGAGAAATTTGATTTTCTAACTCTTCAAAGGTAAAGGCACACAGGGAAGAAGAGCTGTATAATATTCCTTTCTTCATCATGAACAGAAGGTAAGTTTTTAAAGGGAATATTTCAACATTTGCTACACTCTCATCCTGAGAGAAATTCAGCTAATAGGGTGAGTTGTTTGAGATATGTTCAGAGACTTTACTACAAAGATAATACTTTTTTCTGACATTAGCTATAATTCACTTTCTTAAGCTCATTATTTTGCTTCTTCCTACATAAAATGAGGCAACTATTGTTCAGCACCTTAGAACTCAAGTCAGATCAATAAACATAATTTAAACAGTTTCAACAATATCCTGTCAACAGTTAACAACATCAAAAAAAGTTCTGTTTCCACTGCACAAAGATGACACAAGGGATGCAAACTGCTTTGTGTTACATTAGAGAGGTGAATAATTCAAACAACTACAATGCCTTTCTCTCTGATCATGGAATGCCCCAGGGCTGGAAGCAATTTCCTGACATTTACTTATTATTTGCAAATATTCAACACACATGGGGGCTTTGCAGGTGAGAATTTTTTATTGTGTGTGTGGTTTTGGTTTAGGTTTTTTTTTTTTTTAATGGACAGGTTGCAATCAAGTCCTTGCCAGTATTTGATACATGACACACAGTTATCATTCACTTACTGCAACTCAAGCAAGCAGCACCAAACTGAATATGCTCACACCTGGAGGTGCCTTCAAGCACTGCCAGTATGAATATGAGTGTAAAATTTATTTATTGGGAAGGTATTGCAGAAGTGTGCCTTCAACAAATACCAGCACCAGTGGAGCCCATTGCCTGGGAGGTACTTAGAGCACAGCCTGGCAAACCAGACTGGAGTCACACATGGATGAATTATTTGTAGGAACTCCTGCAGCACTGCCCTGCTCTAGACTGTATCAAATCTATTTTTAAAGTCACTTAGAATTATAAATAAATAAAAGAGTGTATGAATTAGAAGCTACATAGTGCCTCAACACCTACACATAGTTTGTTTTAATGATCTCATGGCAGGCCTGGCCAAGGCAGTGGCTGTATGCAGTGCTACAAGAAACTAGAGCAGCCCTGGCCACGAGACTTCTGTGTGCAATATCTGTAGTCCCAGCAGCCGTGTAAATGAGGTCGAGGTGCTGCAGACCCTGGGCAGAGTGCTGTGGTATCCTCCTGGATGAGTAGTGGTTGCTGAGCAGGTGAAGGGTCAGAGTGCTGCAGCAGGGACCCTTCATGTCCCTTCTTACCTGTGGTGTTTGTGAGCTGGAAGGTGATGGATTTGTCAGGGATACTGCAGACATTGCGGACAGACACCTGGCATGTGTAGCTGGCATAATCCTGAGGCCGAAGGTTCTTCAGCTTCAGGACTTTGGTTTCACCCTGGGATTTGGGAAAAATAGGGGTGAAGAAAGACACAGATGTACAAAACACAGACCATCATTCCAAGTCCATATCCTATCCCAAAGTTTGCAGATTACCAGCAGCTCCCGTGAAAACTTTAGGGAATTATGCAGATTTCAAGTCCCCTCAGCTCTATATAAAGAAGACACAAAATGTTTGCAGTGGTCATTTCACCTCCTGGATTTCTCAAAACACCCAGCAACTGACTGACACAACCTGAAAGCACTGCCAATCAGGTCAGGGCATCATTTCTCATCAACTACTGCCAGAAACATCTTGTAAAACATGACAAACCTTAACCATCCCAGAACAGACCCTGAGACCTAACTCTGAGATGTCGGTAGGAACCCAAGGGAAGTGACTGGGGACTCAACATTGCCAAACTAAAGCAAATCAGAGCAGACTGAGGCATTAATAGTGGCCTAAATATGTCAAGTTCAACACTTATGCTGTAGAAGTGTGTGGTACAGGAGGAAAAAAAATCAGAGAAATACTCAAATAACTCCCAAAACTTTCTGATCCCTCTTCTCTGGATTCTGATCTCATTTATGCTGATGTAAATCCAGAGTGACTGCAGAGACTTTGATAGCCTTTTCTCATTCTCAGGTAACAAATAGCATCACTGCCTGCACACCATTAGTTACTGGCTTGTTATAGAAACAGAATCAAGTTGTTACATTAACGACAGACGTGTTCTGTAGATTTTTATTTATGGAATGCAGCAAGCTCTGAGATGCATCCTATGGTTTGCACTCTCTGCAACCCATATGTCTTCTGCCGACAGCTTGTTGCTGTTGTTCTCCTTGTGTTTGTCTGAATCTCTTTTGGAGAAACCATTCCATAACTGCATGCAAGTGTGGGGAGGTGTCAGCTTGACAAATCCCCCTGAGGACAACCTCGAAGGACTGGACAATGAGATCAGGAATGACAATATGCAGAGAACAAGGATGTGAAGTGAGTAAAGTAGAATGATAAAACCTAGGACACCAATAACCCTAGGAAAGTCCTGCCCCTGAGAGTTGTTGCTATGCCACACAATTCATGGCATTTACGATATGATTGTCATCCACTTACAGGGTCATATGTATCCTGTTTATTGATTAGCAAATTTGGCTATATGTATATAAACCTTCAGTGTAAATAAGTTTTTAAAAGCTTAAACAGTGAAGTCTTCACCTCATTTTTAATGTAAAAGCTTATTCAAACCTGACACTGACAGAGGTTCATCTCTAAGACAACACTGCAAACTCCAGTGATGGCTACTCTGTTAAATATTCCAGCAAGATTTTCCCCTTCCAACAGTGTTGCAGAGGTGTGCTTTTGTTAACTTCAGTTCTTACCAACCCAAACTTACAGGCTTATGCTGGTGTTAAGGAATGCAAGGGCATGCCTGTCTGAGCACAGCAGTCCCAACACCCTCTTTCAGAGCTGGGAATGACCCATTGTGTTGGGAGCATTGCCTGACAGGAGCTGCAGCACACTGTAGATCATTTAAACATTAATGCTGCAACATGGCGAATTTTTGCCAGATGCCTTATTTAGCTAGAGAAAATATCCCAAGTCCTAAGACATCCCCTCATTAAGCAGTGTCTCCTGTTAATTACACTGAGCCTAGTGAAAACTGGAAGAGCCCATGGTGGCTTCCTCTAAGGCCAGGAATGTCCTAGTTGGAAGCCACTTAGCACACAGACAAAGCTGTCTTCAGGGCCAAACAGCAGCGCTGACCTACAGTGTTTCTGCAGATCTGCCTCTAACCTGCAGCTCCCTCCTCCCTCCTCACCCCCCTGAATATTTCCATCTGGATGCCCATTTCCATGACCTACAGAGGCAGCGTGTTTCAATAAAATATGAACATGACTACATTAACTTAAAGGTGGCCTGGGGCATTGCTCAGAAATCAAACCCAGCCAGAATGTGCTCTGGGCCCAGCTTTGGGAATGCAGGAAGGTGCTTGGGATGAAACAGGTGCCCTGGGGAGCTGCCCTTTCAGCCCTCCCTTCCCCGCCATGCCTGCCATGTGTTCCCTAGCAGCCCTGCTGGAAGTACTGGGGCTGATTAGCATCTATCAGATCCCAAGCTCAGTTTAGAGTAACATGCCCAGAGTGCCCTGGCAAAAGAAAAATTCTCCATCTCCCACTGTGTTGGCAGGCTAATTACTTTGAAGAAAGTGGTGTTTAGTGGGGAAGTCTGGTTGTGCAGGGCAAGTCCAACGCAGGCAAGCAGGAGAAGGAGAAACTAAGTGTGGACACATTGCCACAGGACAACAGTCAGGAAGTGCCCAGGCAGCTGGGCTCCCCGTTACTTGTGGCCATTAGGAAAAGCTCATGGATCCCACAGCAATGCCTGCCATTTTCTCACACTGCTAAAGAGGAAGCCCTTCCCTGATATACAGAGCCTGGGCACTCAATTAAGAAAAAAAAATTAGTGACAGGAGATAGAGGAAATCCAGTCTTAGGATTGTTTGCTTGGATTTTAGTCTCAGCCATCCAACAGCTGCATAACCTCATTAGGGGAGCTGTGTCACTGCTGTCAGGAACAGTGATAAAAATGGAAAGGTCCTGTTAGGCTGTCACACTGCCTCCTGCTGCTCTGCTCCTCTTGTACCCTGCGAATTTGCATGCAGGAGGAAGGTCCACTGGTCCTTCTGGAGGCAGTGCTCCTTGCAGCAGCCTGCACCCTCTCCCCAGCATCATAATCCACGCAGGGAAGGAAACACCCTCCACTACGGTGCCCTGCATCAGGAAGACACTCAACACGAGCTGGCAGAGGTTTGCTTATTTTCACCTGTGTGTAAAGGGGTTCATAGATGTCCACACCATTGTCCTGGCTGTGAGAAAGTGTCTCTGCTCCCCGTTTCCAGATGAAGCGGGCTGGCGGGTTGGAGTTGACCGTGCAGCGGAGGAAGACGGTCTTCTCCTGGTAGAAGCTGCCGCGTACGTCGCTGATGGTCTGGTGAACGGTGAGAACGGGCTCGTCTAGATCTGGAAGGGAGGTAAGGAGGGCCGCAGCCATTGTTAGCAAAGCTTGGTCTCCATGGACAGCCTGCAGAGCAGATGATGCTCCAGGAACCACTGAGGAGAGGGAAAGGTCCCACACGTTTGGCTGATGACAACTGCTGATTTAAGAGCTGATCTGAGGGCAGGTAATGCAACCAATATCTAAAGGGAACAGAGAGGAGAAGCCAGAATTCTCCTGCTCACCACACAAACCTTCAGAGAATAGAAAGCAGTCTGTCTGTGGGTTTGTAGATCCCTATGCAGTCCCCCCAAAAAAACCACCTGCCTGCCATGTGTCTCAGAGCAGTGGGCTGCCTCACATTCCTCAGTGGCAGCCTCCCTTCAGAAAATCACTACTCTCTACTTCAGTGAGAGTTCTGAAGGATCCCAGAAAGCTCTGTTCCATCATAGTTTTTCCATTTTCTGGTTCCCAAACCCCTTCCTGAAATCATGGGGCTAAACCCATTGCTGTGAGATGTCCATACAAATGACATGACAAACCTTCAAGACAAGGAATAAAAGTAAAAAATCAGGACAAGATCAAGGAGCTGAGTTGGAAAGTCATCTAGACAAAGCAAATCTCATGGGGAGTCATGGGAATATGAGATGCAAAATGCTATAATAGGTATGTATAATTTCTCTCTCTTCCTATTAAATATCCTCTGTGTATTTTCTTCAAAGTCTGTATCGACTGTCCTTCTGCAGCCAACTTCTACTCACTGCAGCTCCATTACCCCCCGCCAAAACTGATTAGATTCTTTTGTTTTCTCTCTTTACAAAAGATGCTCCTTTCAATTCCCTTATTGTACCTGCACCAGACATGCAGCCACCATGGCTGAATCAATGGTTATCAGTGGCTGCACTAGCAAGGACAGAAGCAAAAGCCCTGCAGGGAGAGGATTCTCTCCATCCACGCAGAGCACACTGCCCCCCTACGGTTGCCCACCTAGTAAAAAGGGATGATTTGCTCAGAAGTTGCAGCAGGTATCAATGTTTGAACATCAAGGTACCATGGGGGAAACCTCAGAGGCAGTGGATCTTCCTCCTCACAGAACCACTTTGAGACTGAGGTTAAATGTAAAGATCCCTTTTGACAAGAACTGGCCCTCTAAAACTGAGATCAGTCCCTGTGTCTCTAAGTATGTCTTATAAGGCACCTTTTGAGCTCAAGTTGACGTGATTCTGTATTTTTAGGAATGTTGTGTCCCCATCTTCAGCTGCAAGGAAGCAGAGGTACTTGTACCACGTATCCTCTTGTGCTGCCAGCATGGTCCTCTGCACATGCTAACGTGCTCATCACCTCCTGCCCTCCCATGCCGCCTAGTTTTCGCAATATTTTATTTTACAGATTTGTAAGTTTGGAGATCTGACTTCCAGAAAGGAAGAGGGAAGCAGAGATGAGTTTCTGCTAACATGCCATCCAAACAACATATGCTCTCTGCTGAATCACAAGTGTCAACTTGTGGATTTGCATCTTTTAATGAGCTGCATACTCGGCAGACAGCAATTGTAATGGGACCTGAAATTTGTCTGCTTGACCATATCTCGGAGATATGAGTAGAGCCATTAATGGAATAATGACAAGACACAAAAATTATCCCAGAAAAAAAACCTCCACCAACCAAAACACTCTTAAAGCTGAAGAAAAACATATGCAGATGGAAAAAAAAAAAAGGCTCCTCTTCATACAGGGCTTTCTTCATGTGGCCATAGAGTGAAGATTTGACTGAATATCAAATTCTTTTGGACCAGGATGCTGAGCACAGCCTTTCCTCTTTTCCTCCTTCTTTGTCCTTAACCCTCTTTTATTTGTTCAAATTTCACGAGTGACTCTGTAGCTACCATCCTTCTGAGACTCTGTTTTTCAGCAGGTAAAACACTTCCCTTACTAACCAAAGAAGCTCACCATTCCAGTCTCCTGGCTCCCAGCTACTCCCCACACAGAAAACAACACCTTCTTTTTGGTTGCTAAAACTTTCCTCCTTTGAATCCTTCAGCCTTCTTTTGTAGCAGTCAGCTCTAGGTCTAGCCCTCCCGAGAAAAGCTAAAGTAAGACCTGCGACAATCTGTATGTCCTTGATGTACAAGTAACGCCACTGATGTCAGTGAGCTGCTCAAATGATAAACTTGGCCCAAGGCTGCCCATGGAGATGATCACGTGGGACGTTTCATGCACAATAAAAGCTTGTAAACATTCATTCTTTTCTTTTCTTTACTTTCTCTCTCTCCCACATGGAAATACTCCAAAGAGCAGCTGCCTCTCTGCCAGTATCTAACCAATACTTTAAAGCCTCACTGATACCCACTTGGGGCAAAGGAATATCATGCTACACGGGTTAGTGTTTCCACTTTAATATCCTCTTGGCACTAGCGATGCTCTCTGCACAAACTCACTGCTGAATAGTAAAAGTATGACTGAGGACTAGCAGCAGCTGTCAAGGACACCAAGGTACACATGAGGGTGATTACTTACCTCTAACTACAAAATGGGATGCAGGAAAAGAACGGATTTGTTTTCAAATTCTGGTTCATTCAGCTGAAGGTTGCCTGGGTGAGCGTTCAACAAAAACTGTGGCTTTTCCCATGTGTTCCCTTGTACCTACTGCAAATACTAGCAGAAAATAGTCTCTCCTCCCCAAAAACCAAGTGAGCAGAACAGAGGTGCAGTACCAAGTCCATCTGCAGAGTAGATGTTAGTATGAGAAAGCCCTTGGCCACCCCATCAGCCCCACAGTTCTACAGGTCAGAGCTGCATGAGGGACCACGGGACACTACATCACTCTAGCTCCAGCTTGCACCGAGGGAGCGCCCTCAGGGCATGAGGAGATTCATGGCACATTCCTGTTCCTAGAGACACAGGCCCTGGCAAGGTGTCACACTGAGGCTTGACAAAAGCAAGTATCCTTTGCAGTGGAGAGTTATCATATGCCTGCACTACGTGTAGGAGAAGAAACAGGCAGAGAAGCCAAGCAGATCTAGGGTGGGTGCCAGAACTTCTCTAAACAAAGTGATGCAGTGCCAAAGAACAAACACTCATCCTATCCACAGTGGCTGCTGTCGAAGCAATCCATTTCCACAGCCTAGGCAGGAAGGTGCCCACACTACACTCCTCCAATAGGTAGGGCAAGGAAGGAACAGAGATGGGAGCTACTTCCAGCCATATAATATAGCTGTGGATTGTGAACCCGCCAAAAGCTAAGGATGCCCAAGTTTGTGGCACATTTTGTCAGAGTCACACCACAGCTGGGCTGGACAGCAGGATTAAAAGGAAGCACTCAGGCAGCAGTTGCTGTCAGCAAGAAGGGCTGCCCAGACTCCAGGCAGGTACTGAGGTTTTGAAGCCTGGAAGTTGTTCTGCTGAGAGATAACCACAGTGCCCCACAGCTCAGAAGGAAGGACCTTCTTGCTAGAGGGAATGTAGGAACAGCTCATGAAAGGTTAAGGGAGAGACTCTGCTGCTTTATCATACCTTACAACTTTTTAGCACCAACCTCTTGCCTTCTCAGATAATATGAGTGAGGAGAGGTATTTAGTGTTAGCTGGGTTGGAGAAAATTGGAATGCTGGATAGTCAAGGACAATATAATGGTAATCTTCTCCAAGAGAGCCAATCTCTTCACAAGTTGCCTAGATATTAAATCTTGGATTTCTCCCATATGGGCCTTACGGCATAAGTTTAATTTCCCTCCCTTTTGACCACAGCAGCCCAAGAATAAACATTAAATTCAAGAAAAAAAAACATTAAGAGAAACCCTCAAAACTTGAAGCCCAAGGTGGAAAGCCACTAGCAGCATCTCCAGGACTCAAGAAGGATGGGCACTATGACCAACGAGGGAAATGCTGAGTCACCTTCACATTCAACCTATCACAGCTCACCCTCCTCCGCTGCATTCCAGAGTTTTTGGTTCTGTTTCCACCATGCTACAGAAGTAGCAATGGGGGAGCAGGACACTGGTTTCAGGAATGACCCCAGCGTCCAGGGCACTACCAACTTCAAGAAACATTGCTTGCTTCAAGCACTGTCAGCTTCAAAATGAAGACAAAGAAAGCAGAAGCCACCCACAACGCTACATCCCAGACAAGCGCTAGGGAACCCTGTCAGTGACAGACATCAGGGCACCTAGGTAAGAATGACTCCCAAGGACAGCAGAGCTACGCTGATGGGGGATGGATCTAATCTCCTGGGCAGAGAACACCCTGGGGAGACCACGCCAGTCCCTCTGCTCCCAAATCAGGTGCACGTGGTCCTAGGGCAATGCAGCTCCCTGCTGGCCCCGCAGCGAGGCAGAGACATGCAGTAGAACTGTGGGAAGGTCTGGGTTGCCACTAAATGACTTACACTGCACATCTACTCGAATGGACTTGATGGCAGGGACCCCAACCCCATTTTCTGCTTTACAGTAATAGCGGCCCCCCTGCAGCCTTTGGATCTTCTCAATCCGAAGGGTCTCGTTAAGCACTGACGTCTCTTGGAATTTGTCCGATGCGCTGCCAGCAGTTTTGGTCCATCTCACCTGCAGGAGAAGAACAAGAGAAATGGGACACAAAACAGAGATCTCAAGATTCAGCAGAGCTCCCTTTGTTGCTCTTCCCCCTCCTCCCTAGCTACTTCCATAAAGAGGTCCTACAGCACCGCTAGCAAAGCTCAACTACTGATCTCAGTGTGTCTCAGTAGGCCAGGTGCAGATTCTGGTCCATCACCAATCCCCATGTTCAAGAGTCCAGGAAAACCCCTCAGTTCACCCAGACACACACTGCATGTTTACCACTCCTGCTCTGATCCTGTAAACCTAGCAGCTTGCTCGGTTTTACTCCACTATCTGCACAGCACAGGACTTTCAGCATTCAGACTTGAGACCCCATGTGGCTGGTTGGCCATGACACTCCAGCAGACATCAGCTCACAGCTACAGAGCTTTTACTGCAATCCACGCTCATCTTTTTCTGGACAGCAATGCTATTTCTGCTTTTTGCTTTTCTATGAGTGAAAAAATGCAGTTGCTATCTGACTTTTGCCCCTTTCCCACTGGGAACCCCTGTGTATTTTATTTTTGTAAGTCATCCTCTTGCAGTACACAAGCTTTTCCTCTGTTTTTAAAGATACAGAAAAAGAAAAGAAAAAAATCCCTTCAGATTTCAAGCCATCTTTTCATTTTTCTGTCCTTATGGTACATGTATTAAGATCCTGGCTTGCAGGGGCAACAGAACTGCGTGATATTTCATGGTGAATGGTGGCAAGAAGGCAGCAATCCCAAAGACTGAAGGGTTACTCTTATGTCTGGAATGAGGTACAGCCCTTGCAGTGGCAGTACAAGCTTTCCCCTTGTTTTGTGCACTCAAGACAATGAAAGAGAGAGACAGCTTTTCTCAGCCCATTGGTTTTCTATGTCTGTAACTTCCCTTTTAAAGACTGCTGACTGCTGGCCTCCTACTCTGGTGACAATCTAGACTTTGGGACTGAGATCCAGCAAGATCAGCCAGCATTAAGAAGATACTTTCCTTCAGCATTGGCCATAGATAAGATGAACCAAATACCTTGACCATTCTGCCAGACTTTGCCTAAAGCTCACTGCCATCACCTGATTGGCACTGATGCTCTAAAATGAGCAGGGGTGTCTACATCTCACTCCCAGAGCACCAGGCTGAGCAGATTTTCAGAGCTATTGACCATGGATTTACTCAGCCTTTGTAGGCTTATGAAATTGTCTGAGGGCCCCAAGACTCTTGGAGTCTCCCGTTTTGAAGGACACTTCAGCCAGCTCTTTAATCTTTTCAATCACAGTCTCATTTTAGTATTTTGGCCACATTTTCATGCTTTAATGACTGGCTGATAGAAAGGGAAAGAGAAGATTAAACAAAGGTTAGGATAAGAGCTTAGCTGGGGAAGAAATCAATTCATTAGGAGGGAGGGCAGAAATAGGATGCATGCCACATTTTATATGTGCAGGTTCCAGTCTCCCTGGTCATGACTGGTTCCAGGCTCTGATGTCCCCTGTGCAGGTCTGGGAAATGGCAAGCCAGAGTTGCCCACTAACCTGCTCTCTGCAAGAGGCTCTGCTCCAGAAATCTCTCTAGCTACTCAGGCTCAAATCCCTACAACCTGCCAGGACCTTTCCACGCATTCAACAAACTTAGGCAGGGCCACTGCTACCAAATTACCCATTTCTGATGCACACAGGTATCATTTTCCCATCACTATCACAACCCTAGGCTGGTTGTTTTTGATGACTTGGCTCAGGTAATTTTCTTTTTATTGTTTCCAAGATATTTTTTGATGGAAAAACCATTTCAAATCCTCGCCTTTGTCATCACCTCTTCGTCAAGTAGCTCCTCACCAGCAAGTCCACAGAGACACTGACTGGCATAGGCAGATGCATGGCTTCTCTCCACAAATACCTTTGGCAGGACTGAGGAAGGGGGCCAAGACACATATCCAATGTGGCTCCCTTGAGTGTATTCTGGCACATCCAGCCTCACAGTGGGCACCAGCTGCTGTTCCTACCACACTCTGTGCCAGGGCTGGCAGACCCATGCCCTGCTCCAGTTCCTCTATGGACACATCCACACTAACACCAAATTGCCCAGCTTCAGTACCTGAAGGATGCTGAGGTGGCTGCAAGGGCCTGAGGCTGTGCAAGCCTCTGGGCAGCCCAAGTAAGGACTGCAACCATTAGCCAAGCTCAGCTTTGTACCTCCCCACTGCACTGTGTCTGTGACCATCTAGCATGGATGTGTCCAGTGCTGCAAGTCTGGATCTGCCTCTTCTTGGTGGCCACAAAGCAATGACCAGCAGGCTCTGCACGGGGCTCAGTGAAGGGCACTATCAACAACTTCCCAAACTCCCCCGAGCAGCATCCCCTTGGCTGTACATCCAGAGAAACCTGAGAGACTGATGGACCATGAAAGATCAACTCTTAAGGCAAGCACACATGGGAAGCTTTTTCTAGGCTGTTCCTACTTTGTACTAGGAGGGTTAAAGATTTGAGGGTGAACTGTATAATGGCTTCCATTTGGACTTTCAGTTTTTGGAGGGACTTCACATACTGAAGACAAGTAAATGGTCTTTGTAAGCTTCTGCAAAGCTTTGTGGACTGTTTTCCATGGAAGTCAGCTTAAATGTTTCACAGCTTAACAAGCATCCCCACCCAAGTCCAACATGTAGGAGAAAGCTAAACACCCCACTGCCCACAGCTCTCCTCTGTGTGGAGACTAGGAACAAGTGCCATGGGGAGCAGGGGTGACAGGCAAGACTGAAGGCTTACCTGTGGCCGGGGGTGTCCTGTGACCAGACACTGAAGGACCAGCGTGTCCCCCTCCCGAATTGTGTAAACACGCTCACTGATGTTGTCTTCCTTCACCACGCATGCTTGCCCAGCATGGATGATTTGGGCCTGAGCAGGAGCTGTGGAGAGGAAAGAAGAGGTAAAGAGGGAAAAAAGCAGTACCCCACCTCCTAATGCCCACTTCCCAGGGTGGCTTCTCCCACCTCTTAAGCCACAGAGGGGAAGGAAGAGCCAGGCAGTTCTGACAATAAGTCACGGAGGTCTGAGGAGATATATTATTAAGCAATTTTCCCCATTTCCTGGGTGATTGATATCAACTACTATTTTAAAACCTTTGGTCCTGTTGGGATGAGCAGCTCTAGACACTGAAAAGCAGAATATGGAGCTTTTTTGGGGTGGACCCTTCTGCATGAGTCGAGGACTAAAAATTTTGTGCTGTCGTCTCTCCTAGAGAGGAGTATGTGCAAGCAGCTATAGCAGGGACCTGGTCAAATCACAACTGCTCTATGCCTGTCTAAAATAAGGCTGATTACTATGATTTACCTTGCAGGGGGCTGGGATAACTACTGAGCAGAGTCAGAAAGGGCCCTGATGCTCTGTACAGCTATTAGCACAAATCCCTAGAACAGGCATAGCACACACTGCAGGAAAAACAAGTCTTTCCCATATTAAATAGCAGCCTGTCTCAGCCCTGAGCCAGAGGAAACAGCCTCTGCAGGACCAGAGGACCCCACAATCTGTAGGGATTTCTCCACCTACAGCTACAAATGGATACCAATCGCTGCCAGTCTGGCCAGGAAAATGGATGAAAAATTACATAGAAAGAAAGTTCCCAAAACAAAGTTATAAAATGCCATGACACCAAACAGCACCTCTACCCCACTCCAGCCCTGATGACAAGCAGGAAGAGACAAGCTCTAGTAGAATAGGGTTTTATAGAGAAAAATGCCTTGACTCTGAAGTTCTGTGCAAACCAGAACTTCAGCCTTTGGCTCCCTACTCCAAAGCGTTTGTGGGATCAGAGGAGTGGCTGAGGTGCATTGAAGGTGACTGCACAGCCCAACAGGACACCTGAGCCTCTTTATGGGGGAAACTCCAGTTGCAATTCAAGAAACAGAGAAACCCACAAACGTGTCTAAGAGTTGGTGTCTCACTGACAGTCCCGTGGGATACTTAACCAACTTGCTAGGAATGATTTCAGGTGACTCTGGAGTCATAGCTCTAGCTCCCATTAGTGGAATATAACAAAAATGAACAAACCACTGAGGAGATGATCAAAGGGTTTAAGGCAATGAGTCTTAAAGAGCCTTCCTAAGCAAGAGTAAATTTTGCACAACCTTAAAGCTGAATCAAGCACCCACTTTTTCCTTAAGGTTAGTTGAACTTCAAAGACTACTTTTTTAAAAATTATTTTCATTCTTTTGGCATGACCAAATCACCTGAGCAAGAGAAGTGCTAGGATTTTATCTGGTTTAATCCACCAGCAGTACAGACAGTTGGACAGGCCAGGCTCAGGCAGTGGAGAAGATCTACCTTTGAGATCAGCCTTTATCAACTTGTGTCACCACCAAGCAGCAGGGACACGGGAGGGACACAGGGCTCTGCTCTTGCGGCTGGGGCTTTACAGCCTGCCATGGCCACCCAACACCCAGGCAGCAGCACTGCACATACAGCAAGTTACTCTCTCATTTTCCATCTCGTCTGTCTTTCCAGCATGGTGGCACTTCATTAAAATCATTATTACTGTCCAAAATGTTGACAAACAGAAGCAACATGTCTTATTTGAATAATATGATGGCAGAAACATGGACAAATCCCCCAGTCTCTTCTGTCTTTCCCTTCTGCAGGCCTCTCAAGATGCCTGTCATTGCTTGGGCATCATGGAATGCCAAAACTGACTGCTAAGACTTCACTGATACAACTGAGCAGATGAGTGACCTTCCCCTGCCCCTGGATGGCAAAGAGTCTTGTTGAACCCAGGAGAAAGCTTACACACATCTGTGTGTTTGTACACATATACATGTATGGACACACATAGAGACATCTAAATACATTAATTAAAATAATGATTTATCTGGAAAAAACATCATGAATGCTTGTCAAGCCAGCAGTTGCAGAGGAGGAATTCAGAGGTCTACATAACCTTTGCTAACACATCTTAATCCAAATGACAGCCTCATGTGCTGTTTCAGCCCTCAGATCAGTTTCCTGAAGATATGCCATGACACCTTTAGCCCCACATGTACTGCAGAGCACCACTTACAGGGCTGAGACACAGGCTGTGATGCTGATCAATCTCTGCTGACTAAAAAAGAAACTCTGCCCCTTCCCATCCTATGCCACATTCCTCCAATCCCCAAACTGTGCCGCCTGCATTTCAGCAGGGTCCTGGCACCCCGAAGTGGCAAAGCTCTGGTAACCTCTCTTCACAGTCTCTGGGCTGCCTTTGCCAGCTGGTGGCTCTAATCTCCCTTTGCAAACATGATCTTGCTGTAAAAACTAACGTCCAGACGCACCATGGAGATTCGGAATATTTATCTGCAGCTCTAACTCCCAGTTAAAAGTTGCTCTTAAGTTGCTCGGCTGTACCTCATATGGTATACAAAGTAAGCACTGCAACTTTCACTCTTCCCTTTGTCTATTCCACTTCCATGATTTCACGTGTGTTGTGTAACCCTTTTCTGCTGCTTGTCCAGAGGCATTTCCACATGGGGAACTTCCACAGCAAAATCATTAGGTAGAGTGGTATAGGATTAGAAGGCTTTTCTGCAACTATTCTGGTGCCAAAATACCTTGGGGTAGTCTGCTGGCGTAACATTGAGTTCGAGAGAAACATTATTTAAACTAATCCTTATATGGCACTAGACTACAACAAAGTGACAGCTCTGGGGATAAACCCTGGCTCATAATTTTGTCCTCTTCTCCCAAATTCTCCCTGGATACACTGAACCATAGTGAAGCTTACAAGCAAGGGTATACACATCCAGCTTTGTTTGCAGGTGTCTGAACTTGCTTTTGTCACCATCAGTAACACCTTTCAGCTGAATCATTGGAAAGGGACATCATTTTAAAGGAATCCCCACTGCTTAAGCTGTAACAGCTCTCTGGCAATAACAGCACCAAGTCCTCAGCAGAACAGCCTTCATTTTTCATGTCTTAAACCCCACTTGAACCAGATCTCTCAGAAGGAAACTCAGAAAGTTTGGGGTTGTCTTGGTAAGAAAAACACTCAGGTAGATGGCACAGGAGCTTGAGACACTGCCTCTGATTTGGTTACAACTTGACAATTAGTAGGTGGGGGCTGAGGAATGAATGAACTCAGCTCTTTGGGGACTGCCTTAAATCACAGGATGAGACTTGGGAAGGTCTCTGTTCCAAGCTCAGCCTGCCACAGGGCAAGAAAGGCTGGGAAGGTCACCTCGTGCTCTATTACAGATGGGCAGAGACACTGTGAGGATTAATTGCACTTTTAATGTGCTTGAACAGAAAGAATACATTATTGTTTGACATCATCCCAGGTCTGCTGGAGGATTTCAGCATGCAGACAGTTTGCACACTGCCAGCACAACAGGATGGCAGGAACATGCCTGTCAGAGTAATAGTTTCACAGAAGGCCCTCAGGAAGGAAAAGAAGGGCTGGAGATGAAGGAGTAACCCCAGCCATTCTCAACAGTGCTGCACACAGAACAACTCTTGCACAGAAACAACCTCCCCTGTTGAGTCCTTCTGGGGCAGAATCACTCACCTCAGGCCAGCAAACCCCAAAGCAGAGGTCCAAGGAGGATCTCTGATGGCCTTTAAGGGGGAAGAAGGGACAGACTTTTCCCCTTCCATTTTTCCCAGAATTTTGAGGGACAGATGTATTATCACTTTATTCCACTTTCAGGCAAGAGATCAACTTAGGGAAGGCTCTCAAAACAAAGTCCTCCAGAGAAAATAGGCCAATATTAAGTGTCAGATGCTTTAGAAGGGAAAAAAATCAGAGTATGAACATGCAGCATTTAGGCCCTTCCTCAGAAAATATCTGGCCTGTAATGCATTTGGCCTCCACATCAAGATTTCCTACTATGATTTCGCTTGATATATTTACACATTAAAACAAAAGGAAATTGAAGTGGATAGAATAACTTTATTCCCAGTGCAGTGTACTGTACAATGTTATTATTACCATAACCTGGAAAGTTTACGAGACTCTTGGTGCTTAGAGGTTCCTAATATCATGGAAATGTAGAAAAGGAGAGAGAAATGGTCTTTTGGAGAGGACTGAGTCATCTGTATTTGGTTCACAGGTCTGGCCATTCATCTTCTCAAAGCTCAGATCCCATCAGTAGAATGACAGCGATGAGAGTCCTTCCCAGAGAGGGTGGTGGGTGACAGATCCTGCACTGACACTCCCTCAGTCCCTGTCAGCACCCACTGGGGCAGCTGCTCCCCCGTTCTGCAGCGCAGCACCCACTGCACTTCCCTGCTGCTGCTCAGCACCCTGACAGCACCCATCACTGTCTGACTGTCCCACCACCACCCCTGCCATCTGCATGTCCTGCTGACGGCTCAAGGATGAGGAACACTTATCTCCAAAGCTGCTGGGCCAATACCTGCTGCTGAACGCACAGGGGCACTGAATCCACCCACCTCTGCCACCTTCCTCCTCCAGGGTGGGGAGAGAGGGAAGCTGCACCTTGAGCTTCCATCTTCCTCAACCTGAATCTACCACCCTGCTTTGCAAGGCAAGCAATGATCTTCCATGCAGCTGGTGCAGATGCAATTTAGCCTCTTCTGTACGTACCCTAGGCAAAGAAGCCAAGGTCCTTCCCATTCCTATTCACAGGCTCCTTGGACCCACACTGCATAGTTACACTTGAGCAAGAAGGAGGGCATCAGCTGCTAATCTGCTGCTGCTTAAACCTCTTAAGAACTTGTCTGTCTCCTTTCCTCACCCTTCCCATCCTGGGCAAGTGGCATGTAAGAGATGCATCTTGCAAGGAGTTCCCAGAAATGGGAAAACACATGGTATGTATGGACCATGGTGGGGTTGAATAAGCCTTTCACTCAGGAAATCCCCATGTGGAATTTCTTGCTGAAGAGACACTGCCAGGGACTGCCTCTCCAGGAGCTGCCCCGCAGCGCTGTTTGTCGCAGACCATGCAGGGCAGAATGCCCAAGGGGCAGCTCAGGCCCCAAAGTCACTGCTGGAGTTGGCGTTTTATCCCAGCTGGTCACACAGTGCACAGATCTGCTCAGAGAGCAGGGCCACACCAGCATGGGGACCTGTGAGGGAGGGGTCATGTCCCCCTGGCAGAGCACAGAGGAGAGCCAGCACATGTGTGAAGGGAAGAGATGTGCTAGCAACACTTGGCGACAGCGAGGAAGGTCAGGTACAAAGGGAAGGGTCTGCAGGAGCAGCATCCCAATGGCCAAACAAAACACCCTGCTCTGGGAGGGGATAGAAACTGCCTTGATGTGTGCTCCAGCACGGCTCATCTGGTCTCATTGATTGCTCCACTAGGAATGAAGACCACAGGCTTTGCTGAAACTTTAGACAAAACAAATTAACCAGGCCAGATCCAGCCCACAATGCAGGGCATGGTATCGATGGGCCATTTGAAAAGGAGAATTCACTCCAGCTTGAGGACAATTATGGAAATAATAATACACAATCAGTGTCCATTAACATTGTCAGCAGGGCTGTGGATCAATATTGTATTAATGGCCAAAGAAAAACCAGCCATACCCATCAGTCAGCAGTTAAGACCAGCACAAGAGCAGAGGGAGAAGAGGTGGCAGTGGGTGGGTGTAACCAAGCCCAGGCGTTGGATGTCTCTGTGCAGCCTGCCCAGGGGAGCCCATTTTCCAAACCAAATGCCACCACCGTTTTCCAAACACATTCCCTGGCTGCTTGTTCAGGGGCCTCCTCCTCCTCAGCTCAACCCCTCACAGCCTCTTTGCCCAGTGCAACAGCAAAAGGAGCCCAGTCCCTGCAGGGAACTTGCCCCATGGGAGGTGCTTGGTACAGTTCAGTCTGATTAAACTCCAGCTTTTAACACAAGGCCAGGCTGGTCCCCTAACACAGAGAGAGGCAATGCAGAAGGCCCAGGGATAGCTGAGGATCAAAGAATATCCATGATCCTGCGTCTCCTCCCACTCCTTGGACTTCTGTCTTGCCTGAGCTCCTTCTGTTGAGTCTTCCAACATCACGTGCTGCCCGGGCACAGTACAGTCCTAAACCAAAAGACATCAGGAAGCCCTCCCTGCCTTCTGACACTAAGTGTTACAACCCCAAACAAGGCAGATCTTCACTGAGGTTCTTTTGCTCTCATACCCTGGTGTTTTTACTGAAGCCCAAACCACAAATGCTCAAAAAAAAAAAAAAAAAAATCTGCTTACTGTATACCTGGCCTAAATTTGCAGCAGGGAACACATCATATTTCAGTAGCAAAATGTCTCTGAGTCCTTTGGTGTTTGTACATTGATCATGGTTAAAACACAAACATCAATTCACCCACAAAAGAAACACAGCCACTCCCGAGATATGCAAAGAATCATGTCTGACCCCACACAACACTTCACAGTTACTCTTGAGCAAGAAGAAAAAAATACAATTTTCAATGAGAAGTGCACAGAGAAATAACAGAGTTGTGGAAAGTAATCACAGACCACAAAACCTGGCTACTTGAAATAGCATGGGTTTTTTTTTTTCACTTGGAAGAGACCAAGACTATGTCTTTACATCTCTGTCTGACTGCATCTCCAGAAACAGAGTTTCTTTTTGCAAAGCTCAGCCAGATGATTTCCACAGTCTTAAAATAACTTTTTGCTTAATCAATGTCACTTCCTTGAAGCACCTCTATAATTTTTTTTCTTCTAGAAAAATGCCAGCAACAAAATCATGTGAGATGTCTTGAATAGCAGGTACACCCCCCAGCAACTACAACACCTGCTCCAGAGACGATAATTCAACTTGAAACCAAAGCAGGATTATGTGCTTTACTAGAGTATCAGTTACCAGATCATCACTTATCACCCCAACTCCACTGCCTGCAGCAGCTCACTAGCTTTCCTAGATGTTCCTAAAATATTCTTACATAGGTCCACCTAACTGCAGAGTGTAAGGAGCAGAGCAAAATTGATCAGCAGCTTTGTTTGGTAAGAAGCAAGTGACAGATTTTACACAAGCAGATCATTATGGTGGCACAAACTCTGCATTACTGCCTAACTCTTATGCCTGAGTGGAATTTCTGTAGACAACTCGATGTCAGCAGGGTGAAGTAGCTTGTCTTCAAACCTTTAGGGGCTCCAGATACAGTGGCTCTCAGAGCCTGCACCTCAGCAACACTGTCGTGGAAGATTCCAGCTTTGGCTGAGAAATGAAAAAAGCATGCCTGTCTCATAATGACCCTAAAAGAGACTTTATCATCTCTCCCAATCCACTTTCCCCTATGCCAGCTACAGAGTCTGAGCTGTATCTCTAAGTCTTGGAGCGAAACCCAATGAGCCACAAAGCCACACTTGGGTGAGGAGCTCCTGCCAAGCTGAGGGCTGAAAATATTGCAAATTTCTTTTCTGTTTGCTGCTGAAATCTCTTGAGCATTTTGGGGGAAAACACAAATGAGGCAAGCAGCCTGGGGGAGAAATCATCCTCTATTCTAGAAGATACAGACCACTAACAGAATGACTTGTTTGTCAGCTGGTAAAATACCCAAAAATGCAACAGTCCAGTCAGAGAAAGAAGGGCTACAAAGAGAGGAACTCAACTGGATGTGGGCAGCACAGACACTTGTTTATCTGACCAATGTGCTGCAGAAACAGGTGAATACTGCACAACAGGTGAGCACCAGGCTCCTTGGTAGGTTTTGTCTCCTTTATACAAACTCCCACCAGGTTTCCAGTCCCTTGAGCCAATCTCCACCTGCTCCATGCACCCACCACCCTCTGAAGGGCGATGAACAGCATCCAGAAAGACTGCAGACCCTCTGCCCTTTGTTCTCAGCTTTCACTGTGTCCATCCCTAGGGGCCTCCGAGAAGCCAGCTCACCAGAGAAGACAAGGCCAGCTCAGATGGACATGAAACTCACACTTCTGCTCTCCCTTTTTTGCCTCTCTGTCACAGCATGCAGGAGCCACTGAAGCTGCATATCCCCACTCAGACAGGAAAAATGCCTTCCAGAGCCACACTGCAGCTTGCCAGCGCTGGGAGCAAAGTCCAACAGGTGATGTCCCCACCATCTGCTGCTAATAACTTGTGTGCAGGCAAATGGGCTTTGTTTGAATGGTCCCAAGGGTTTTACCCTCTCTCCCTTGAATTCAAGATCCGCTCATTTCCCAAGCCACCACAGGTGCTGCTTCTTCTGCTTTTTTCCCCCCTTTTTGTACTTTGAATGCCTTTGGTACAACAGTGACTCTTCAACAAAGAGGTCCATGTGCACAGATCTTTAAACCAGAGTACTTTGAAACTCAGCTGTTGTTTCATGGCTGGATCATTTGACAGAGGAGATGAAAGGAGAGCACAACACAGACACTTCAGTCCTTCAAAATGGGGAAAAAAGTCAATTTGCAAATCATTTGTTGGCTAGATTAGCAGCAAAGGTGCATGAACTCCAATTGATGAATATCTACAGGCTCCTTTTCACATCAAAACCAGAAAAAAATATCAGATGACAGCTGTTGTTCCTGAATCACGAAAAATAAGGCAAAGCAGAGGTAGTGGTTTCAGCTAGTGGGACACAAGGGAAATGCTCCAGTCTTTGCTGGTGAAGACTCCACCAGTCACACCCACATGCTAAAAACCCACTCTGGAAACACAGGAAGAGAAACAAATTCATGCTCCCAGGTATACTAAAAACAACAAGAGGAGAAATAGAACAAAAACCAAACTAGTCTGAAATTAAAGCATGCTATCAGAAATTGGGTAAGAATAGGAGCATTTCCATGGAACTCCAGCTGATGCTAAATGCTAAACCCTGAGGCCCAAATTCTTCATTGCTGAGATGGAAACTGGAGGCTGGTGGGCAGCAGGAGGACTGGCAGAGAAGAGCTGTCAGAGGAGAGGACTTCTCTCTACATGGAGAGCCAAAGGGAATGTATGCCCACGGCTGCTGACCCCAGAGAGGGGGTGTGCAGACATGGGGTAGCAAAGCAAGGCACTGACTACCTGGTGCCCCAGCTCTCCTGGGGACCTCCCTGTGTACGTGACCAAAGCAGCTCCACCATTGCCAGGAAAGTTTCTGCAGAGGCACAGAGCTCTGTGCAGACCACAAAGCCTGCCTGGGAAGCTGGGTAAATACTCAGGCACTGAATCAATGCTAAATCCTCACCTGTCACTGCTTCCAGGGCCCCATCCAGACGGCTCGGAGTGAGCTGGGGATGTGAGGGCAATCACGCCACGATGGCAGTGCAAATATTCTCTTTGCACAGGAGGGGAAAGATTCAACAAATGGCCATGTTTACCTACTGCTATCCCCATCTTCTACAGAAAGCAAAAGGCTATTTCAGCTGTGAAACAGAGGGCAGGAGGGGGGGACAGGGAAATAAGAGCAGGAGAGGGTGGCAAGAGCCACAAGAAAAAGACTGAAATAAATTTTCACTGAAAGCCTGTTTAGAACAAAACATAGAGCTGGAAGTTCAAATGCTACCCTTAATTCAACTATCTAAACCCCAATTTTACTACTGAAAAATGGTGGGCAGCAGGGACTTGTCTCCATCCAAAGCTCTGGGAACAGCAGTGCACATCCCCCATACAGCCCAGGTTCCCTGCAGCAAAGTCACCTCCCAGGGAATCAAAGCACAACATCTGCTCTCAGCTCCAAGCCACTTGGTGGGACAGGACAGGCAACCACGGCACCAGCCCCAGCACAACCACTCACTGGCAAGCCTGGCAGACATGCCAAGGTCCATGGGGACTGCAGAGACTTGGCACCCCTCTGCCAGGCACCCCTCTGCTCCCAGCAAGATCAAGGATTGGAGATGGGTGCGGGTAATGATACGTGGAGGCTGCCTGTGCTACAGCCCCTCAGTGGAAAGAGGCCTTTGTGCTTGAATGAGTTCCAGTGCAAGCCCTCACAAAACACTGAGCTTTTATCCCCCAAGCAGTGCTGCTAAGTGGGGAAGTGCTGCTGTTGCGCTCTGTGATTGTTGGGCAAAAAGCCTAAAGCACAGCCAGGGATCAATCCATGCCTAATTCCAGCCTACAATGCAAAGGCCAAGCTCCACCCGAAAGGAAGGGAGAGAGCGTGGAAAGCAAATGCCAGCATATTGTCAACAGATCTGAGGCAACAGGGGCTGAGTGACACCCCTGGAAATCAAGCCAAGCAATGTTTTATCTTGACAGCATCTTTTACATCCCTGCAGTGCCTTTGGTGTGCAAAGTCCTAGAAAGTCCCTGGTTCTTTCCCTCTCAAGTACCAATAATTAACCACCACAAACTGGCAGACAAGTGAGCAATTCCCTCTGGTTCCGATAAGAGGAGCTGACATCTCTCTAACCCCAGCCACCTCCATTGCTTTATTCTCTTTGTTTATTGATCCTTTTATGCACATAATGCAAATTGACATTTAATAATTCAGCCGAGTTAATGGTGCTTAAATATTAAAAGGCTTTTCTCTTTTAATTAGCTGCAGCAAAATAGGCAACAAAGGAGTGCTAGATAGATGCCATTTAAAAGACTCTTGTCCAAGTTCCTTGGCATTTTTCTAGGGATGGAAAAGAATAGTTCAATGGAAATTTTGTACAAGTCTCCTACTTTCGCTAGGAAAGTAACTAACCCACAGAAGCATTTCCAGAAGCTTTGATTCATAGGGCATATTCATCTCTGTCAACTCTTTGTTTTCTCTGCCTTCTCTACTCCTAATAAAGACAGAGGGGAGTGGAAGGAAAGGCAGAGGGTAGAATGAAAATTCTTCCCCATAAGAAATGCCAGAACCCATCTAACATGGAACAGATGTGGATGCAGAAGCCTTCTGCTACATCGTTGCAAGGCATGCATCCAGGTGAAAACAGAGCTAAAAGGTAGCAGTGCACACAGCTGCTTGGAGAGTTACAAACAGCACAGAAATATTGCAATTATTCCCTGGGGCAAGAATAGCTTATTCAGGAAATTAATTGAATATTACACTGGGAAAAAAAAATCCCATATATTGCAGGGTAAGGGAGCACTCATTTCTCTTCTTCTCATTATGCCAAGGGTTCAGAATAAGAGGGAGAATACGTGGTATCTTTAAAACTCAGTTCCATCTCAGCTGGAGCCGATGGCAGTAATATATCTTAGTCATAATGTTGCTGGTGTGAGTCACCATAACTCAAAAGACTCGGTATTATTTGGGTTGTTTTAACTGTGCATACCTCCTCCCTGAATTAGTGCTCATTTCAAGCCCTCAATTGGTTTGAGTTTGGGATAATGATTTCCCAGCTAACCCAGAGGAGAACCACATAGTCACAATAATTAGATATACAAACTGTTAATAACTTAGTTTAATTACAACCTATTTTCTTCAAATTTAACCTAGACATAAAATTTCAATGAATTCTAATTACATCCCACATTTGAAGAGCCTGTGTTATTACATTATTAATTCCAGACAAAGAAACAGACTGACAAACACTAAATTCCTTACTGAGGATACTTTTTAAAAAATTAATTTTATTCAAGTCAATTAATATATTGACTTGCAAATTCTGTACAAATTCATTCTTCGAGGGAGGAGTATGCACTCTAAATCTGTAAAGGCTAAGCTGCATTTTTCACATGTAAGAAAAATATCAAATTCCCAGTTTATGTGCAAAGTTGAGCTCATCCTTACCACCAGATCGGCTAGGGGCATTTCCAGGAAACATGGGAGTCACTGCTCTGAAGCTGACAGGCAGCACATCATGTCAAAGGGTGTCCTCACATGCAAAGGCACCCAAGGACTTGAGGATGATGGGAGAGGACAGAGCACTGGTCCTTCTGTCCAGAAGTGACAGCGGTGTGCAACACTCAGCCTTGTTCACAGCCAGCATCCCCCCACGCACACAGGAGAGGGCAGTGGTGCACATCTGAGACTCAACCCATTTTACTTTTGTGACCGACCTTAGGGTGGCGAAATTCGGGGGCAGGAACTGCTGCTTTATCTCTCCTTGCACACAAAATCTAGAAAAAGGTCTTTTACAACCATCTTGGACTGTGGTTACCCTCTGCCCATCCCTTTGGCAGAACATGGGGAACCCCTCCTTGCCTGGCAGGCTCTGCACAGGGAGCATTTTCTGTCACTCCACATCTACCACACACAGCTCATGCACTGAAATACTCTGACACCCTAACAACAGTTTTGCATTGTTTCCCTTTCATAGATTAGCCATCTACTCCTCTCCAGCTGTGCAGCACATCTGGCCACACTGCCTCTCCTGGGCAGGCACTCCTTACTCCCAGTTTTCTGTTTACTGTTGCTCAGGAGGCTTGGGAGGTGATAAGGGAGTAAATGCCCTGCGGACAAGTGGCATCTCCAGGCATTTTCAGAGGCAATAAAACACAAGTTCACTTCCAGCCTCTTCAGTACAGAGTACCACTTTTGGCCTTCTGTAGTTGAGAAGACTTAGGGAGGGCAGTTAACTTGTCTCTGAGCACTGCCAAAGAAGGAAGGTGCCTTAAGATAAGCCCCCACAACAGGCTCAGATGGCAAACATGAGAGTGGTAATTTCAGGCCTACATGGAGTTAAAAAGTTTGGAATTGGCACACTGGACAAAATTCCACCGTGCATACTGGCAGAAAAGCGCAGATGGCAACAAGAGGAAGATGCCAGGCCTGGTGAGGCAGATCTGGGCAGCCTATCTGGACAAAAATTCCCATCATGGCAAACTGTGAGAAAAGGAAGCAGCTGCTTAGAGATGTGCCATCCCAAGCTGTGCCAATGACACATATGCCTCCTGGATACCTGTGACTTGGACTGTATAAAAGTGGTACCTCCAGAAGAACACCTGGGCACTCCCACCACCAAAAAGATCAGCAGGAACCTACGTGGTGGTGACTGTAATGTGACTGTCCCTCCAGCACCCCTGCCAGCCCTCTCCCCCCTCCCCCATCTGTCTCTCTACCTCACATCTACTGTTAAATAAAATATGTACTATTGACTTTGGCCTACGGTCTCATTTGCACCTTAATTTGGGCAGAGGCATCTTTTAATAATCAGACCCTGACTAATTTGGTATATCATAACATTATTTTTGTGTGAGAAGTGGGATCATAACAGTAGTCTCCCTTCCACCTGCAGCTGTTCCCAGTAAGATGGAGCCACACTCTGGATATACACGATTAACTAACTGGAATACTACTGGATACTACTGGAAGGCTGTTCCAGCAAATGGGATGGACTTTGGATCATTACTATAAAGAGCTCTCCTTAACCACAAGTGCCAGGTGTTGGCCTCAGGAGCATCCCCCAAACCCTGCAAAATAAGAGTAACTCTGGCATTGCCACATCCTGGCTATATGGATGGCGTTCATTCTGACAAACAGCTGCAGCAGCTCAAACAATCAGACTGGGGAAAAAGAAAGGGGGGGGGGGGGGGGGAAGGGAAAATGAGAATGGACTAGTAAAGAGTTCTGCAAAAAAAAAAATCTGATTATAACTGAAACACAGGGAAGGAGAAGCAAGGCAGGCTGATGATGGCTTGGCTGTTCCCCAGTGAGAGACGAAGAACAATGAACTTAGGAGCAAAAGTTCCACAAAGCAAGGTTATGAATTTATTACTCTGCATCTGTGCAGAGTCAAAAGATCGTCTGAAACACCAGAGACTTGCAGAGGAAATTGGGGAAGCACTAATCCACATGGGATAGTGTTTAAAATAATTTCTCAGCCGGCTGACTGCACAGGGGGTGAGAACAGGGATTAATTCTCTACCCAAGATCATGCATTTGTGCAAACATTGTTGAGCAGCTTGTTCAACAGGGGACTCGGGGACTAACGCAGCCGTATCAAAGCAGCCAGGGTCTGGCTGACAGCTTTCCAAAGGAAGTAAGATGATCTTTGACATGAAGGAAATAAAGCTCTGACAGACTAAAATGCTGACAGGCACCAGCCTCAAAGCTGAAGTATCTCTGAAGAGGAAAGCTCTTTAAAGACTTCTGTTCTCAAGTTCTCTTCTGCAAGGGAAAAAGCTTTGGCCTACTTAGGCAAGGCCAAGGGCAGGCGAAGACCTCAGTATATTTTGAAATCACTTTCCTCAGCTCCATTTGATATTTTCTTGATATTAACAAGAAATTTCACTTTATTTAGAACACTCCTGGTCCTTCAGCTGTATGTGTAATGACATAGAGCAGTCCATCCCATGGAGAACAAAATGGTCCCTTGGTCTCTGAAGGGGACAAGAGAAATGCAAACTTGCACAGAGAGCAAAGCCTCAAAACCAGCCTCCTTTCTTAAAAGACCTCAACCAACCCAGCCTGCTGCAGAGCACCCTGGGACAAATGAACCGACTAGAGAGTGGGCTTCCCATTTAAAAGACAAAATGTCTGCAGAGAGAAGGATGTACAGCTTCTGAGAATGTGCATTTACTGAAATTTCCATCCCCTGGATGAGCAAATCCCTTGTGCTCCCCATCAGGCAAGGAACTGTTTGCTTTCTCAATTCTAGTTTTGCCCCCAGTTTCGGTCTGCTCCACTTCTGCACAAAGGGTGAAGACTCTGGATCTGGTTATGCCCCAGAGGAGCACACCTCTCCAGCAGTCCACCAGACTGACGGCTGACAGGGACTGGGAAACTATTTCCCAGTGTTTGTCCCACAAGACATGCCACAAACTGCCAAGGCACCACCAGTGTGTTTCACTGAGATGGGCAGCACGCCCACCTGTCTTGGGGCATTTTGAAGCCCAGTGTGACGAAAGTTTGCTTGTAATACATTTTGGGTAAATGACAATGAACCATTTGAATCTTGCAAACCACTTTTGCTAATCCTCATCTGGAGGGACAGAAGTTAGCCTGGATGAACTTAGGAAGCTGGTTGGGACAGAAGAAAAACCAAGTCATGCCTTGCTCCTGCAATGGGTACAGCCAGGACTGCTGCTCCTTCCACTGGCCAACAAGCACGCGTGCTGCTGAACACCCAAAATTGAGCACTCAGTTGCATACTACAACCACCATGTCTCCAAACTCCTCTCCCTGTTTGATCATATCCTAAAACGTGTTACAACTATGCACTTTCAGTGTTGATGCCTGCCGCAGAGGAGGCAGAAAGTCATCTGAGGGAGCTGGGGAGCTGCTCAAGACACTTCAAAGGATTTCACCTGCAGTTGCAATGTTCCAAACCACCAGTCACCATTGAGCACTGATGTGAGCTCTTCAGGACCCTATTAATATCAAACTACCCCAACTCCATCCAGGAATCATAGCATCCTGTATTTTTGTTCACTTCCATGGACCTAATGGTCTTCAGATTATGGTCTTCACCCTCTACCACTCTCATACATCCCTGCTCAGCTATGACACCAAGGAAGACAGAGAGTGGGAAAGAAACCCCAAAACCAAGAAAAATCTGTAACAGGTGCTTAGTAGTTGACTTGATGTGTGATGTGGGCAAGCAGGTTCTTCCCTTGGTGCATCTTTGTCTCACCACATGTCATTTGAATAATTGCACTACCATGCCATGCAGGGTACTTTAAAGCTTAGTGTTTATACAACTTTTTGAAGATGCAAAAATCATATAAATGCTAAGTCTTATTGTGATGATTACCTTCCTCACAGGGGGGTTATGAAGCTTCGTAATTAGTGTCTGTAAAGTGTCTGTCTCTGTTATCGGATGAAATGTAACGTGCTAGAGAAGTGTAAAGGATTAATAGCACCAGTAATCTGATGTGGGTTTTACTGTTCTGTGCAACACTTAAAAAATAATTAAAAACAAACCTAAGCTGATATTGATAGGAAGGATGAGGAAGCAGAGACAGATGTATGTGGGGACAGACTGCTCTCCATTAATTAAGCCAAATATCGTCAGTCTCCAAGACACTGCCAAGTATTTTCTTGCACCTGGTGGTAATCATGCATTCAACTTAATGTTGATTTTGGGTAACCAGAACTCTTGAGCACCCCAGAAACACTTTCAATGCAGTGAGAAATACCAAACACAGCTAATGCAGCACACCTCTGACCCCACAACTTTTACACAGGAACTACAGCCTGAGGTAGACAGCAAACAGGTGAGATATGCTCAGAGACCCCACAAACATCTGGAATAGAGGTGAAAGCAACCTGTAAACCCACAGGGTCTCACTCCCATACACTGAAGTCCTTGTCTTTAGTCACTAGCTTGGAGGTGTAGAGAAATTCCACTCCTGAGGCTGTGCAGGATTCAATTGCCCTGGAGCACAGACAGCTAGCAGTCCGACGCATCGAGAGCCACCAGCTCTCTGGCTCTGTGAGAGTAATACCAGCTTTAAATTTCTTCACTATGAGAAATGTGGCTGCTGAAGTGTTTTGCAGTACAGCTACTTCCAAGTGCACAAAGATGGAGAAGCGTTTGGAAAGTCTCTTGAAGAACAATTACCGCCAGTGAAGGAAAATTGCTGGCAATTGCTTTAACTGTTTGAGTACCAGCTTTCTCCCCAGAACTGCAGATGCAGCCAGGGCACCTCCCTCCCAGTGTCCCCATACATGCAAACAGCCCTCCAGATACTCCTCATGACTGCGCTCACACCACACATCCCTGCATTGGGGACAGTACAGGTACTTTTATATACTGTATATGTGCTATTTATATCTATTTATATACTGTATATAGAGTGATACAGGCTAGCCTGCCTCTACACACACAGCTTGCAACAGTAGCTCCCGGGCAGACTCCAAAATCAACAGGATGTCCAAGCACGGCAGGCAGGTGTTTTCTTTTTTTTTTGTGCAATTGTTCATCAGGCTTCACTCTTATTTACTGCATTTGCCCACATGGTTTCTTCTGGTGCCAGTTCTCTTTGGTTAATGCCAAAGGGATAAAAGCAATGCTGGTTTTCCCTTGAATATGTGCATGCAGATATGTCAACACTTTCCACAGGCAAATGGGCCAACATTAAAACTCAGAGAAGCTACAGAAAGAGTTCAAAGGACCACACATATTTCAGACAGAGTCCCACAGTACTGCCAGGTCATCTGCAAGCCTTCTCTACAGGCTGCTCCACAGTGATGATCTTGACCAAGCTTTAAAATGTCCCCAGAGAAGCGTCTCCACAGCTGCTTTCATGTTAGCATCAGGAACTTGTTCTGGCACCCAGCCCCAGTTGTCCTTACAGACAGAGGTTTAAGACAGGCTGGAACAACAGCAGCTAGAGCACCTGTCTTACAGGAGACATCTTTTCTGTTTATCACTTGAAGGCCCACAGCAGGGGGATCTGAGCTCTCATCAAGTATTACAGTAATAGGTGTGATTATCAACAGTCTTGGTAGTGTCTGATACACCACCACAGCAAGCAAGACACATCCTTTCTCTTTAGAGGACTTCAGGTGATGATGGGAAGCAAATTACACCACAGCCAGAAACACAACAGCCTCTGGAGTCTCCATGGGATGGGGTGGGAGCCTGAGAAACTAAACAAACGCCCCTCTTCACCTATGGAACTTCACTCATTACTCACTTCGAAATCCTGAGGAGCCACTTACACTGACTCACTTGAGATTCAAAAGGAATACAAAACATGTGGCACTACAGAGCAGTGTAACATCCCTGCCCTGTGCAAAGGATCAAGCCAAATGTCCCTTCACCATCTTTGGTTTTACAGGGGAGAAGTTGGAGGGGGTGTGCTTCATTGCAGGAAGCTCTGCTAATCCTTGCTATACATGAGCAATAAGGGCAAAGGATTAGCATCACCAGCTGCTTTGCTGGAAAGTGCAACAAGGAAAATTGGATGCATATATGCAGTGTGGAGCCATTAGGAAGAATTGCCTCAAGCACCTCCCCCTCCCCATATTGCAGCTCATAATTCCCCATATCGGGAGCCCTGCACTCCCCTTCAACACTGCCTTTATCTCATCTTCTCTGCAGCCTGTTACCCCAAATGCCACTTCCACCCCTGAAACACAACCCCCCTTTCCCATCAGCACTGGTGCAGAGCCTGTTACTCTGATCAAAACCACACTGGGCAGCTGGTGCACACTGCAGAACCACGAGAGAATGCAGCACCTTCTGGAGCTTGGCCTTAGCAGAGTGGAGATGCCAGACACCCCAGCTGTGAGAAGCAGTCACTTTGCCTCACATTTTGCTATCATTTTTCATATCAGAAAGACAATACGTACACAGGTCGGGGAAGAGGGGCTGCTTCCCTGAGAAACAGAACACAGCTTCCTCTGAGGTGGAACACAGCTGGTTAACAGAGCTCAGGAACATTATCTAATTGCTCAGGCTAGAAAGGGAAAAGCAATCTAAACTGATTTGAAGCTTCAGAGGGAATTAGGGAACAGAATATAATAACCTAAGTTGGAACTTGGCCATGACTCATGGGAAATAGGGAAAAAAAGTGATTCTGGTCTTTCACGAACACAAACAAATTGCAACTTGGTATTCCACTCCTTTCCAGAGTAGTACAGGCCTGCATTTGATCTCATTCTCACTAACAATGCTCTTTAAGAAGCAGCTTTGAGGTAAGGAAAATGCACTGGCTTTATACCAATATAGCTGTCGATTACGCTGTGACGCTGTGCTAGAGAGGACATAATGCTTCACATGGCACAGGGGACCTCAGCTTTGGGAATATGCAGATTCTGAATCCTTGAACTTCACTATTTTAAAATCCTCCAGCAAATCTTCAATAAAGTAAATCCATACTAACAACCAAACACAGACACTTTTCAGAATATTCCATATCTGTCACCTCAAGACTTTTCACAAAGCACCTACAGAAGAACAGCAGGTTTCCTGTGGTCAGGTGCCAGCTGCACAGATCTGGGTCCCTGGCACAGGACAGTGGCACTGCCCCTGGCTTGTGCCCTGACTGAAAGTCTTGGCTGTAAAAGGCTCATTCAAACCCTGAATCCTCAAAGCAATGTCAGTACAGCTCTTAGCAGTCCTGGAGGCACAGTGAGATGAGACCAGAAAAGTGTTCATTATCAAGGCAGGAAAGCTTTCCCTCTCATTAGCTCTGAAGCTTCCCTGGTATCTTACAAAGTGTGAGAAGCAGCCAAGCCAAACCTGGTCTGTTTTAAAGAACAGCCAGACTCCCACACAGGTCTGAAACACTGCACAGCTGCCTGCAGCTCACATTAAGTTCACATATGGGACAGGTCATAGCTAAAACAGTGCTTGGAAAAAGCTGTCAGCAGTGCCAGACTGCTCCTTTCCCACCTCCAACCTTACAAGTATCTGTAAACAAGTAAAGACAAGGCTGGTCCCTTTCTGCTTCAGCCTACTCAGAAATTCAGCCCTGACAAGGTCTAAGCCACAAGCCATTCCTGTTGTAGACATGGCAGGAACAAGCTGGAGAGCACAGAGGACCATGGAGAGCAAAGCCCACTTCTCCTGTTCCCCTTGAGGAGAGGGCTTTTCCCACAGCCAGACACTGCCAGCCCTAACTGTGAGAGCTTTGACAGGCACAAAGTGGGCACAAAGGCCCTCATCATCCCTACCTGTCAAGTGCCTGTTTCATCCACTCCTTAAGGTCAGCCTTGTCCCACTCTTAAAAAGCAAAGATGGAGTTAATGCTGGGCTCATTGAGCATTCAGGCTGACTGATTTGCAACGAAATCCACGCCCATGCTTTACCACAGCAAGGTGTCCCCACCCAGACAAGCCAGCAACAGTGTTTAAGCCCATGGAAGTAAGTGGATGCATTATACACTACACCCAGTGCAAGTGCTGTGCCAACATGGGCTTGAAGATTAGTCCTCTGCTATAAGGAGCACAGGGGGACAGGTAGGACATGAACACCATCTCTTCTGCCCAGTAGCAACCACACAGCTTTGGTAACATTTCTGCTCTTTTCTGAAGTAGAAGGCAGGGGAGGTGGGATTGGAGCTAGCTTGCGGAGATAGGGAAGTCTGCCAGGAGGAATTAATTTCAACAGTTTTAATGCTTAATATAATCCAGGAAAGAAAACCCCAAAAAACCTCCAAGCCTTCACAGAATGGAAACTGTCATAAACCAAAACACCTAACACTTAAAACCCATGTACAAACAAAGGAACAAAAGAAACTGGCAGTAGCCTTTGCTCTCCACCCCATCACACTTCAGTTCTTAATGGTAAAGCAGGGTGGTGGGAGACACTGCCTGCTGTGGACTGAGTGATGCACTGGTGAGAGACACTTAGAAAGGGTCTTGCACTGACCTTGGAAAAAGGCCAGCGATGGATTTTCTGTGTCAAATATGCACGGATACAATCCCACCTTCTGCTGCAAAATGGTAACTTTCACTGCAGTTAATGGGAATTACACCTATTTAATAGACAGACAAATTGATTTTGTGATCCCACGTGCCTGGGCCTGCAAGATTTCCAGTCCACATAACTTCAGATAAAAATCCAGCAGACCCCAAGATAATGAAGTCTGAGATTCCACAAACACTGCTTCACTGAGCAAAGCTCAGATGTGCTTGGAGCTCAATGCAATCACAAGATTCTGCTAAATTACCTTGGGCCAGAAGTACTGCAGATCAGGATATTTCCAGGCAGGTGAGGGACTAATGTCATGAGAATTGCTACCTAAGGGATATTTTTATCGCTACTGTATTGCTCCTGGGCAAAATGCAAAAGGCATTATGTGTACACAGAGCTACAATTTCCATCTAAGAGCTGAGCCCAAGCTTCACATCAAGATGTTTGACTTTACTCTGCAAGCTTTGCTTGTCACAGTGCAAATGCAGCGATGTGTTTTAGGAGATCCCAAAGAGTGAGAAAGGCGGCAGGAGCAGCTGTCACCTGCCGAGACACAGCTTGGCAGCTTAGTCAGCGTCACACTGAGGGCTGTGAAGTACCTGACAGGGGCAAAAAAAGGTCACAGAGATATACTTCACTAGTCGATCCTGGCACCTTGATCAAAGCACTTGTGGGAAATGGGAAGACTCCTCAGCTTTGCTCCCCTTTGTGCTCTCCTCGCACTCCTCTTGCTGAGCTTCTAAGCACAAGTAAAAGGCAAGAGGCTGCTGCTGGAGCCAGCAGGTGCCTGGCAGCTGAGGGAGTTTGATAGAGACAGCAGAAAAAAACCTGAGGCATGAAGACAAGAATCTACACTTTTTCTCCTGAAACACTTACTCTTTTCTGTGGCACGGGAAGACTCAACACACTGGAAGAGCACGAGGCATCCCCATAGCAGCAGTGGGGAGCTAAAACTGGAGCCTCGCTGACCAACAGGTTGGGAGCTCAGCAGGGCTCACTCAGCAGTACAATCGCATGGCAATGCCTGTTCCAGATGTAAAGGCTGTCCCAGAGTCCTAAAGATGAATTAAGAGTGTTCAAGCAAGGCTTTGGCTTGCAATCCCAGCTCCCTCGCAGGACACAGCCTCGGCTCTCCTCCTCCCTTAGGAGCACTCAGGGAGCGTTAATTGCATTCAGTTCAGCATCCCGTGTCCATTCACAGTAACTCCACCCCAGAGGACCCTGCGGACCTTCTGATACATTGTTCTCCCTGCACAGAAATTACGTAGTTTAGCAGAGCACTGGTCACAGACTGACTCATTTTGCATCCTTTTTTTGGCTCTTGGCCATAGTGATGGTGGGACAAGAGTGGACGCAGCTTCCAGGGAGAAAATCCTGCTCCTGACCCACTGCTCCCGTCCAAAGGCAGACAGCTGAAAGAGGCACTGTGACAGCTTGTGGGAGCCTACATCACACCTGGAGAAAGGGAGGTGGGAGAAAAAGGAAAGACTTATCACCCCTCCTCTCTGGAGGGGAAGTGCTTAGACTAGAGGGATTTGGATCACTGCCCTTCCTCTCAGCCTTGCACAGGCCTCTCATCTGAAAAGGGACAGATGCTCATGCCCCCCTGTCAGGCTGGTCAGCAGCTGCACAAGTAAGGGAACTGGGCACACAGAGATTAAGGACTGTGATGGGGATATTCAGGGAGTCAGCTGTTCAGTCTAGGAGCTCACTGCATTCATTTGTTCCCATAGCTATGGCAGCCTTCAGCAACACACAGTGAGAAACAGCCTCTTTGGTGCTCATCCTTGCGATTTCCAGCCCAACAGCCCAGTCACACATTTCCCTGCCTTCCACAAAGGGAATCACAGCACAGGAAACAACAGGGCCCTCAGGGCCTGTTTTCTGTACGGTATCCAACACAGGTTAGCAAAGGCTGCCTGGTGCATTCCTATGGTAACCTCACTGCAACAGCTCATACCCCACAGCACCCCAAGGGCTTAGAAAAACAGGTGCTATGAGATGGGGGGGTTGCTCCACTCATGAGCAACCTGATTTGCTGCTGGAGAAATCCAGTCCTTGAGGAATAACACAAGGGAGAGAAGTGATGAGCAGGCAGTAGGAGACTGAGACAGAAAGCCTTCCTGGTGTTTATTAAAATAGTGTCTGCCAGTCACCTCCTCGGCAGTGGTGGCATTTATGCTGTGAAGCAGTGCCTTGAGGCAGAAGCCAGCGCTCCTGGTGCAAATGCCTGGTTCCCACAGGAGGCTTCCAGCAAAGCCTTGCCATCAGCCTTCACACCTGCAGGTCTTTCCCTTCCAAACCGCCCCAGTGCATGGAGCCCCTCAGCCTCCTTGAGCCCTGTCTCATATCCCCACAGCTCTGCAGGTCACGCTGCCTGATAGGAAGGGCTGAAACACCCAGGGGCAGGGAGGAAGGAAACAAGGGGAAAGGGCAGGTGGAGATGCAGGAGCTACTTACCTTACCTTAGCTAGACACGTGGTCAGCCCAGCCATGAGACCTAGCTGGGATTGCCGTGCCCCACAGCAAACACCAGCACTGCCCTCCCAGTAACCTAATAATGCTCATTACAGTAGGCTGGATCCTTCCACAGGGAAAGCACAAGGTCTCCCACACAACTGCTCCAACAACGGGTTTCAAGCCACGGAACACACAACCTGTGACAGACCCCTATTCATCACCTGAGCCTGGTTCTTCAGCCTGGAGGCTGATCCTTGCCCATTAGCCTTTATCACTTCTCCCTTTGCAAGCTCCCTTCTTCCTTGAACACTTAGGCACTTGTAGACTGTTTCATGGTCCATCTCACCCAAATCAACCCACTTGCCACAGAAATGCATTCATGTGGGGGTGGAGCCCAGAGAGTTTAATGATCTGTTGCAGTACCAAATGCTACTTGAGTAGGGCAGGAGGAACATTAAATATGATCTCACATCACACATGAAAATCCTTCTGTAGTCATAAAAAGGAAAGCCAGAACAGAACATAAAACCATTGGGGGATTTTTGTATGTTTTCAATCTCTAGGTATCCAGGCAAGCCAAAAGACTAGGGCAATGCTGGACAGTCACACCAACACAGTGAGCAAGACAGCATTTCACCATTCATTGCCTATTGATGCTACCAAAGCACTGGGAGATGCTCCCATCTTCTCCCAAACCACAGATTTTCTTCTATATCCCATGTTCTAATTCATACAGCTGAAAAAAGAAGGGGTGAAAAAACCAAGCTGGCAGCTGGTAGCCAAGGGCTCAGTGCCCTCACCTACACACCCATGGCCGGGGAGATCCTGTGACACCAGCTCCTTCATAAAAGGCATGAGTTAGAGACCCAGGGAAGGCAGCTTTTCAGTAGCTCTAAGGGATGGCTGGTGTCAGGGGCTGGGGAGGGTGGGAAGCAGTTGGGACTTTTAGCCCAGACACAGCCCCATCCTAAGCTGTTAACTCTCCTGGGGTGTCTGAGTGCTCTGGGAAGGACTCACCTCAGGACGCCACTGAAACCAGCCAGGTCTGTAAATGGATTCCTCAGGGCATCATGACAAGAAGAAAGTCCAGATTCATCTGGCTGAGGGCATACATGCTGCTTTCCTTCCAATATCTTCCTGCCTAATGCTGCTGGCTGCCAAGCCCAAATGAGGCTGGAAAATGAGTAGGTAGTTTTGGCGAAGAGTAGTTAAAAAAAAAAAAAACAGAATAGTAGCCTGCTTCAAATGTTTTCAGAGAATTATGGTTACTCTCAGAGGGAGAACATCAGGGAGCAGCATCAGACACACCTGGGGAAAAGCAAGTCTGTCTCTGCTCACCAGGGGGATGAGATTTTGTTGGAAGACAGAAGAAAACTCAGTTATGTGCTCTGTATATAAGACAAGAATAGATGTGGTATAAAGTGCAAGTTTCATCCTGTAGCATGAGAATTGTCTTGAGTTTCTTTGGATTACATTTCTCAAACTTTTTTTTCCCTCCATGCCCACAATCCCTTCCACAACTAAATCACGCCTCTTATGCAGATACAAGGCTGCTGAAGAAGCAGGAAGCATCCAAGCTGGGAGCCAAAAGCTCTGATGGAGATTCTAAGGGAAATACAATGGGTTACAGTGATCTAAAGGCAACATGACTCTGGCTGCACGATGGAGGAATTACTACAGCAGGAACCACCTGAACCAGTGGAAGACAGGCCTTTCAAGAGGCAGTGCAAATGAAGCAGTGGTGTGACTGGAGCTGGCTTTGGTGCCCAGTAACTCCATGCAGCACAGCACATCTCCTGTCCCAACCACCGTAACAGATGGACCCAGAAGTCATGGACTAAATGAACACAATGGACATTTTGTAGGCATTTATGGACATTCTTTCAGGAGTCTGGTCCATCAGCTATGGGAATGGTAACTGTGCATTATACCAAAGGGTAGGAAGTGGAATGCATGGCATAGTATGGGACCTGAGTGTGACAAACAGTATCTTTAAGGGGTGGAGAATGTGCTGGGTTTGGCTGGGATAGAGTTAATTTTCTTCATAATAGCTAGTATGATCTGCTTTGTGCTGGGAACAGCGCTGATAACACTGGGATGTTTTCTTCATTGCTGATCAGTGCACAGCACCCAGGTCCTTCCAGCTCCTCACACACACACCCCCGCCCCCACCAGCAAGGGGGCTGGGGGTGCACAAGAAGTTGGAAGGGGACACAGCCAGGACAGCTGACCCCAACTGACCAAAGGGATGTTCCACACCACACAGCATCGTGCACAGTGTGTGAAGCTGGGGGAAGAAGGAGGAAGTGGGGATTTGGAGTTGCTGTGTTTTACCTTCCCAAGGCCCCATTATGCACGATGCAGCCCTGATTTGCTGAGGATGAGGGAAGCCCTGCCCTGCCCATGGGAAGCATTGAATGAATTCCTTGTTTTGCTTTGCTTGCATGTACAGTTTTTACTGTCCCTATTAAACTGCCTTTAACTCAATCCATGAGTTTCCTCCCCTTTATTTTTCCAGTTCTCTCTCCCTCCCTACACGGGAGGAGGGAGTGAGTGGCTTCATGGTGCTTAGTTGCTGGCTGGGTTAAATCATGGCACAGGGTCAGGAGCAAGGGCCTTTGGAGAGAGCTGATCCCTCCAGTGTCATGGCATCAGACCCAGACAAGGAGGAGAAGCAGCCCATGTGTTTTGCAGCATGAGACTCAGAACTAGAAGAGACCTTGAGTCGAGCAGTGCCCTCCCCCTGAGTCACACCAAGCGCCCAGCAACGTGAGCAGGCAAGCACGTAAACAAGCAGATGTGAGTGGAGCCTGCAAGGAAGACTTCCTCTCATATTCCTGGGGAAATAACCCTGCCAGTGGTGTTACCTCCTAAAAAAGAAATACACATACAAGGCATTAAAAACACACAAATACACATTTGCAGGGGTGGTGGAGGAAGCAGGTGCTGTTTGCTGTGGTTCTGAACCAGACAGAGCCTGATACGCTTTCTAGGAGAAACGTAGTGAATCTGTCTTGCACAACAGCAGGGACACCAGGAGGGTGTCACTCTGGGGACCTGTCACAGGCTGTGCTGTTCATCCCAGGGACACACTTGGCTTCTATACACACCCTGTATTATTTTCTCAGTAGTCATTTTCCCAGTAGCCATACTCCACAATACATGCTATAAAACCTAAAATGTTAATTGGAGAAAAGAATTTGCCTAAGTTCTTATGATAGCTTGTGAGCACTGTCCCCCCTATTCCCCCCTTCCCTTAGCAAGGGTTACTCCCAGCATTTTCTCCCTACAACCAAGGCAAGGCAGCCCCCAATCACCTTGCTGCCTGGTGCTATTGCAGCAGTCTCCTCCTGTCAGGCTGCTGCTTGGTGCTGTGCACCACATCCTCCCATGGGACCAAGCAAACGACCTGATACCAGCTGAGCTCTATCCCCTCAGCACACTACCCAAGCACAGCTTGTTTGCTTTGCTACAGGAACAAAACTGCACAATTAACTGTTAACAGAGACAGTTCGGTTCCCTCCTCCTACACCTTGTGCCCAGGAAGAAGGAGACAGTGGAAAGAAAGGGCAACACATTCAAAGCAAGGCCAAGGACCTGCAGTTTGACAGCTCTGTTTTGGGAGTCATTCCCCTTCCTGCTGAAGCCCGGGGCACTGGTCATGCATAGGGCAGGCGCTGGACCAATTAGCTGGCATGAAAGGCTTAAAATCCAGCACCTGATGGGAGCCAATCACTGGTGCATGTCAAGCAAGTGGTACCCTGGATTTTAATTGTCTCCCTCTAGCCTGCGTTGCTCAGAAAGCCTGGCACAGCAGTTGCTCAGCCTGTTGTCCAGAAAGCCGTGATACAAGCTGGAGGAATGGGGCTCTCCTTCCCTCAGGAATGTGGCCAGCAGCCCTTCTGCAGCAGCCAGCACCCTTGCCATCTGGGCAGAGGAGCCTGTTCTCTGCCAGCCCTCCCCTCCAGCACCTTAACAAGCCTTCTGCTGACTCTAAAAGCAGCATCAGCTCGTTCCATAGCCCCAATACTGTTAAATACTCTCCTAAATATTACAAAATGCTGCTGTCATTGTCCCCATGCACATTCCCCTCATGCCATCAACTGCAGAGACCTCTACCTGACTGCTTTAAAATCTCATAAACTTTCCCACTCTTTCTCAAAGCTGGAGTTACTGCTCTCCCTGGTACTCAGGCTGGTTCCCTGAAAGTTATGGCCAAGTCAAAAATAAACTCGTGGTTTAAATTTTGCGCTGATTTAAGATTTAAAGTCATTATTTATTTCTGCCTTCCTGCCTCCTTCCTCCCTCTAAGTGTTTCTGTGACCAACACTAAATTAAAGCAAGTATAAACAAGGCTGAGGAGAATTCCAGCTAATTTTAAAAGCTAAAAGCAGCATCTCTTCCACCCTACTACTCCCTCCTACTCTTATCCTTGTATTTTATACAAAGGGTAGTTTCCCCCTCTTTCCATCTTTACTAAACAGATTTTCCAACCTCATGCTCCCTTATTTCGGCAATTAATGGAAAACAGGCAGCATGGTGTGACTCATTAATGTGGAAGCCCAATACAGACTTAAGGACCAGGAGCTTGGTCAGGGAGCTAGTTTAGAAGTGAAAAACACTTCTTACGTATTTCAAGACACAACCCTGATGCTTCTGGCCTTCTCAGAGGCAGAGTGGATGCTTTTGTGCACATAAAAGGTCTTTACAAAAGGTTTGCACATCTCTCTAACCACAACTTTACAACTGCCTCATTGCCACAAAAGACAGGCTAAACTCCAAGCCTCGAGATTTCCAAGCTGGCATGGGGCTGGCAGGAAGCAGCTGGCATCAAACCTGCTGCAGACCAGAAAGGCACTGGAGGTCAGAGAGTGTTGCTAACCTTGTCAGGTTGTTCACTACTGAGATTTCTGGAAGCTCTTGATAGCTGCAGCATCTGGATTTAAGGGATACTGAGACTGTGCTTCCTTGTCTGGATTACTTCTGAAGCAATCACGGAACAGGCAGCCAACAGGGAGGAGTGAGGAGGGGAGCTCCATGACTCTATGGCACCTTCAGCACAGCTTTGGGTGAAAGCTGGGACCGGAAGCTTCTTGTTATCGGGCAGCTTCTGTCAGACTCCAAGAAAGCATGAGGATGCAGCAACCCCCATAGCAGGCTCTTAACTTGAGAGGCACCACCCACACTGGCCCTCTCCAGCAGGAACAAACTGGGGTCAAACCAGTTATGGAGCACAGCTGGACCAGGCTGTAACCCAGCTGTGGAGAGAACCACCTAGCCACCCTCACAGGAAACCTGTTCCTGGCTGCTGTTCCACATGGAGGGAAGGGATGGGCATGAGGCAGAAACCACTTCTGCCCTCTCTCCCCATCTCTTTAAAAGGCTGCAGGAAGGGCATTTTTCTCTTTCCTGGGGCAGCTTTGACGTGCCAGGCCTGTGTCCCCCATGCAGAGGGGATGCAGCAAGCTGTCCCACTGCCCTGGCAGGCGAGCCTGCTGCAGTGCCCAGACAGCCCAGGGAGGCACACGGAGGGTGCCCAGCTCAGAGTTTAAGGCTCTTTTTCAGCCAGGCTTTTTGTTCAGCCAGGTACCTGGCTCAAGCCTGGTTCCCACTTGAGAAGCACCACCCTGCAAACCCCCATGATGGGGCCCCCCTCTGTAGGCTGTGCAAATTGGAATACAAATCAGAGGAAAAAGCTTTCCTCTGTTTGAACAAATTGCTATAGATTCACCCCCGTCTCAGGTCAGAGCCCCCGATGGGAAATATTTTCACTGGCTGACTGCTAATAGACTCTGGAGCAGCCACTGGATCGATACCTGAATAAGAAAATTAGCCAAAGCACACAATCTGATTTTACCTTGTTTTGAATTACAGCAGGTTTGTGTTTATTTCACTCCCCTTTCCCTCCTTCCTTCTCTAGCATGCTTCCCCCATCCCTGCTCCCTGGTTACCCATCTATCAAATCTAGTCAGATTTGTGGAAATATAATAAAGTACGTGCAGGAAGAAGTAATGCCTTTTGAAAAATGTTTACATGCATTAATATTTTCTAGTGACACTGCAGCGCTGCCACTCCCTCAGAGGAGATAGCTCAGGAGCAACAGCAAGATTTCCATACATCCTCCTCAAAAAAGCAATATGCAAACAACTTTAAAAAAATCTGCAAATCAGACAGAGATTCCCTCTCAGAAAACCCAAGAGGTCAGTAGCAAGGTTTCAATATCAGGAATTTAACATAATAACAGTAATAACAACAACAACCGTAATAACAACAGCAGCTCAGTCCTTTCAGTCGATGTTGGAAGCAATGGGGATGTGTGACCACACCTGGGCTGGATTTACGAAGCAGAGAGGGCTACAGACACCAGAAGCCATCCCTGTTCTTTGCAAGACTTCACCAGCAAAGGGACAAACAAAAAGCTGCCTTTCACAGAGATTCAGGGCTGTGTTTCTGACAGATGAACACATGAACCATCCTAACTTCCTAATCCTTTCTTGCTGGTTTACAGCCTATTTCATTTTAATCTGGGAAAGGCCCTACAAGAAAGGGAGAGACAGAGAAATAGATCACAGATACTAAGCACATTAAAGAAAAAAAGCTGCCAAACCAACTGTTCAGATAGGGCACTGTGCCCAGATAAAATTCAGTGGGAGTAAAATAATTCCTTCTACTTCCTACCCCAGCATCCCACTCTTCACGCTATCTACAACTGTGTCAAATGAAGAGAGAAAGCACGACTCAATCTTCAGCTTCCTGCTCCTGCACATCATGCTGTGAGGCAAAGCCACCAACCGGGCACCAGTGGAGAACTCAAAGCACAAAGGAACCCCGGAGCATCCGACGTGAGGTGAGGTGCCCCTGTCGCATTAACACACCGCAAGCGGCTTCCAACCAAACAGTCTGAGCGGAACCTCACACCAGCCTCCTTACAAAGCTGCCCTGAGAAACTGCACGTCCTCCTGCCTACCCAGTCACTCACTGCTACACACTAGGGACAGGCCCTCTTCAGCACAGGGCATCTGCTGAACAGTTTTCTGTTCAAGGGAACTGGCTGAGTATCCCCACGACAACCCTGCAAAAACACTTGTGTGTCTAATAAATAAACATGTATGTATTGTATATTCATGCAAATACACGTGAGTACAGATATACCTACACACACAGAGCTATTTCACTCCCTGTGATATGTGGTCAAGGGGTTTAACTTTCTCGAGCCCCATGTTTGTTTAATCTTTATGTTACACTCGTGAAAGACTACTAAGTATAAATGCCACCACACATTATGCTGCACATAATGGAAAATGTACAAATGTCTACCAGCACAGCTTCAGTTTCCTTCTGTATCTGTAGCAGACTATACCAGGAGTTTGCTAATTGCAGCATGTTAATCACAGAACTTTAAAGAGAAGGATAGACCATAAATACCATGTAGCAAAGACCATCTTAATGAAAGAAAAATAGAAAAAGACATTTTTTTGTAAAGCAGCACTTACAGTATGTGATACTGGATCAAGTCCAGTGAGGGATCACTGAAATGGCCAGGCAGGTGGAGCATATGGTACATGAAGAAAAGCTGAGAAAAAATGTGGGTGGGTTTCTTTGGTTGCTTGGCTTGGCTTTTTTCCTAAGCCTCAAAAAAAGACAAGGCAGAACTTACTGCTATTGCTTAATTGGAATGTGGTGAATGAAGGGAAGATGGACACAGAGTCAGACTCTCCTCAGTGGTGCATGGTAGAGGAAGGGCAAAACCCACAAGACACAACACAGCATACTGCTATTTCTAAAGACAGAATCTATTTCACCATAAAGTTGGTCAAACAGCAGTAGAGGGGCCCAGAGACTGTATGGACCCTCCATCTTCAGGGAAGCTCAAAGTTCATCTGGAGGAGGTATTTAACATCCTGCCTTCACTTCTAACGTCAGAGTAGCTCAGCTTTGAGCAGAGGGCTGGACCAGGTGACTTCCAGAGATCCCTTCCAACCTCAGTCATTCCATGAAGTAACCACACTCAGAACAGGTTTAAACCTGGAGAAGTATAAAAAAGGTAAACACCAAAACCACAAAGGAGGACTATCACAGACATCAGACTTTTTAGCATATATTTTTCTTCTGACTTACTCAGTTTGGTTTGGCTGATTTCTAACATTTGTTCTATTATTGCAGATGCTATCGGAGATTAACAAGTTTTTTTATGGTTTAAGGCCTCTAAACCAGGCTGCAACCCAGGCAGCAGGAATTTTTGTCAGTACTTTCACTGAGATTCAGACTGAGCCCTCAATCACAATTACTTTGGTGCAGATTTAAATCTCCAGACCTTGCTATCTCCCAGAAAAATGTAAGAAGAATGGAAAGTTACCACAGACTAGATGCAAGCTCAGTCCCAATGAAACAGAACTTTTTCTCCTTTAAAGACAAACACATATTTCCCTCTCTGCTCTGTTTACAGTGTTTATTTTCCCCATTAGGAAGTTACTGTACCATATCCTTCCTTGAGGACCATAAAACCCAGAAAGGGCTTCTGGGAAGGTGGCCACAGAACTCCCAACACAACACAAAATGTCACAGCTTTCCCCAGGCAGAGATTCTAGAGCAATCTAGCAGATTATCAGAGATAAAAACAGTTTTTCCCAAATGGATGAGTGATGCCTTTGCTGCAGTGCCTCCAACTAGGTGCTGCTCACCTAGGGCACCTGGCTGCTGCCATCTGAGGGGCTGCACACTCCGGGGGGAGAGCCTCCGAATACCGGGGAGGATGAACAGACTGGCTATGAAAGGGGAAAAGTCACATTCCTGAGAGACTAAAAGATAAAAAAGGAAGGTCATTCTACGATTTAAATAGGTGAGAGCCTCATGCAATTCTTTTCTTCAGTGAAAAGGACTACACTTACCTCTACTCAACCCAACCATCCCCAGATGCTGCAGAAGAACTGCAGATTTGGATGTATTACTCATTGGTTACCCAAGAAACAACAACACACTGATCCAGCAGCAAACAACATTAAGAGCACAAAAGTATCATGAGGTGACAGCTTCTTTCCCCACCTAGGCAAATGTAGTGTCTGGAGGCTTTTCTGCCCTGGAACATGTGGGAGTTAAGCCTTGGCTTCATTCCAGCATCAGCCCTGGGCTGAGAAGAACCCTGGCCCAGCTGACCCCCACCAGGCAGGGCAGTGCTACGTGAGACACACCAGCTCCAGAAGCACTCACAGACCTAGAGCCCACACTTCTTCTTAGTGATGAGATGATGGACGACTGATCTGGAAATGTATCTGCCCAAGAAAGAGGCAATAAAAAAATTCCAAAAATAAAATAAAGGCAACTACAGCAATAAAGCCTGTGTTAGGAATACCATGAACTGAATTTGTGTGTGTAAATCTACACATTTAGATGGACAAGGAAGAAGGTGAGGCTGGAAAGAAGTCACTAGGAAGGAAGGAAGGCAAGATAAGGGAGCACAGGGAATTTGAAAAGCTGTTTGACAGAAAAAAACCCCAAGCAGCTGACAGTAAGTTTGCTCTCTCACTCTTGCTCTAAAATTGAAGCAGTGATGGGAGCTCACACCAGCAGAGCAAACACTACAGTAGAGACTGCTGGTGTGGCTATAGAAGCAACCCTGGAAGATTTCAGCCCTGCCTCAGATCACATTTGATCTCGCACACAGACCCCAAGAGACCCAGGAGTTGGCCCTTAAGCCCAGACCCTCAGTTCCCCGATGACCACCAGGCTAAGTCCTCACCCCAGTGAGAGGGGATAAGACATATATTTAATGTCAAACATGTACAAATAATTACAAAAAAATTTAACAGAAGGAAAGGAGAGACATGGACACAGTGGAGAAGTTCATCCACTCTGGTCAGCAGGACAATCTGAACATATTAGGCCGAGGTCCTCCTCAGCTGTTTCTCTGCTGTGCTGAGCTCTCCAGTCACCATTCCTTCAGCTGGTGCTGAAGACACTCTGTGCTTCTCCACAAGTGTTCAAAAGCTTTGTGGAAGAGTGTCAGGAAAATACCCCTTATGAGCACCAGTGCCTTCTACTTAATCTTATTCACACAAAAAGATCAAACCAAGCTTCCAGCTGCTGTTTCCCTTCAGTGTCGTAACTCAGTATAAAGGCATCATTTGGGTTTTCTTTGCTGCCGCTTTTTTTACATCAATTTCCATTGTATCTGGAATTAGCACACAAGAAGCTGGGGAAAAGGGCTTTCTTCAGCTGCAGACCTCTTAGAGGATTTTGTTGACATACCTACTTTATGTGCAAAAGCATACAGTCCCTTCCTTTGCAAACCCCTCTCTCGCAGAGCCAATATGTGTATTTAAAATAAGCGATAATGCACCCCTTTAATACAGCTTTTATTGTTCAAACAAGTATTATTTTAAGTGCAGTGAATTCAGGAAGAATTCCAAAGGTGAAGCAACGGGAACTGAGGAAAGAGAGAAGGCAGATGGGAAGATGGTGGTGACAATGGGACAAAGACTCCCTCCCAGCCAGCCCTTATCTCCAAAACAAACTGAGATCCTGAACATTAGCTCTATTTATGTCCCTTCCTGCTAGCTGCACTTTTTAAGGACACCAGAAAAGTTAGGGAACAGACATAGGTGACAAAGGCAAGGAGCAAAAACTTCAACAATCGTAGTGCAATTAAGCAACAGAAAGGAAAAATTCCTCTTATTCCAGCATAACAATCCTGCAGGAAAGCAAAGCATAGAGAATATAAAAAAGAAATCCAAACAACTCTTCCAAGCTACCTCCAATTCACTTCAAGACAGCAAGCAGAGACAGGCCTGCAGTCACTGGAAAAGGATACTCGAGTGGTATCACATATCAAATAAAAGAGCCAAAAAACTTTTGGGGTAGGGAAGACTGCTTTTCCCATTATTCCAGACTGGCCAATGGTAGTGGGGGCATGACTTACAGAGAATTAAGGTGCAGTTCAAGTATAAGAATTATCCCACTCTGGAATAATCACAAGCACAGTCCGAGTCCTCCAGAAGAGTGGTGTTTGAAATCAAAGTGCCCAGACAGTTTTCAAGCCAAGAGAAACAAGAAATCCCCCTGGAGAAATGAAAGAAGTAGATCCAAACACCAGTGACTGCAGCGCTTGGCCTCTCTGGCAGCACATTACCTGGTGAGCTGGGTCTCGAGGTACTTCCCTCTGGTGAGACAAAGCCAGCACGCTTTCTGAACAGGATTCACACTCCAGGATGTTCTGTGCTCTGGTGACAGATCTGCCAGCCGCAGCTCACCAAAGGCAGCACAGGGAGTGCCCGAGAGAGTGACAGCAGCACGATGACCTCAGCCACCAGCCAGCGAGGAAAAGATGCTCACCAATGCAGCCAAGTGGAAACTAAACTGAAGTTTAAAACTAAACATGTCTTGAGTGAAAATTTAATGGTGATGGGGTGGGGGAAAAAATAATCAGATGTCCATGAAAATCTGTAAACTACTAAAGCAGGACACCACACTTTTAAAAACAGAGGTTGCCCTGTCGATGGCCTCTCTGTTCACATCCAGATGAAATCACCTTACTGAAATCACCAGCTCCATCTCCAAAACCTCTGTCAGAGGCAGACAAATGGCACCACCTTCCATTCACACAAGCAGAAGGGCAGAAGAAACAAACAGATTTGAACTTTTTTTGCAATTTAAAGTGAGTTTATTTGTTGCTGGTTGTTATATTTTGGGTTTTTTTTTTCACTTGGCTTACACTGAAGTCTTTAAAAAAGAAAAAAGTCATAAAGAAGACTGACAGCAACAGGATCCAAGCCATTATGTGCAGCATTTCAGGCCAGCATTTTTATGAGAGCAACAGCTCAGCTGGATTTAACTCCCTTGCCTTAGAATTAAAATGCTATCTACAGGAGTAGCACAGCAGAGCCAAAAATTGTATCCAGGAAAGTGAATCCTCTAAGATTTCCTCTACTCTGCTTCTGACTTCTTTTTTTCCCTGAGGATCTGAGGAAACACAAGCATTTTGACTGGTCAGACAGCAGCAGAGGCTTAAGTCAGAGTCTGGCCAGCAGTTTTTGCTAGCAGATCACAGGCACAAGAGCTGCCCCCATAGCATCATCACTTCTTCTGGGCTAACAAATAAAAAGTCATCCGTGTCATCAAGGTGAGCAGGCGTGACAAAGCACATATATAAAAGGTAAGATATCAACAAAAATCCAATCAGCCAAACATGCCTTGAAAACTAACTACAATGACTCACTGGATCAGACAAAAAGGGAGAAATACAATACAGAAAAATCAGTTAGTTCAGCAGCTGGAACCCTTAATTGCAAACTACTACCCACTTGACACCACCCTGGGATTTGGGCTCCAGCCATGGTGTCACCTACAGCCGTTCACCCACAGACAACAGCAATGCTCACAGAGCATCTGGGACCCCCAAAAAAGCATACAGAAATACCTATGCAAATGCTATATTTAATCCCCTCTCTCTTGCAATGGAGGTGCTAAGACAAGCCCCCTTCTACATGACCCTGAACTTACAGCTACTGCTTTCTGGCAGATGTGCAATCCTGCTCAGGGAAGGCTTCTGCCTGACAGGGATGGCAGTTCTCACTTCTCTTCCAATCCTTCATTTTCAACAGCAACAATGTCATGGGTATTATCGTGAGACCAATGAAAGAGAGAAATATTCTCATTCCTCAAACTTACACACCATCAACAGCATCCATTTCTTTTTGCTCTCTTTTTTTTTTTTTTTTTACATCCAGCAGTAGCTAGGCACATTTCTTTCTCATTTCCCTGTCTACCTCACCAAGCATATCACAGATCCTACTACTTTTTGGCATTTTCCCATCTTCTCCTTCTGCAAATTTTTGATTTAGTGTTAACAGGCAAAAAGCTCATAAGCATGGTTTCCTTCCCCCAACATCCTCACGTAATGCTTCCTCTAGACCTGCTTTGAGACAATCAAATGTAATTCTTAAATTAAAATCCGTCTGTTAAGGTCTGCTGGAGCTTTCCTGCACACCGTTCTATGTGAGGAAAGAAAGTTTGTGGTGCTGTGATGCAGGGCTGGTTCCTCATTTTTCTCTACTGCTCTTTTAAGTGTCTGCACAAAATGCCCTGCTGACCCAACTGAAGTTGAGTGATAAGCAGCTGATCTAGTGTGTTTTACCCAACATCTCCTATCTAAAACCATCTCCTTACACAAGCCATATGCTGCAAACATACTTTGAAATGCCTCCATAATAATCCGAGAAGCAGAACTGTTTGTCAAATAGCACACTCACTGCTGCTGGCCACTTGGAATAACCATCAGCCACAAGTAGGTACATATGCTCATCGTGATCTGCAAAAATCAGCATGGCATCTTTGCCAAGGCTTAGCAAATGCCAGAGTGGTTTCTGGTTTCAACAACTAACATTCACTTTGGCTAATTTCTCCTTCTACATGGAGTTTCAAGCCTGATTACCAACCACAAGTATGTAACAAATTGCTTCTTTCAATTTGTTGCGGTGATATTCATGCCTCTCACCCAACATCCCAAAATGAAAGATTTATGGTACTAATCATGCACATCATAGTAAACAGTCATTCTGTACTGTCAATTGCATTTTTCTGCTGAAATGAGGATGAAAGTGCTGAGCTGCTTATCGTTTGACCAGCCAGAACACAAACTATTATTGTGCTATTTTAACCAAAGCTGGAGCTTAGTTTCTAGGGGTAACGTCTTCAGATGCAGCTACATGGTACAGGAGCTTGACTATCCCATTTTGAAAAACAATTTAGAAACTTAATCACAGCTAAATGCAGGGGTTGTCTATGCAAGGAGTTATTCAGAAACAGCTTTTCAAAATTAAAGATTAATTCTAGACCTGTTGTTCAGAGGTTCTCTTTCACCACAGCAAACTGCATTAAGCCGGTTTACACTGCTGCATCTATGCTTGCTCAAAAGACATCACAGATCAAGAAGAACCCTGGCATTTGTCTTGCTAGAGTTTGCAGCTGTGGGATTGCAGCAGCTAAGCTGCTGCAGCCATCAAGCTTCAAACCACACCCCACAATAAGCCAGCTTGTTGGATTTGTACAATTCCCCACCCAGCAGCACAGGCAGGACTTGAGTTGACTCCACTTGTTTGCATTGCAGCTCAAAAGCAAGCACAAACCTGGTGCACAAGCATAATCCATTCAGCAAGGGGTCCCAGTATGTCACTGCCAGGTGACCCCAGGCACAGGGGGCTCAGCACATACCATAAGGCTCACTCAGGATGCTGCAAAAGTGGCTGGAGCACAGGCCAGGCTGAGCTCCACGCTGCTACTGCTGCACTGCAATCAGTAACCAAAACTGCTAATTTAAAGGCAGCTCAAGAGTGCACCCACAAGTCACAGTCCTGCTGCTGTGTAGGCGTAGTGTGTGTGTGTGCACCATAAGTTAAACTGCCAAACAAATACCACTGGCACCAAGTCCTTTTGGCCTTCATTAGCATTTGGGAGGCAAACACTAGAAATTTCTCTCTGTCTTCATACTTGTAAGAAAAATAAGAATACGGTTTAGCACATACTTAAAATGACAAAATGTGTTGGAATATTCATATTTCTCTTTTGCTTCTGCAAAACCTGTGCTCTGTTCTGGCACTCAGCCGCATTTTAGAGGCCATAGCCCTTGATATCACAACTTCTCCTCTGTCCCAGGCACTGTCCCTAATTGTGTACCTGCTTTTCTTCCCATCCTAAGTCTTTGCTCCTTCAAGGCAAACACTGCCTTCCTGTCTTTCCCCGGGTTTCATCAATAGTCATTTAACCTCCTTCACTCATGACAGAAGTTTTCCATAGCAAGAAATACTGCTTCTTTGATCAAGTGCAAAATAATTTAAATTGTTGCAGAATGAGTCAACAGTTTCCAAAACCGATCCTTCTGCAGATCCAAGCACAGCGAAGCCATGTATGTACCCACAACTGAAAGACTTCTGTCTCTCCCAGTGCTGTACAGTAAGGCTTAACTTCTAGAAGACCTCTAAAGGGTGTCCTAAAATAATCCTAACCTGTGTCAAATATGAGCTAAATTAGTAGTGAAAGACAAAACACACTTTTGTTTTCTTACTAAAAAAGCTTGATTCGGCGATAACTGGATCAGAGCCAATTTTCAATGGCTTATGCCTTCTTATTGAAAATGTGTATTTACCTTGGACCTATCAGCCACAGGGATTGCAGTTAATACCAGCTGCACTTTACCAGAGAGAAAAGGATGGTAAAAACTTTGCTGATGTTCGATTCTCCATTCTGCCATGGGCAAATCACTTAATCTCCATCTCATTTCCCCACATGCAGACTGGAATTACTGTAGGCAACAGAGGCATTGTAAAGGTGGAAGTTCATAGTTATTAAAGTGATGGGAGACACGTAAACCCACAAGAAATCCTCCATGTACACTGTGAGAGGGATTTTCAGGGTCTATCAACTGCTGTACAAATGCCCCTACCAGTTAAATATTCTTAACACTCCAGCTGGATTCACTTGACTGGCACGGGAGTTCAGTCTCCCATCCCCAGCTGGCTCTTGCTGTTCAGGTTACTTTTATAAGCCTCAACTTCTCACAATTCTGCTATTTTGAGGAATGCTCCAAGTCACAAAAATCCATTTATTAAACTTAGCAAAAGACACTCATTCTTCACTCTAAATCTATTAATGCCTTTTTCCACTGTGCAAGGCACGCAACAAGCACCAGAAGGTGAAACAGTATTTGTAAGGAAAGCCCATTTTGACATGTTTCTCAAACATCTGTCTGAATGATATCTTTGTTTTTCCTTTTTATTTCATCACATAGGCACACAAGAGATGCACAAGATTCCCATCCACATTTATTTTAAAACAATTTACGCTAATTAGTGAAGGACCATTTCCTTCTGAAACAGGAGCAGCAATAGCAAGCAGTTACTCTTGTATTAAATGTCCACCTGCAGACATCCTAAAGCTTTTCTCACAGCTTGACTTTAGCTTTCACTGTTTCGTCAGTTCTTCTTTAGGCAACGTTTGCTAATTTGTCTTCAGAAACTGCCGTTCTTACTGCACCTTTGTCAATTGCTATCCTCACCCTGCCATTTCCATTTCCATGAACCCAGCAAAAGTATCTGCATGCCATTTGTCCTACACTACGGTTCACAGCGGGGAGAAACCGCAAGCCAGCACATCACAGCCAGGCGGAATTTTAGTTACATCGGTGGTGTCCCCCCTACGCAAGCTGAAGCAAAGGGTAGCAGCTGTGAGTGATTTGCAGCACGAGTGAAAAAGGAGCCCCAAGAAAGCAAGAAGCTGGCCAGATCAATGAAAACTCCTTAAGGTCCTTGTGTGCCGCCTCGATGCACCATCTCCCTGGAGGATACAGCCCAGCACAGAGCGCTGACCTGCTCACAGAGCACTGCTGGTGGCTTCGAATCACCAGGCCACTTCAGCACCACGGCTGTCCACAGCGGGCTGTCCTGCCCCATTCACAACCACTGAAATACACAACTGTGTCTGCATAGCTGTTCCTTGCTAGCACAATACTGAGAACACTGTGTGCTCTGCAGAAGCAGCATCCTTCTCAGAGGAATTCAAGCATTACTAGCACCATAAAGCTCTCTGTTCATTCTGGGAATACAGTCACAAGCACACACTGGAGTAACCACATTGCCTAGTCTGGAGGAACAAGAGGAAAATTTAAAGAACTAATCATTTAGATGCATCTGCCTCTCTATTTCCTTGGTTAACTTTAGGCGTGTACTTTGCCAGCCACGAGCCACAGTATTTGGTCATTAAGACTAAAGCCTTAGTAGCCAGAAGCTGACCTTGGATACAGCATGGCCAATACAGTGGTGCAAAGAACTCCCTGCAGGCAGCCACAATGCTCAGGAGACACTGTTGCTCTAAGCTAGGGTCCTTAAGCTGTGTCTTCCAAGGGCCAAAGCACCAGCATCAATCCTGTACCTCTGCTGTGGCCCCCTCAGCTCTGCTGCATCACAGAACCAAGGCTATGGGTATATCACAGCAGTAATGCCCCCAGCTGAGAATTTTAAAGCCCAATAGTCTGACATCACCTTGACGGCTTTTATTCCTCTCCCAGAGCAAGGCCATGCATGAGTATCCCTCTTCCCTCGTATCCGTTCAGGCTGCTTTAATCCCACCTTTTCGATACCAAAACCAACCACCAAACAAAAGCCTAAACAAACAAACAAACAAAAACCCCCACAAAAAATAAAAATCCCTAAATCACAACTACATAGTTATGTTAAAAAAAAAAAAAGGAGTGAAAACCTAATCAAGTTTTCAAGAGGTCTGCACTCACTTTTTTCTATAATCCTTGTTTGGAAATGGACAAGGAGGAATGGAAGAATAACACTTTCATAATCCAGGAGAGAGTGGGAGAGGAAGGAGACAGGAAAACAAACAGAAAAGGGGAAATATAAAAA